>CM060268.1:20455685-20502871 GCA_030684275.1 Acipenser oxyrinchus oxyrinchus
GGCTGAATCACTTGAATAAACTTAAAGAAATGCTTATTTCAGAAACAGGAGCCCTACTATACAGCAAAGGTAACATTATAAGTAACTCTTTCAGATTGAAAATGGTTTTGACTAGAGCCTTCAGTGTACTTTTTAACTTGACTTGGAGTCTTAATTTTACTTTTGGAATTGTGATTGACTTTGTCAGTGCACTTACTAAGGGTTCAGCTGAGCACTAAGGGCACAGTACGGTGTGTGTGTGTGTTTGTGTGTGTGTGTGTGTAATGATGTGCTGGCTGGTCACCACTAATGCACACACAAACATTACAATTATTCAAACAACCACAGCTTGTATTCCGAGGCGATGGTTCCCATCACAGAATGTGTAATTTTTATATATATATATATATATATATATATATATATATATATATATATATATATATATATATATATATATATATATACAGTACTGTGCAAAAGTTTTAGGCAGGTGTGAAAAAATGCTGTAAAAGTAAGAATGCTTTCAAAAATAGACATGTTAATAGATTATATTTATCAAATAACTAAATGCAAAGTGAGTGAACAGAAGAAAAATCTAAATCAAATCCATAGTTGGTGTGACCACCCTTTGCCTTCAAAACAGCATCAAGCATCAATTCTTCTAGGTACACTTGCACACAGTTTTTGAAGGAACTTCGGCAGGTAGGTTGGCCCAGACATCTTGGAGAACTAACCACAGTTCTTCTGTGGATTTAGGCAGCCTCAGTTGCTTCTCTCTCTCATGTAATCCCAGACAGACTTCGATGATGTTGAGATCAGGGCTCTGTGGGGCCATACCATCACTTCAGGACTCCTTGTTCTTCTTTACGCTGAAGATAGTTCTTAATGACTTTCGCTGTATGTTTGGGGTCGTTGTCATGCTGCAGAATAAATTTGGGGCCAATCAGATGCCTCCCTGATGGTATTGCATGATGGATAAGTATCTGCCTGTACTTCTCAGCATTGAGGAGACCATTAATTCTGACCAAATCCCCAACTCCATTTGCAGAAATGCAGCCCCAAACTTGCAAGGAACCTCCACCATGCTTCACTGTTGCCTGCAGACACTCATTTGTGTACGCTCTCCAGCCCTTGTGAACAAACTGCCTTCTGCTATAGCCAAATATTTCAAATTTTGACTCATCAGTCCAGAGCACCTGCTGCCATTTTTCTGCACCCCAGTTCCTGTGTTTTCGTGCATAGTTGAGTCGCTTGGCCTTGTTTCCACGTCGGAGGTATGGCTTTTGGCCGCAAGTCTTCCATGAAGGCCACTTCTGACCAGACTTCTCGGACAGTAGATGGGTGTACCAGGATCCCACTGTTTTCTGCCAATTCTGAGCTGATGGCACTGCTGGACATCTTCCGATTAGAAGGAAGTAATCATGATGTGTCTTTCATCTGCTGCAGTAAGTTTCCTTGGCCGACCACTCGTCTCGGTCCTCAACGTTGCCCGTTTCTTTGTGCTTCTTCAAAAGAGCTTGGACAGCACATCTGGAAACCCTGTCTGCCTTGAAATTTCTGCCTGGGAGAGACCTTGCTGATGCAGTATAACTACCTTGTGTCTTGTTGCTGTGCTCAGTCTTGCCATGGTGTATGACTTTTGACAGTAAACTGTCTTCAGCAACCTCACCTTGTTAGCTGAGTTTGGCTTTTCCTCACCCAGTTTTATTCCTCCTACACAGCTGTTTCTGTTTCAGTTAATGATTGTGTTTCAACCTACATATTGAATTGATGATCATTAGCACCTGTTTGGTATAATTGTTTAATCATACACCTGACTATATGCCTACAAAATCCCTGACTTTGTGCAAGTGTACCTAGAAGAATTGATGCTGTTTTGAAGGCAAAGGGTGGTCACACCAAATATGGATTTGATTTAGATTTTTCTTCTGTTCACTCACTTTGCATTTAGTTAATTGATAAATATAATCTATTAACATGTCTATTTTTGAAAGCATTCTTACTTTACAGCATTTTTCACACCTGCCTAAAACTTTTGCACAGTACTGTATATATATATATATATATATATATATATATATATATATATATATATATATATATATATATATATATACGATGAAATTACACATATTTACATTATTTCACGCCTATTTCTTTTCAAATTGTATTTATTTTTGTTCCCAAGCCGTATCAAAATGAAAGTGTTTGAATTTTAAAATATGCATCCAGCATGAAATGTAATTGTAATAATTTAAGTCAGATTTATCTTTGTCCAAAATGTTCTCGAGGAAGAAGAATACCCCTCTCCCCCTCTCCCCCACTTATCTCCAGCAAATAGTCTGGACCAGCAGTCCAGCTGATGAAACGTGGGACCCAAAGTGCCTCTGCAGTCTGTTATTTACATTAGGGTTGTGACAGGGTGGCTGTGCGGTGACGTCAGGTCCGAAGCAGGAAGGGAAGCACTCTGCCACCAGGCAGGACTGCAGTTCAAAAAGAAGACGCTGCGCGCCGTTTATTTAAATACAAAAATAAAATAAAAAGTTTAAACACAAAACACAGTGCTCACAGAGCAAAATAAAAGTTCAAACAAAAACAAAATCTCGAACACAAACAACACGATCAGGCTGGGCAATAGCCTTCACTGATCCTTTTGGGTTTTTTTTAAAGTTTCGTTTCTCTCTCGCTCCTCTGTCTCTCGCTCCGCTCTCGCTCCTAACACCCCACCCCGGAACATAAAGAGCTGCAGGCTTTTTATACCGCGGCCGAGGGGTTTAACTAGCTGGCGATTTATTCTATTACCCCTCGGCCACAATCTGCACAAGTTATTTAAATTACTGTGGATGGGGCTACTCACCCACGCTACTTAAACAATACAAAACAAAAACACACAGCTATGCAGTCACATTTATAAATAAATCATAACGATAATAATACAAAACAAATACAAAATAACACAGGGGCGGAGGGGGGGAAACCCTGTTCTAAAAATAAACAAAACACTGTACAGGGCTCCTCACCCTGTTACGAGGGTGTTCTGGTGTGTGGTACGTTCATGTTTACTACTGTTTATACCTTTAAACAAGCATGATACATTCCTACCAGCTATGCATTCCACATGTGTGGACTCAGGAACCTTTTATGTATACCGGATACACACCTTGGCCTAAAGGAATCGCTGACACACAGGGAATCGTTTCACCCTTAACACTCAACTTCCCTTTGTACTGTATAGCATGTCTCTGTTTGAAATGTGAGCTTACCTTTGTAGGAATGAAAACACAGCAATGAAGAGATTGTTTTCCAGTATTCCTCCTCTAGGCTCATGGTAGAAGTCTTGTGGTCCTCTCTGTGCTTCTCTTATGCAGTGTGGTGACTGGAACAGGGCACTGTGTGATCACAGGGGTCTGGTTTTAAAGCCGTGTATATCTTGGCATCAGTTCCCTACGTTGGTATTCCACACTTTAATTGCCTGTTCACATTCCGTGATTGTGTCTTTTACGCCAGTTGAGTCTCATTAGTTCTGTACTTCATGCTTTACCCTGACTGTTTGCATGTCTATGTCCTTTCAGAGGGAGATGAAGGAGCAGCTGGTGGCCCTGCAGGACAGTGAGGGAGGACACATGGAGGCCCTGCAGCTGCTGCAGCGACAGCTCACTGAGACCAAGGTAAGTAGGCACTAGCATTAGCAGAGACAGCTCACAGAGACCAAGGTAAGCCAACACCAGCATTAGCACGCAGTACAGCATGGGTAACTGTACCAGTGAAACAAGCATACAAATGAAACCTATCCTTGTGGAGGACTTGATTTATATGAAGAGTGTGTATAGAATGAGCAATGAAAAAGGCAATGATTTGTTTAATGAAAATTGCTTAAGATGTTTGTCACCAATCAAGAGCCAAGAGCTCTGAACATATTAAGAGTAGCACTGAATAGTGACAGGCGAACCCAGAAACTGGTAGACGACTAGTCGCATGTCACAGGATTGTGAAGTAATCGTGAAGAGTGTGGTTTCAGATGGATGGATGCGCAGTTTTTCTCTCCGCTAATCAAGCCTAAAGGAATTAGGCTGCAGTTTTGCCTCCTGGGCTGTCGCAATTTGTTGAAGTGGCGATTTCCATTCTTATACCTTTCTACAGTCCTGCCTAGAAATTGATTAATGACAATTTCAAGAATGCAGATTGGTGTATTGAGCAAGTGTTTAATTTGGACACCTTCTCTAATAGAGGGGAGGCAGGGCTGTCGTTACGCCAGCAGCTGCAATGCTGGGAGGTGGCAGCGTGTTGTTGATTTTTGTTTTGGTTTTGACGGTGAATAATTAAGATACACTGATATTTTGACACTCTGGGGCCTACTGTGATCAGGGCCATTGATCATTTCCACAGAATTGTGTTTTAATTGCAAACGCTGCAAGAGTCAAGCCAGCTTCTTCAGTACAAATATCGGGCTTCTGAGAGCTGCTGGAGCTGCCGTTGCAGGTTGATTTATATTACTTGGAAAGCCCTTTAGTGATACCAGAAAGGTTTAACCACATAATGTACAACATTTCTCCTCATCCCCTCAAGGAAAATCTAATTCAGAGGTCACCTCCTCGTTTCAGCAGTGCTCTTGGAGATTGGACTGCCCAGAGCAAACCACTCGCATGCTGTACAAACTCTCTGTTCAACATCCCAACACCCTGTCCTGCCTGCCCGAGGAGAGTCCCATACAAACAAACTCTGTACAACATCCCAACACCCCATTCGAGGGGAGTTCCATATAAACACACTCTCTGTACAACATCCCAACACCCCGTCCTGCCTGCCCGAGGAGAGTCCCATACAAACAAACTCTGTACAGCATCCCAACATCCCAACACCCCATTCGAGGGGAGTTCCATATAAACACACTCTCTGTACAACATCCCAACACCCCGTCCTGTCTGCCCGAGGAGAGTCCCATACAAACAAACTCTGTACAGCATCCCAACATCCCAACACCCCGTCCTGCCTGCCCGAGGAGAGTCCCATACAAACAAACTCTGTACAGCATCCCAACATCCCAACACCCCATTCGAGGGGAGTTCCATATAAACACACTCTGTACAACATCCCAACACCCCGTCCTGCCTGCCCGAGGAGAGTCCCATACAAACAAACTCTGTACAGCATCCCAACATCCCAACACCCCATTCGAGGGGAGTTCCATATAAACACACTCTCTGTACAACATCCCAACACCCCGTCCTGCCTGCCCGAGGAGAGTCCCATACAAACAAACTCTGTACAGCATCCCAACATCCCAACACCCCATTCGAGGGGAGTTCCATATAAACACACTCTCTGTACAACATCCCAACACCCCGTCCTGCCTGCCCGAGGAGAGTCTCATACAAACAAACTCTGTACAACATCCCAACATCCCAACACCCCATTCGAGGGGAGTTCCATACAAACACACTCTCTGTACAACATCCCAACACCCTGTCCTGCCTGCCCGAGGAGAGTCCCATCTCCATTAGGGATGCAAGTCGGATATGATCAGATTGTTTTTTGTTCTCTCTCTCAACTGTTTTTGGTAAAACCAAAGTGAAACTTTAACTGAAAAACTGAACTGCATTTGTGCAGCCAAGGAAATGGGACATTACCATTGTAACACACGTGTTGTTTTTAGTCGTGACAAATAAGCTCAGTACAGTGTTATTGCATAGTAATTATTTCCCTAGTACCCCCGTTCTCACTGTGGTTGGGTGTAAATCACATCCTGAGTAGAGCTACAGCTCATGTGATCTATATAAGGCTCTTACACTTTAATTCAATGTCGATTTTTTAGAATGTGCAACAAAGTAATCAAACAAAACTCCTTTCAATACATACACAGTAAAGGAAGATCCCTTAATGTTAAACTGACCTGCGCACCAGAAGCATTTCATTTAAAGCAGTTTCCAGTGTACCCCACGCTTGTTTTTCAGCTTCATCCAGTTTACTGCTTATTCCAGTTTCACAAGGGTTCGCTAACATTTTATTTTCTTTAAATACTTTTTGCATTTGGCTGTTTTTTTTAGTCCGTTTAGCATCATTATTACATTTTTTTCTTGCGTCTACCAGAGTAATTGAACAGACGAGACAGACTATTAAGGGCAATCAGTTAAGTCTTGTCATAACTTTTGATGTACAGTATGTTACCATATTAAAGTGAAGGGATGTTAATATGAACCGTCTGCATGCAGCAAAGTGTACAGTGAGTTTCCAGAAACGCCACCGGCTTAGTGCTGAGACTGCAGGTGCTTTTTCATTACACCAAAAATCGTATTCTGCGTCTTACAAGTAGCCAGTCAGGACCATCCCATATAGGATGCTACATATTGTATCGCATGTAACGTTGCTAAGGCTGGGCGATGCCTAACTTTTCACTATCGATATATCGTTCTCCAAAAAAGCAGATGCATCGATTTTATCGACGCAGTAATACATGTGAAGCTGTGGATTACTGTGTAACATTGCTAGCAACGCTTTAAAAACTATTGCGCATATTAAATTGATTACATCTGTTTATGCATATAGCAATTAAAATTTTAACTTTTTTATTTTATTATTTATTTTTTATTTTACCTTATTCGTGTTGATTTGTACCAGTTTGGGGACAAAGCAAAATTCAAAAAAAAAAAAAAAAGTTGTTTTAAATGCATAACAAGGTCAGAGTAATGGCAGTTAGTAACACGAGTGTTGTCCATGGCTTATATTTGAATTGTGTTAAGGAACATGGTAGTGTCCTCATTTTGTTTTAATGTAAGTCGATGACTGACACTTGCTTACAATCTGCCCAGCATTGCTGAATACCTGCTCACTAGGGACTGATGTTGCCCGGATGCTTAATACTTCTGACCAAAGATACAACTTTTTGAACGATCTTGGTTGTTGTTCTTCATGTTTACTGCGGGGTAGTTCAGATGAATAGGTGCAGGTTTTGTTTGATGTTTTGTAGGGTGCCATCTCATTAAATGGTCACTCAGATTAGTTGTGTTACCGGAGTATCCCACTTTCTTTACTTTACTTTCTTGCAGTCTTACTTTAGAAAATAATTGCCAAACGTCAGAAGGCATTGGATACGGTATTTAATTCTAGCACAACGCTCTTAACTTGCTCTGTTACTTTGAAGAGTCCTGCACAGTTGCAATCCCATCAGTAAACACTCGCAGGGGGGCGAAGGTGAGCCCAATTGCATGCAGATTCAGTGAGTCAGACCTGAGGGGAGCGGAGAAGAGCTGTGCTTAATGCGATTCCAAATTTTAGTAAAAAATAAACTTTCCTTTGCTTAAATGCTTTACACAAAAATCGATGCATCGCCTCAGCCTTACAGCCCTGTTGGAAGTTAGTCATGGGCACACTGTATCAAGGTTTTGTTCTGTTCTTTTTTATTCTATACAGTATAATATATGGCAAGGCTAGTGCCTATGACTGCATGTTGGCCCAAAGTCCTACTGGACGTTTTTGACACAGAACCGTGCACTTCGAACCGTCTAAAATATTGTGCAAGGTTCTTTTGAAACTGCTTTAAACCCAGGTAAATGGGACATTTCCCACATCACATTTCACTCTTGTGGTTTATGTTGCAGAACCCCTTGATGCTGTTGGGTTTGTGGTGGTGGTGGTGTTGTCTGGGTGTGTTTTTCTTTTAAATCAATTATCCCAATTTTATAATTCCAATTCCTGGGAATAAAATAGTACAGCCAGTCAATAAAATGTAACCGCTTTTATTTAATCTCAACACAATGGGTTACAGGACTCCAGTATACAGAAATAAAACACAAGCAGTTTAATTTAGCAGTTACATAGACTGTAAAAGCATCCGTAATCTAGCAAACAGAAAACAGTGATAAGCTACCTTTCTCTGGGAGGAGACACTGGAAGCGATGGATCAGCTACTGCTGCTCACTAACCTGTTCCATATACCCTCTCGCTACGTGACTTTTTGTGACCTAAGCTTGTGTTTTTTGTTTTTTTTTGTTGCTTATTTTACAGTTCTCCTCCACCCTATTTCATCACTGATCGTTTCTTAACCATGTGTTTTCCTGAGGTGTGCAGTTGTTTCACATCCCCCTCCGGCCATCTTAAATGCCTTTTTAGGGAGTTGGTTAGAAAGCACTGCAATATGGAGCTTATTTTGCTGACGGCTAAACTGAGAACAGTGAACGTATGTGCAATAATATGAACCCATAATCTTTAACCTCTTAAATGAACTTTTACTGCAATGCAATTATATTTGCTTGTAATTCACAGCAGCCCATGCATTATTCTATATACATCAAGTAGACATTTAGGGTAATGCCTTCATCACTGTTTTTATTTTTTTTAAGAAACACTTTGGGTTTTTGTTAAAGCTTCATACTATTAGTTGCCTGGCTGCTGATGAGTGCCCCTGTTGTGATTTATCCTCAGCAGAGCCTCCTTGGTGAGTGTATTTAACTCATGAAGAGACTGTGGGGCTTGTTGGACATGGACTGCCTCGCAACTGCAGGGCCACCAGTGTGTGTGTGTGTGTGTGTGTGTGTGTGTGTGTGTTTGAACGGCCTCTCTCCTCGACCTGCCCTTTAACGGGATAGCCTAAAGATGAATAGCTTTTTTACAGAACAGTTCTTAAACCTTCAGTTTTTAAAGTTAATTCACAAATGCAGTAGTGTAGTTCCTTCCCTGTATACTCATTAATGCTGCTGTGAGAAGAGCAGATTTAGCTGGGGCCTAATTGCTGAAATGCCTGTAATACACAGAGTAGGAACTCCCACTAGCCCTGCCCATGTGAAATTGAATAACCCTGTATATGTGTAGAGTGTAAGAATGCCCTCGCTCTCCCCCAGTCATCTGCAAACAGCCTGCGCGCCACGCTGGCCGATGCGTTCGGCGGCTGCACCGGTTCCTGCTTGCGGAAAGTCCATGCTGGAGGAGCTGGAGACGGACACGGCGGCGCCGCTCCGAGACATCGAGGACAAGATCCAACGCTACAGCCAGCAGCTGCACGACGTCAAGGAGGGATCCAGATCCTGCAAGAGCCTGAGCGAGAGCGACCAGCACGGCTTCCTGCAGGGGTGGCCCTGACCTCCGAGAGGTAGGACCGCTGCCATGGAGAGCTTCAGCAGGACCAGTCAAACTGTACTGCATGCAAGCCGATTTAACAAAGGAAGTTTCTTCATTATTTCTAGAGCAGCTTTTAAGCTGATGGATGTATTGATGGATAAGATTTAATCACATGCATGCATAGGTTTCTATCATGTCTCACCTCTGTTTTAGGTAACCCTAATAAGCATTAATCTTATGTAATACTTGTGTGAAGTTTCTGTTGTAAAGTCAGCATCTAAGAACTTACGGCAGCAAGACTGGGTTCCTCCGAGGAGCAATTTGAAGGCCGTGGTGCAACAAGAACAGCTTGGAAGCCATTTTGAAGACACATTTTAGTTGCTAAAGCTCTTGCTTCTATGTGACTTTTTATTTAATTTTTTTGGAAAAATGAGGCTAGAGTGTTTCTGATTGGCTAGTTCAGCTGTTCTCAACCAGGGGCGTGTGAAACGTTCTAGGGGTGTGGTGAGCGTTCTAATGGAATAATGGTATTACAAATAAAAAAACAAAAAAACGTTTCAGATTATTTTTATTTATTTATTTATTTTTTAGGTTATTCCAGGTCAGTTAACCTGTGGTTTATGCCTCTGGTTTATGGAGATTTCATGATTTATTCTTGGAGTATTCATATCTCTGTTTCAACAAGTTACAAACTCCAATTCCTGTCGCTAATACAGCTGGTAATATATCATAAAACAATTTCCTATACTGATTCCTCAGGCAAAATGTACAGTATAGTTACCCTTCACCTGTGACCTAAGATGGCATAGCGGGGTCCTGTGAATTTGGCTTAATGATAAGGATTTAGCGTTTTTGAGAACCTAAACACAACTGAATTAGAGGATTCCCGAGGTCAAGTCCGACGGCAACAATTAGCCCTTTCTTACCAGCTCTGTAAAATTCAAGGATGTCCTTGAAAAACCTGATAACCCCCTATTTTGTTTTCTTTAGCTAACCTATGAACTCTGAAAACGGAATTGTTTGTGTGGTTTTGGAAAACTGCCAGATAAATAAAACAAAAAAAAAATGCTAGTGGTAAACTATGATCAAGACTGGTGCATATTCGTTAACATGATATAGTAATTATGAGTGTCTTCTCTGATTGGTATTTCAACATATATGGCAATAAATCATACATACCAGGCTTACCCAGGGCCTTCGAAATGGACTCCCATATATTACCTTTCTATTTATAATTGCGATGAGCTTTGTCATAAAGCTCTGGGTATTTTTTCATGGCAAGTATTTTTTTTTTCTGTTATTTTAGATACTGCTTCACCCTGGTGTACACCATGCATTGAAGCTGTTCTCTGATTGGTCAATTCCCTAGTTGTCGCACGAAAAGCAGGATTCCATTCTATTTATTTTGCGTTGCTCCACTGTCGCCCTGGTGTCACCCCTGCATCACTTGTTGTGTCGCCTGTGGTGTAAAAGATACTTCTCAAAAGTATAGGTTCTATTCATTTTGTCGCATTGCTGCACAGTTTTACTTGTCGCATCGCATCTGGTGTGTAGCAGCCTTTACACACAATGTTTGCAGAGGCTTGGAAACCTGCTGGGCTCATTGTAACTCTGGTCTTTTACAGAATTAAAGGGAAGATCCATGAAACTAACCTGACGTATGAAGATTTTCCCACATCCAAATACATGGGACCCCTGCAGTACACAATCTGGAAATCCCTCTTCCAGGACATCTCGCCAGGTAAATGATATGAATCTCCTACTGCAAGCCTCTCAGCCAATCCCCGCGCTCTGCCTTTCCTAGAGCACTGGTATTGTTGCTGCATAGCGGCGGCATGCCTTACTGCAAAACAGCTGTGGAAAAGAGCCAAAGCACTGAACTGAAATGTCCATGGAGTACCTCATTAATTGAGTGGCCTGCCTTTCTCACAAACTATGGACCAGCTACAGTACATGATTTAAAATGCAGGTCCTCGTTTTTGCCCTGGCAGTATGATAGTGTTGTTTTTGCTCATTTTGGCTATGCCCAGAACCTCAGGCTTGCGCTCTTCAGGTGGTGGTAATGGTACTTGCTCAGCATGGTGGGACTCGTGAGAAACAGCCTCTGTTTCCTGGAAAGTCTTTTTTGTGAGTCTGCAGAGTGGAATACAACAGAAGTGCAACTGGACAGCTGATTGCACCTGATGCAGTGATCCTCACACAGCTAGCAGCATTGCAGTGCAATGAGTGAAATCTGCATTCTGTAGGAGCACCGAATTCAATAGGGATGTGTGCGTGTGTATAGTATTGTTAAATGATTTACATATTAGCTTCATCTTTTTGTATTTCCCATTGTTCTGTTGGTGGCCAGTGCTATTTGCTGGTGATTTTACTTTAATGTTTAATACTCCAATATTCTTACAGTATATTAGGGGCTTTCAGAGCATGGCACACCCAGCTGTTGTACCCAATTGCAAAGATATTCTCACAAGTTCTGGTACTCTATTCTGCAATTTTAAGTTAGTGCTGTGTTTGTAAGTACAAAAAAAAGCATTTAAAAAACAAAACCACACCATCTCTGTGCTTTTTATATTATCTTATTTATTACCTGTACTGTAACACTTGAAATGTATTTGCTTACGATTGTAAGTCGCCCTGGATAAGGGCATCTGCTAAGAAATAAATAATAATAATAATAATTTAAATAATTTAAATATTTATAATAATTTAAATTCAGCCCTAAACTCATTTTTAAATGATTCCATCTCCATGGCAGCATGGAGCAAGGTAAAGCTAAGGAAAGGGTTTCTTGTTTTTTCTATAGCGTTGCGGTGCATAAGAACAGCGTTTTGTTTTTACAACATACAAAGCATGGGCTAAATCAAAAGACCAGGTAAACGGCAACAAGCGCTTTGTTAATGAAAGCTGAATATTTCAGCATACCGTTGCATGGTAAACAGCGGGAGAGGGGGCTGCGGCCGCAGCAGCTGATGCTGAGGCGGGAATGTTCCTGTCAGCTTCCAAAAAATTACAATTAGAAGAAAACTTCAGGTCCCGACCAAATCCTTCAGCGACATTGTGCGTGTGTACAGCTGTTGTGCAGCCCTGCTGCTGAGCAACCTGACAGTGCAGGTGGATCCCACACAATTGACACAGAGATTCAAGAGCTGTACTGCAGGTGCTCGTGGTCGGTCTTGCATAATTTAGTTACTGAAAGCATCGTTCTTGGGCAGTATGGAGGTGCTTGTCCATCCCTGTAGTCACTTTTGCATGTTCATGCTGTCTATGCAGGTCATGGTGTAAAGGTTGTGTGACAATTTATTCAAGGGCCCATATAAACCACTAGCAAATAAGTCGAGGCTGTTAAAGCAGTTTTTGTAGAGGTACAATACAAAGCCAGTGAAATTCAGACACACACCCGGTGAAATTGTTCAATTTCTAGCTGACATTTTAAACTGCTGCTGGAATTGACAGCGTTGTTAATGATAAAATTATTATGAAACAAACGAATACTGCTGAGATTCATTGGGTTATAAATTTCAGAGCAGTTATCGATTTTAAATGATTTACTCAGCATGCAAGCACATTTTCCCTAGTATGTCTGTACTTTTGCACAGTACTGTGATATATATATATATATATATATATATATATATATATATATATATATATATATATATATATATATATATATATATATATATATATATATATCACAGTACTGTGCAAAAGTTTTAGGCAGTGTGAAAAAGTGCTGTAAAGTAAGAATGCTTTCAAAAATAAACATGTTAATAGATTATATTTATCAATTAACTAAATGCAAAGTGAATGAACAGAAGAAAAATCTAAATCAAATCCATATTTGGTGTGACCACCCTTTGCCTTCAAAACAGCATCAAGCATCAATTCTTCTAGGTACACTTGCACACAGTTTTGAAGGAACTCGGCAGGTAGGTTGGCCCAAACATCTTGGAGAACTAACCACAGTTCTTCTGTGGATTTAGGCAGCCTCAGTTGCTTCTCTCTCTTCATGTAATCCCAGACAGACTCGATGATGTTGAGATCAGGGCTCTGTGGGGGCCATACCATCACTTCCAGGACTCCTTCTTGTTCTTTACGCTGAAGATAGTTCTTAATGACTTTCGCTGTATGTTTGGGGTCGTTGTCATGCTGCAGAATAAATTTGGGGCCAATCAGATGCCTCCCTGATGGTATTGCATGATGGATAAGTATCTGCCTGTACTTCTCAGCATTAATTCTGACCAAATCCCCAACTCCATTTGCAGAAATGCAGCCCCAAACTTGCAAGGAGCCTCCACCATGCTTCACTGTTGCCTGCAGACACTCATTCGTATCGCTCTCCAGCCCTTCGCGAACAAACTGCCTTCTGCTACAGCTAAATATTTCAAATTTTGACTCATCAGTCCAGAGCACCTGCTGCCATTTTTCTGCACCCCAGTTCCTGTGTTTTCGTGCATAGTTGAGTCGCTGGCCTTGTTTCCACGTCGGAGGTATGGCTTTTTGGCCGCAAGTCTTCCATGAAGGCCACTTCTGACCAGACTTCTCCGGACAGTAGATGGGTGAACCAGGGTCCCACTGTTTTCTGCCAGTTCTGAGCTGATGGCACTGCTGGACATCTTCCGATTGCGAAGGGAAGTAAGCATGATGTGTCTTTCATCTGCTGCAGTAAGTTTCCTGGCCGACCACTGCGCTCACGGTCCTCAACGTTTCTTTGTGCTTCTTCAAAAGAGCTTGGACAGCACATCTGGAAACCCCTGTCTGCCTTGAAATTTCTGCCTGGGAGAGACCTTGCTGATGCAGTATAACTACCTTGTGTCTTGTTGCTGTGCTCAGTCTTGCCATGGTGTATGACTTTGACAGTAAACTGTCTTCAGCAACCTCACCTTGTTAGCTGAGTTTGGCTGTTCCTCACCCAGTTTTATTCCTCCTACACAGCTGTTTCTGTTTCAGTTAATAATTGTGTTTCAACCTACATATTGAATTGATGATCATTAGCACCTGTTTGGTATAATTGTCATACACCTGACTATATGCCTACAAAATCCCTGACTTTGTGCAAGTGTACCTAGAAGAATTGATGCTGTTTTGAAGGCAAAGGGTGGTCACACCAAATATGGATTTGATTTCGATTTTTCTTCTGTTCACTCACTTTGCATTTAGTTAATTGATAAATATAATCTATTAACATGTCTATTTTGAAAGCATTCTTACTTTACAGCATTTTTTCACACCTGCCTAAAACTTTTGCACAGTACTGTGTGTGTGTGTGTGTGTGTGTGTGTGTGTGTGTGTGTGTGTGTGTATGTATATGTATATGTGTATATATATATATATATATATATATATATATATATATATATATATATATATAATGCTGCAGTGTGAGTTTACATGAGTTTGTGATATTTTATTTCTGAATGCAGCAAAATAGTGGATGGTAAAAAAGTCAGTGACGACACAACGTAATGCAAGTAGAGAATTCACTTAAATCAAAGTGTGTTGGACCAAAAATATACCCGACAGCCACAAGCCTGTAAAGAGGGCGTCCGTCCACCATTGGCCCATAAAATCCACCACCGTTTCTTCTGAAGAGTGTAATCTGTAGATACCGAACCATGTGCCAACCCAGTGCTTAACTGTCAAAATATCTCGGATCTGCTAGAATTAACATGCAACAGGGGGATGCAGCCTTTATATATTACAGAACCTGTTGAGGGATGCTGTTTGTAGAACTGGCAAGTGGAGGGCAGCATCACAAAAATGTTAAAAATTGCAGCCATTTAGAAATAATCAAATACAAAATTCCAACCCCTGTTTTTGTGAAACTGACGCATGTATTTCTTTTTTTGTTGTTGTTTTTAATCAATTTGACAGAGTATGTGAGCATTGATAGCCTACACCAAAACATTCAATAAAATAAGATCTTCAATCAGGCTGTACACCACTATTTCATGCATTCATAATTTTGAATGGACTTAAGGTGTTTTTAATGGACTTTTTTGTATCTAGCGTTCCGTTTTATTTTCTCCAAAATTCAGATTTTAACCTAACTTGATAGGACGTGCAAATCCTGACCGTCCCGCTCTGTTCTCTTGCCAGTGCCGGCGGGGCTGACGCTGGACCCCATCACAGCTCACCAGCGCCTCATCCTGTCTGACGACTGCACCATCGTGGCGTACGGGAACCTGCACCCTCAGCCGCTGCAGGACTCCCCGCGCCGCTTCGACGTGGAGGTGTCCGTGCTGGGCTCCCAGGGCTTCGACTCGGGCGTGCACTACTGGGAGGTGACGTGTGTGAGAAGACGCAGTGGATGATCGGCCTGGCCCACGAGGCGGTGAGCCACAAGGGCAGCATCCAGATCCAGCCGCCCGCGGCTTCTACTGCATCGTCATGCACGACGGGAACCAGTACAGCGCCTGCACGGAGCCCTGGACCCGCCTCAACGTCAAGACCAAGCTGGAGAAGGTGGGCGTCTACCTGGACCACCCCAAGGGCCTGCTGGTCTTCTACAACGCTGACGACATGTCCTGGCTCTACACCTACCGGGAGAAGTTCAGTGGCAAGCTCTACCCTTACTTCAGTCCCGGGCAGAGCCACGCCAACGGCAAGAACGTCCAGCCCCTGCGCATCAACACCGTCAGACTATAGGCGGGAGGTGGGGTGGGGTGGGCAGTGTGTAGAGACTTGAGATCAATTATAATAAATGTATAATTCACAGGCTCTGCTTTTACAGGTTACCAGATTGAGATACATACCAGTGCTGCTCTTCTTTTAATTCTGCAGTTGCCCTGTGTTGCTGGATAGAGTGGACTGGTTTTTCCAGGCTCTTCAGTATTTATCACACAGATGTCTTGTTTACTGAGGCTTCCTAAAGCATCATGTTCTACAGTGCTGTAGAGGATCAGTGGATTGAAGAGGGAGGGACTGTGGGTCCCTCCACAGTCAACACAGCAGCATGGGTAAGATGGGGCTGACCTTAGGGGTTGTCCAAAATGATAATCAATTACAGCAAGCGTACATAGCGTGCTCGTTTTCAAGACCACCCCACCCCCAAAAGCGTAGATAAAAATGCTGACATACTGAAAGTGAAAATAGACACTTGACTAGTTTGCTGTATCCTATATCGGACACAAACACATAGAAATTGCAAAACTTAATTGGCTCATGGATTTTCTATATTGATCACTGTACGTGCACAGAAAGCAGCTAGTACTTGGCTTTGCATATTTGTCATAGCTTTCCATCAACCGAGAGGCAGCTCAAATAATTAAGGTAAATGATATTTCATTTCAAGTCCCGCAGCACATAGGCGTGTTTACTGTTTATATTGAAAAGTACATATTTGTGTTAAATGGGATTGCATTCTTGTAGGTCGTTGGTTCAAGAGGTTGTATTTTAGCAACTTCAAATGCATTGCAAGAAATAGGTTGTTTTTCTAATCTGATTTCGCAGTGAAACCGTACTGTGACATGCATTTATTTATGTATTTATTCGTTTTAAAAAGTTTTTTATGGTACGCTGTACTGTAGGAGAAACAGATTTTAGACATTGTAAGTATTTGAACGAATTGTGCGTGTATTTGCACACTGGGGGGAAATACATTAAGAAATAAAAACCTATTTTTCCGCCATTTAGCAATGAATTGTATTTCACTTTAATTGTGTGGAACTGTCTTTCTGTACCATTTATCATTCAAACTCAAGTATTAAAGATGAGACATATCTGGAGCTTGCTGACTCTCCCATGCCTTCCATACTCTCTCTGCACCGACAGAGGATCCTTTTTCTCATTCAAAAGTAAAATATCATGAACCGTGACCCAAATGACATCTCTGGTGGCTACAGTTCTTTTGCAGGAAGGCCTGTGAATATTTAAAGCTATCAAAAGGATAAACTGCCCTCCGCCCCCTCGACGCACACTTTGTATGCTTTTAGAAAATGACGGTAACTATGGACGGTCCCTTAAGCTACACTGTTAGATTTAGGGAGTGCTGAATGCATTCCAGGCCTGCCCTGTGCTCTACAGTACATTCTGTTTGGGGAGGGGCCAGTACAGATTTTTTAAATGCAACACTTTGCTGGGAGCAAGAAAGTGCTGATTGATTTCTGTTAAGGGACAGCGTTAACAGAATTCTGAATTGTAATTCTGTAATGAAAGCATACTGTGGGAAGCCAGCCTGGCATTGCATGTTTTAAAGTGAGTTTTAACCTCTGAAGGACCAGTGGTCTGGTTCTCTTTGGTGTAATGTAATAAACCTGGATCCTGCACTTCATGGTTGTGGTCGTGGTGGAGAGGAATGCTCTAGCTTGCTCATCGAAGTTTCTTTGTGGTCTCTTTGACATGTTTCTGTAAAGTCATTGTGATGAGTGTTTGTGAACAGTAGGGGAGCATTTCCCTCTGCTGCTGGCATAGTAATCTGTAAAAGCAACTCTACTCTTACACTTGTGTAGCTTTACAGACTTTCTGGGTGGAGGGGAAACATTGTCATGTAAAAATAAAGGAGAATTTTAAAGAGGCATGTTTAATGTATTGGATACACCATTAAAGCAACTGAATACAACAAGATCGATTTTGAGTGGAGTCCTGTAAAAGTTTGGCTGGTGGTTTGGTCTCTGACCGTGGCAGTGTCCTGCAGTGGATATATATTAGAGGAATGTTTACCAGAGTTAAGGTTTCTGTGCATGGCTTTCTCAGAAACCAGACATTGTTGGTGTTCCACTTTGTATACATTATCAAAGGTACTGTAGTTTTAACTGCAGCCATAAAAAACACCTGTCACCACTGGGAAAGAAACAGCCATTCTCCAGCTCCATGTCAGTTCTGCCTTGGGGCACTGGTATCATTTGACAGGAAACGCCTAGTAGCTAATCTTTCCACAATGGGCTAGGACCAAGATCACAAGCGTGGACTGCCACTAATCAATCTGGTAAAGTTACAAAAGCAGTCTAACATACTTTATATAATGTGTTTGAATTGTTTGCATAATACTGTAATTTCAGAACATGTCATTTATGCAAATGTACAGTATATACAACACACCACGGTTGGATAAATGAAAAAGATCGTCAAATGGTTTGGTTGGGCTGCACTAACCTGTGGGCTCAGGATGTGTTTCACAGCCTGCTACACATCGGAGATGCAGCAAGCCAGCCTTCCTTGAAATTTAATTTAAGACATCCAGGGCTTTATTCATAACACCCAATTAATTTCTCAATCACTGCCAAACATTGCCTTGAAAATTCATGTTATCCCTTGTTCCTTTTTTGTTCCTAGAATCTTCTTGCTTTTCCTGGGTTCATTAAAGTAAATGTAATGTAAAGTGAGGGCAGGGAAAATACTGCTATGGCTATTAAGAGAAAATACATTGATTTTAAAGCTTTGGTTTGCACCCCATGCTCCATACTGCAGTAAAGCTGTTCCCCTACATTGTGTTTTTACTTCAGAAAGATCCTGGGACTCAGATCTGCAGTAAGCGTGGGTGGCCACACACATGCCCTTTATACTGCTACATAAAGAGAAACCCACAGCTTCCTCCCTCTGCTCAGAGCCAGCAGCTTCAAGCACCTTTTGCCTGCGGCTGATTCTTTTAAAGGAATCTCACCACTTAATGATTAGCTAGAGAGCTGCTGGAAATGCAGTGTGCTTTGTTTTGTGCTGCTGAATGGTGTTTCGGATAATAAATTGCACTCTAGATACGAGCCAGTCCAACACAACACAGCTGCAAAGAGAGATGTGTGTATGAGACTGGGCAGGCAATCCTCACAGATTAACATGCGGTTGAATGATGAAGCCAGAGAACCCGGATACGGTCGCAAGCAATGGGAGCCAGCTGGAGGGGTTGCATCTTACTTTAACCAGCGAAATACATTTACACAAGGTACAGCAGGTTCAATTCCCTTGCATTTTTTTTGGGGGTCTGACTTTGAATCTAGATGACATATTAATTGACTTTGGTGTTCTCGACATAGGTGGGCATTGAGGTTAGGTGTGCAAGTGTATACATATTGTGACACAAAAACGGCCAAGAATTTTTGAGAGTAACCAAAACAATAATTTCTTACAGTATATAAAAAGCCCCCAAAAAACAAAAAACACAAAAAAAAACATTTTGGGGTATCTACCTAAAACTTGAAAAATGAAATGAATAAAACCCCCAATAAACAGAAGCCCTGATTATAGAAAATAAGGTGTGTGTATTAAATGATTCATTCAGCCCCACTCTACAGTATATTGGTTGTGTGCATGGGGCTTTAAGAAAGCAAGATTTATCAAGTACTTGCATGGATGTCTCCTGCTGTTCTCAATTGCTATATGGGTATTCTGTTAGCAGCATTGCGCAGAATCATGACCATAGTGAAAAGTTACAAGTATACAACAGTAGAAATACAATACTGTAATACCTTTCTCATTGCTGTATTTTTGATGCCACTGTATTATTTATTTTAGGCACCCGTATCCAAGGCAACTTACAATTGTTACAAGATATCACATTATTTTTACATACAATTACATTCTTTTACATACAATTACCCATTTATACAGTTGGGTTTTTACTGGAGCAATCTAGGTAAAGTACCTTGCTCAAGGATACAGCAGCAGTGTCCCCTACCTGGGATTGAATCCACGACCTTCCGGTCGAGAGTCCAGAGCCCTAACCACTACTCCACACTGCTGCCATATACTGCTTCTCTCTGACCTTGATCACAGCTTGTCTGCCATAGCAATGAGGTGATACGGGCTTGGGTATTTCATCCGCCCAGTTCAGGGATTGCTATCTAGCAGCCCCCAACACAGAATGTATCACACTAAAACAAAGTAATTGAACTTGACTGAAGCAATCATAGAACACAGCTGTATACCAAATAGGAAGACTAGCACTAGTGTTGGACTACCTAATGTCACTCAAGTCCAAGATTAGTTCTAATCAGGGTCTGTGGAATCTCTACACCCTGGTATATAGTCTAGGTGGCTAACTTATAAAAAGTCACATGAACTCTGAGTGATGGCCAGGCTGAGTGATGGCTGTGCCGCTACAGAGCTAGCGGGCAGACAGCTGGCAGGCGATGTTCAATGTCACTATGCTGCCAAATACACTCCTCCATGCGCCAGGAGCAGCTGATAGAAGCAGGCATGATCTCAAGGGAGGAATACACCAGAAACATCTGGGGAAAGATACTACCTTACTGTAGGAGTGCTGAGAAAAAGTGTATATTTTTAATTGTTACGCACACCATATCAAAACAAGTGAAAACTCACTATAAAGTTGCTGCTGTTTGCTGGTACCTGATCACTCTAGTGGTTTAGTTGCAATTGGACCCTATGACCTACAGCAAAGGAACCAGAATGCAGCAGTTTATCTAAAGCATTGTATTGAATTAACAGAAAACATCTTGACAACTTTTTACACTTTAAAGTCTGTTTCAAAGCTCTTTTCAAAATGTCTGCTCTAGTGCACTGATAGTGTAAGGATTATTGCCCACATTGTCAAACAGGTAACACAGCAATAATGATCCACGGTGTGATATGGAACTTAAAAGCCAGAGCACTTGTTATGGGTTTTTTTTTTTTTAAATCGCTCTTCCTGCAGTGATTTAGAGGACAGATCTCAAACCCCAGTGCACTAGAGCAGCCATTTTGAAAAGAGCTTTGAAAAAGTTATGTGTAACAAGTTGTCAGGATTATAACAATGACAATAAAAATTACAGATACGTTATTTAAACAATTGTAGCAACACGTGGGACTGTATAATGTTATATATTTCTGAACCCCGCTACTTACTCTTTAAAGATTCTAAGTACAATAATAGTAGGACCAGTGATAATGTTAAATAAGAGGTAAGATAATTGCTTTTAAACCTTGGTGTGCACTCCTTTAATGGGGGGCAGTGATAATGTTAAATAATGTTAATAAAGCTAATACATATTTGTAATATCTCATCCTTAAATGAAATTGATGTCGCTTTATAATCTGTAAAACAGCAGGTCTGAAAACAGCTTGATAGAAACTCCAATGAGAGGGGAAGGGAGGGGTGCACATTGAGTGTTTCAGAGTGGCTCTTGAATTATTAAATGTGTTTGAACTCAAGTATCAGATCCAAGCTTCTCAGGTGCAGAAGATTATTCTAAACATCAACAACCCATTCTCACCACTGAAAGAAAGAAGTTCAAACACACAGTTCAGGGAACAATTTTGACTAACGTGGGGTAAACTAGCTTTCAGTGTGTATAAAATGCACCTGCACGCTTTTGGTTGTATTTGAAGGCTTTCTTGCTTCTTACTTTTGAATAATAAGGGTTCTCTGTGTTTGTACTGTTGATAATCACTCTGATATGTCCACGTGTGGACACGCTTCTTGTGGTCCAATGAAGAAGTATTCTTTGAAGTGCCTTTCTTGAACCAGCATCAACCACTGACAAGTTCTTGGCAGCACTGTCCACTTCATATTTTAGTCAGTCAGGATCGGTTGAAGAGCTGGTGGAAAATTATAATGATATTCTAACAAACACCTTAGATACTGTTGCACCTTATAAAATTAAGAAAGTTGTTGAAAAAAGACTCTCCCCATGGTTTAACGAGACAACACATATGAACAAACGCAAGTGTTGTAAACTAGAACGGAGATGGATACTAGACTTCAGGTCCTTTATTTAATTTGGAAAGATAGTATTTTGAAATATAGGGCTGCACTATCCTCAGCAAGATCAGCATATTATTCAAATCTCATTGAAACAAATAACAATAATCCAAAATTTCTATTTCAGTCTATAGCTCAGTTAACTGATCCTCCTCCAGAGTCTGTCCAATCAAACACTCCACCATCGGTAAGTTGTAATGACTTCATGAATCACTTTAACAAAAAAATTACTGACATTAGGAATCAGATATTCAACAGCGTACCAAATTTAGATGTGTCACAACACCAATCCACATTCCTGAGCATTTTTCTTCGATTAGTCAAATGGTTGTGGCTAATATAGTTAAGTATATTACACCCTGGTGTAATATTTAATGTCAGTACTGTAAGTGATAACATTGTGGGAGATTGCAACTTCCAGTTCTTTGTGTAATGAAAAAGGCCTCCTGTTTGTGAAGCCATCTAACCGGCCTGCAGATTGCTGTTTCTCGTGACCCTTTCTGTTTGGCGCAATCTCAGAGGGCTACAGCAAGTTTTCTGAAAGGAATGAAACAGCTTTAATGGTGTAAAACTAGAAAGAAACAATGTAGTTGTTGTTTGAAGCAGGTAGTGTAATGATGTGCAATGTTTCAGGCAGGAAACTCTAAACACACCTGAACTGTCATCAATCTATTGACAGGAAAATCTTTTCAACCATCACCAAATGCCAAGTAGACATGGGACTAGCAGGTATCCTTCAGTCAGTGGCAGCTCACAGTAGTAAGAATGTAAACCTACCACCTCTCTTTAGTTTGTGCCGTGCTTTGAGTTCACCTCGTCCTGCCTGACCACCCCTCGTGTTTGTCCTCAGCAGGCAGGGTGGCAGTTGAACTGTACCCGAATCAAAGTGCTGTGATAAAGGCTCATGTCAACGGTTTTATTCCCAATTAAAAATGCTGTTTTAAATCACAAGAGTTGACCTGTCTGAAAATATTGTTCTGAACAATTTCTTTCTAGTTTCATACTGTACTTTTATATTATACTTTAAATGATTGTATTCCTTTCTGAAAATGTCACTTTGCTTTTGTTCCTGCATAGGTCCTTGTGGTAAGTGGTAGCAGGTGTATAGCAGGTGCAGTGCGGATACCGTAATTCCAAGAACACACAGACAACAAAGTACAGGTGAAAATGATTGATTTAATGGTGTATAATCCAATGGTCTGATGACCCGCCGGTAAATAATAAAGAGCTGGCAATACACAACAATGTGTATTGCACAGTAATGAAACAAAGGGTTGCAGTCCCGCAAATAATAGACACGGTACAAAACACACACAATTAGACACACACGATCACTGTTCCAAAGTGAGTGCTCTCAGTGCTTGTGGTGAAGTACAAGATAATACGTGCTATTAGTGAAACAAGTGCTGATAACAATATTTATTCGTGACGGTAGTGCAGTGGTGATCCGGTTTCGTGCTGGCCCTCAGCGACAGCTCCGGATCTGTGTTTAGCCGTCTAGTGATAACAAACACAGACAATTACTAAACAGACAAACAAACAAAACACTCACAAACTCTTTTCTTTAATTATTTTGGGCAATCTCCGGTCCTTCCAGTTTCCTTGTAGCAAAACCCAAGCGAAGGAAAAGATTTACAATACTCCAGCCCCTTTTATGCGATTATGCATGACCCTTGGTAAACGATTGCAGCTGATTCTATTGCCTGCAGCTGCTACCTCGCTTACCTTCCCGGTCAATACATTCTCGCACTGGAGTCTCGCTTTTTCCAGGCTGATTGACTTCCGACCCAGGAATGAACTGTCAGGACAACCTGTCCAAAGCCTTTCCCTTTCGCTACTTTGTATCCTCACAGGTCGAGAGGGAGATTTACAACCAGAACTCATTATATTTCCGTCACAGTCCTTTATTTAAAAATGTCTCTTTTGGTTATTACTTGGTTATCCTTTGACTGTTTTAACACTGTCTTGGGTGAATTGCGTGGAGAGGTTTCATTTGAAGTGTTGCTCGTATTGTTGGTCAGCATTGCCAGTAGGCCTTGCTTTACAAAACAATGTGCAAGTCTTTTCACCATGATATGCAGGAGAGTGAACGGCCACATCTAGTTATTCTGTGCCATGCCTGCAAAATATTTATCCTCCTGGGCAAATGCAACAGAACCTCTCCACATAAATTCACTAACTAATGTAACTCAAAGGGACGCAGGAAACAAACTGAAAGAACTGCTTTAGGATCTAGACCTTCAAAGATGTGTGTTTTGTTAACTTTAGCACATATTTCTGTTGCCCCCAGCGTTTTGCTTGTACAGATGGCGTCCAATCATGCATGCACAGAATTATAAGGATGGTCTGCTGCATAATTAGAAAGCTGGGTCCTTCATCTTAAATAGCTACATTCATGGCTGAAGTTTTTGTTTTTGACATAAGGGTTGACATTGTGTGTGAATAATATTCTCGTTTTCCAAAAACTGCTAAATGAAGTCCTGCCTCTTTAAATGTACAGTGACCTGTACGGTTTCAAAAATATTATCTGTTCCCTTTAGCTTCGACAGTTTGAGTTTCTTGTATATTTTTCCATCAGTGTTACAAAACATCATTTGGACACAATGGAGATCCCCTTTTCCCTTGTTTAAATGTTTTTTCTTTCTCTGCACTACTGTCCTTAGAGCACAATCTACATGGGCTATAAACAAAATTGACACCAACAGGGTGTGGTTTTGAATGACACACAGAGGGGTACACTATGGAGGAATGCAGTACAGTCACCGTCACATTTCAGTAAGATATTAAGCATAGACTTGAGCTTGTGACTTGCAAACTTTTGATCAGTGTCCGTACTGTACAACACAACAGGGCTTTCTCAGATGGGAATTTCAGAGGACTTGGTAGCTCACTGTGGTGAAATAAAGACAGGAATCGATTCTACAGCCCCAGGAGGCAATTCTCACAGGACACCTGATACGGGAAAGCAAGCAGCCATGTTTTAAAACAGCCCGCTGAGACCTTGTATTTCATCTTTTCAATTAGAACAATACTGTTAACCAGGCATGATCTTGCTGTCTGCAGTAAACTAAAAAGAAGCTGTTCTGTCACACAGGTAGACTGTCACATACAAGGACTGTAGTAACCTTTGATCCTTGAATTCCAGGTCAGAGTCTGGAATTCAAGGTTCAAAGACATTCTAATGATCCTATTGCTTTGAATTCAATCAATGCATCACATCCTGTTTACGCCTTTCTCGAAGCAGGAGTGAAAACGATGATCCATTTTGGAACAATACACCAGTAGGAACTTGGCTCATTACTTTTCAAGGAATTCTGACAAACAAGTATGTCAAAGTCACCTTCTTTCCCACACAGTGCAATACTCTTCACATGAGGATTTAGGACATGCTCATTTGCAGTGGTATTTCACCATTTAAAACTATTGCCTCCCACAATCACGTAAGGATTCGAGGTGAATCTTCTGTGCTTCAAGCTGGACCACAGCTATGGGAACCCGTGTTAAAATGATCCTTCTGTGGTGCTACAGCCAAACCTCTCCCCTGCCAGTTCATGACTCCATACTCAAACCAGAGCCTTGATTTTAACCACACATTTACACTTATAAAGAACTGTGAAATGTAAGATGATGCATTATACACACCCTGTAAATGATGTTCTTGTTGCAGAAATAACCTTTACTCTATATAATGTAACATGTATACAGAGTAACGGCCTTCCTAAATATGTAAAACTACTGTAAAACTGTACCTACTGGGACGGTTTATCATTACATTAAACACACACACTGTTGAGTTAGAGCTCCATCTGGTGTCAACACAGACTACTGCAGTTTGCATGGGAAAATATTAAAGTATAATTTAATTTGGACTGCCAATTCTTACAAGAGGAATGTACATTAATGTCAAATTACTTTGAAAAGTCTGTAGAATTTAAAAGGACCTAATGATATTTGGGAAGGGACTATTTTAATTGTTTGTGGTACTAAATATTGGAAAATAAAATATGCCTATGATGGATATTATATAATGACTGATATTCAATAAATGCCCCTACTGCATACTTTCCATAGTCAAAAGGGACAGAGTGAATTGTAGAATTAGAATTTGGATGTGAACTTAATTTTAAAGCAATATTTGGGGAGTGGGGTGTTTTATCTTTTGTGATGAAAAGTCACATACCATCCCACTACAGAAGGTAAGAAGTCAGTGAGGGCATTGTTTTTTTATTGTTTTGCCATAACAATAAAAATCTATAATCTGAAATGGTTTGTGGCAAATACAGTGTGAAAAAGTGATGTGGTGGTAGATTTAAAAACATAAACTCATTTTATGTTTGAAAAACAACCAGGTTTATTGGAACTAAAACATTTCAATAAAGTTAATTTATTAAAACAGGTTAATCAAAATAAATACAAAAAGCATGAAATTAGTACTGCAACAAGAAAAACAAC
Source organism: Acipenser oxyrinchus oxyrinchus (assembly GCA_030684275.1). Lineage (NCBI taxonomy): Eukaryota > Metazoa > Chordata > Actinopteri > Acipenseriformes > Acipenseridae > Acipenser > Acipenser oxyrinchus. The sequence continues at coordinate 20,481,805 of CM060268.1, forward strand.
AATATTATTAAAAGCAACACAATGTTCACCCATAGAGGGCTTACAAGCACCAGAATATTTCCGTAGCTTGTTATACTTGTTTTACACTGGCTACATAATCAGACTTTTGATCAAAAGACATCTCTCACAACACTGTAAGGTCCCAAAGTTGTGAACACATAGGGATGGAGGGAGTTCATATTACTGAAATGTCAGTCACTGTGAAACTAACACCTCTGCTGCAGGAGTGCTGTATTAATAGTTCTGCCAGGCCTGATCTTCACCCCCTGTGCAGGAGCCAGGAGCCCGGTTTCCAGTGCCAGGTGGTGTGGTTGGCTGGTTTGTGCTGCTCATAGCTTTGAGGTACTACTGTGCATTGTTTTAAAGGCACAGCCATGTTGACTGAATCATGCTGCCGATTGCTTTAGTGTGTTTTGCTGGGCCCTCCATTGGTCTTGATCACTGCCAGTCTTGGCATGGAGGCAGGAAAGGGTTGAATATTCTCCATGCCCAGTGCATGATGCCATCAGTCTCTGGGGTAGTATCTTCTAACTATTTTTAACAGGCACACTTCCACATGAATAAGTCAAGGGCCAGTTGCAACAGTCCACATCCTTGGTACTAAACTGAGTTCTGGTTCATCCTCCAGTTAGACCATAATACTGGTTTAAATTAAACCCGACCTCTTGGGCCATTTCACTGGTTTTGCAAGACCCACTTACTTTAGACCCATTTTAAACCTAATTGACACATTTCCCTTAGTGTGTGCATTTGTAATTATGTATACTTTAATATATAAAACATTTAAAAACTTTTAGATTGTGTTTTGTGATTGAGCACAGAAATCTCCAACAACTAACCTCAGTATTGAGCAAAACAATGTTCCTTGGAGTGCACCAAGATCCACTTGAATAGCAATTAAAAGGGCAATGCAAATCACAAATCAAAGTTCACTTGTAACAAACGCTATAGTTTTAACCTTTAAAAAAAAAAAATGAAAATAAAAATCTGAACCTAAATTACATTAAAAAAAACCCAACTAAAACCTCAGATTCATATCATTCAAATATTTGAAAACCGTTTGAAATGCAAAGCACAGTAAAACCTCACAAGGCATGGTCTATGTTAAAAATTGAAATGAGACTAAATGGAGCCACTGCTGGTACGCTGAAGCTGAATCTCTGACTCTGATTATCTCAATTGATATGTAGATGTTGAGCCCACATGCTTATTTTGAGGCTACACCTCAGTTTAACCAGTTCACGTGGAATGTTGCAACTCACCCTATGGGCCTGCCAATGCCAAGCTGACCCCATTTCTGAATGCAAAACACACATAAATCTAGCAAGAAGCAGCTAACCTGTTGATATCCATGGGCAGCAGAGCAGAGCTAACACGATTTGAACTGGGACTTTGACACTACCAGTTTGAAAGCTTATAATGCTCAAATTCTTTTTTGGTACTTTTCAGGGTAAACTTCGAACTTGCTTCAAAATAGCACCTTCTGTTTCCATTCAGGTACTGTAAAGACACACAAGTTTGATTACAGTGTTTATGAAGGCCTTGCATGGACTCTCATATAGTGTAGATTGACTATTCTAAAATTGCAGAGGCATGTCCCTCAATCCCCTCGATTGCCACAATAATGGAAGTTGGGGCTAAAGTAAATACCTGATGTTTAATTTCTTTAATCTAAATACAGTCAGCACTCGGATATACGACACTCAGATACACGTCAGGCGCGTTTTACCGTCCTTGTATTAAGAATAAACTCAATCCCCATTATATATATATATGTAACAAATTATAGCACGTCAAACGCGATTTCCGACTCCAGTTTTCTGATACAAAGCCCATCTCTTCAATGTTACATTGTATTTGATTATTCGTCACAGCCCACGTTTTTTTTTGTTTTTTTCCTTGCATGCAAATCAGTGTTTTTATATTGTGCAGTTACACAACGCAGCAACAACAAAGCGAACCAGCTACTGTAATGTAAAACAGTTCATCATTAAACAGTTTTAGATACTATGATGTATTTTTAAAAAATTAAATCTGTGATCTTTACTTGTTTTTGTGCATTTTCATTTGCAAGTAAATTGTGACATTAGGGCCTTATCGAGCACTATATTCTGCAATTTTGAATACTGACTGGATACTGTTTTAATTTAATCTTTTGTTAAATTGCATCGCCTTTTACTTTTTACGCAGTTCTGTGCATGGGTAACATTTTTATTTCACTTTGCTGTTAGGTCATTAATGGGGAATTTTACATACTGCTACAATACGTAGCAAATTATGTACTGTATTACAGTCCACGTGTCCAGTTGTCTTTTGGCAAGTGATATTTTCAGAATCATATTGTTCTGAATTAAAATATAGTACTGTACCAACAAAACCAATTATAGTACACCTAAATGGAAGCCTACTTATTTTAAAACAGTCCTTTTAGCTATGCATTTTTGACATTGTATCTTTTTTCTGTTTCCTGAAAAAGACAAGGTTTGGAACGGGCCAAAATGAAACACTCACACTCTTATCTGTCACTGAAGTCAAAATTTTATAGGGTCGGATATGCGAGTGCTGACTGTATATGTTTAGACATTAGTGCGACTTGGTTTTGTCACATGTTTCTACCTCGTGGGGGCTTGCTTGCTTTTTTTTTTTTTTGTTTACTCTGAAAGCACTATAAAGAGCCGATACAAACACACACACACACACACACTGACCTGTACAAAAATAAATGCAAAAGAAAAAACACTTAGTCAGTGTTAATGGCAGCTGTCAATCACAGCATGCTACTTCATCCACTAATATTTCAGATCAATGCCAACACAGAAAAAATTCCAAATCTGTGTTGTTTTTACACTGTTCCTCATGCGAGTGCAGTATTCCTCCTCTAAACATTTAACCAACAACAATAAAATGCCCTAATACTGTGGCGTTAAAGCAGCAAGTATGGGAGCAATTCTTATCACTGTGAATGAAAGTATCAACCTGACAATTCCAGGTAAAGCCCAGGAAGTTCTAAACGTCCTGCGGTGATGTGACTCTAGAGTGGGGCGTTCTTGGTTGAAATGTGTTGGTGATGATCAGTGTATTTCCAGCATTGCGTCCTCTGCTTTGCTTGTCATTCCAGCTTCCTGGTCTCCACTGTGAAGAAGGGGAGGTCGTGCAGAGCTTACCTGGAAGGGTCCCCCCTGAATCCCTGGAGCTCCACATCACTCCCCCTGCGACTGCATCTGCTTACAGAACGCCTCAAACTGCTGCTGCTCCAGTTCGGTCATCACTTTGTTCAGGGCGTAAATCTGAAGGGCACAGGCACACAAGCAACACAGATATAAACAGCCAATAGTCTTCCATAAAGCAGCCGTTCACAGACCAAAACTCATACAAAAAGTAGGTTACCATGACTTAAGATTCCACCCCCCTCGGGAGCCTGAACTACAGCATGTGAAGCTTCTTCAGAACTGGGCTAGGTTCTCCAGATATGGGGATTTGTTTACCCAGCGAGATCAGTGAGGCTAGGCTATGACAGGGTCATTCCAGACGGACCAATGGGGGTTACTTATACCTTTACACCATTTCATTTTTGTTGGAAAGTCCTTGAAACATTCTTTAAATTGATAACGTTATTTGTCTAGATAAGGGGTTTTCAACAGGGTTTATGCACCCTTGGGAGTTCTTCTAAGAGTCACAGTGGGTACGCAGGGCAACAGAGATGCACAAATAAAAATGCAAGTAAAAGACAATAATGATCTTGAATTGATTTTAATTTTTTTTTTTTTTTTTTAAAAAACGGATTATATTTTCAAAGTGAATCGCAGATTGAAAAAAAAAACCCACACAGAATCCATCACGCCTGCACTTTCCACCTGTAATGCATGCATGACTGAGTGGATTTCCACTCTGAAATATATTATTAGAGTGGGTGAAGCAGCGCCTGATGATTCTGCCTATGGAGAGCTCTGTGCTGCTCATGAACTTTACTGTTTTCAACTTGTCATACAATTCAATAATAATTAGCTAAGCACAATCTTTCTGCTTTTTTTTTTTTATAAAAGAAGTGTAAAACAAATAAATCACAATACTCATACTTTAACGGTTTTGTTTCATTTCTGTAGCAGCCGCATTTCAGTAACAGCAGCTGGCTGAATTTGTTTTCAATGTTTGAAATGGACACATTTCTTACTTGCAAAAGTCTACAGAAAGTGCAAAGCGAGAAAGCTACACAGAATCCCTTTGGATAAGTTTTATGTTGGTTTTAATAACATTTATCATTGTTATTTATTATAGTTTCATCTTGAGGTTAATGTTTTTGATATTTTAAACATGTTAAATGGCACACAATTATGCTAAGATGGGAAGTAAATTGTAATGTGATAAACATTTACAATTCAGACTATTTTGTATTAATTTATAATAACTTTGCCAAATAGAAAGCAAATACCAGTGTTTCCAACTCTTTATTCTGTGCATCCAAAGACATGTAATTAAAAGTTTTAAGAATTAAGCCTACTGTTTGGTATTCTGTCCTAAACCAGCAGTTTGGTCCACTTAAGCTAAAACGACCCAATAGGTAAAGAACAGCTATCTTGTATTAAGACCCTTGAGTTATCCCTTGCAGGTGATATAGTGGCAGCACTCTAATCCAGGTACAGGGGTTCAGGTTATGGTGAACCTCGAATTGCACCTGCCTGCCTTGACAGTTTTGGATAACGATTTAAAACATACCAAAATGAAACAACTCTGATTGTATTAAATATGTTTTACTGTAACGGCGCTATTATAGAACATGAAGTTTGTTTGTAGAATCGGGAAATGCCTTTAAATAGCGAGTCACAAATTAGAAATCTGTGACGTTATTTGCAGTATATTGCCAATAAAAAAAAAAAAGATTCAGTACCATCAGTTTCCATCTTTAGAGGGGCAACTATCAGACAGTAGAAGCTGCTGGAACGTCACAGCATCAACTGTGAATCAAACTTAAAATCAATCCATGCAAGTGCTGGATTCTTCATTTTGACTTGCTGTATTAAAGTTAAATTATATTGGACAGCAAATACTAAACAAAGACACAAATTTATTTGGTCCAAATTTATTTTATTATCCACCAAAACCAGCCAATCAATACTTTGCAACCGATGAAAGCAACCAATCTTGTAACCGCAACTGAAGAGTTAGCCAATCATAGCCTGCTAGCTTGACTGCAACTCAGACAGCATCTTTCAGCAAACCGCGAGAGAAATAATTCAGTAATATTGCTCCATTCTGATCGTGCACTCTCCAGACAAACTAAGTAACTCAATAAAAAGTTATTTGTTTAATAAAGTGATTTTTGGCATTTTTATTTTCATCTCATTATGTATGTGACCCTTTATGACCATCTTCAGGAATATTTTTCTAAAACTTCAGTGGAAGCGTACCCGACAAATCTTTACAAGTTCAAGCCGAGTCTAGGTTTTAAAAAAGTTTTGTTTTACAAAAATAACGCCAACAACCGCCCTCTAACCTTCAGCTTGGTACGCATAACTCCAGTCGTGGTCAACTACCATACAGTAGACTGAATAGAGCCTTCATTGACGGTTACTATTGCTTAATAGAGCCGCACAAACCGATTATTTGGATTGAGCTCCACAGAAATTAGATGCTGACAATCAGGAGGGTCAATGGTGTTGATTGGGCACATTTACCATTCAAAATGAAACAACTGTAGTAACAGCTGCTTGGATTTGTGTGAATTTCTGTTCTCCACAGTCTGAAAAGCAGCAATCCCCACAAACCCAAGCTGCTGCTGCCAGCGCTGGATTCCTGTGGAGAGCTCCACTGGTCTGTGCAGCACTAAAACAAAATCAGATGTCTGCTAGACAGTTTGGCCCCCAGCTCTTTTTGAAAAGATGTTAAGTCATAGAGCCGTAAAACATTATTATTATTATTATTATTTGTTTATTTAGCAGACGCCTTTATCCAAGGCTGACTTACAGAGACTAGGGTGTGTGAACTATGCATCAGCTGCAGAGTCACTAACAACTACGTCTCACCCGAAAGACGGAGCACAAGGAGGTTAAGTGACTTGCTCAGGGTCACACAATGAGTCAGTGGCTGAGCCGATTTGAACCGGGGACATCCTGGTTACAAGCCCATTTCTTTAACCACTGGACCAACATGAAATATTATCAATACTGTACATGAAAGGCTCCTACCTCTGCCCTCTGTCTCTGCTTCAGTTCCTGCTGCGCAGATTTCTGCTTGGCCTTGCCGTTATCCCCTCTGTTTGGAGTCTCCTTCTGCTTCTGCCTGTCTTTGCGGCACGCTGGCTCCATGACGACGACTCTCTGAAAGTACACTCTGCATGAACTCTGAAAATGGAATCGCTTCTAAGTTTACATGCAACATGCTTTACAACATGTAGACCTTCGTTCACAAGAATTTTTTTATTGTTATATATATACAACCCCCAGACCTTACCGTTTGTATTTGTACTGCAAGTTCAAGGGGTTAGCGCTGTGTCGTTTCAAACAACACAACTGCCGCTTTTCATGGGCCACAGTGTTGTCTTCAAATTTACAAATCGGTTGCCTGTGCGTCTAGATTTGCTATTTCGAGCAAACAGATTAGGAATGAAATGGCTACACTGCCGGTACCACGACTAGTCTACACATTCCACTCAGCCAGTTAAACTGACGTTTTTAAACACGCAACTACGCATTTATAAGGTTACAATGATACGTAAAACATTTAATAAAGACTTTTTCATAAGTAAATGGACAGAATTGACATTAGTACTTCACAGAGAACACTTACAATCTGGTACTTGTAACGGTATTCAACATAAAGACATTCCGCTTCACACACGGCTGTTTTCCGTTTGGCCTCCACTTCACCTGTTTCCTGGTGCGCCTTTCTAATGGTTCCCCGTGCAACAAGCAACTAAAATCAGAGGGGAATCTCTATTAGAACTAAGAAGGTTGTGGTCTTTAAAAAAAAAAAAAAAAAAAAAAAGTTTTATAAATGCTTATAACGAGATACAAATGCATACAACAAGAACAAAAATGTTAAATGCTGTAGTCTGTATGACGTCATCAGGAACGTCAAAATAGTTCTTCCATTTGCGCTTGCTGATAATAATGCGGTTTATACCAATTTAGCTCGTTTTAATGTTTTTGCAGCGTGTCAAATTTATTCCAATTGCTGTGTCTAAGTAGTGGATTAAGCAGGTTTAATACACCTTCAAATCCCGGTTGCAGCGTACCAGAAGTGAATCATCACAGGTGGATACTCTGGTGCTAAATCAGACTAAAGATCCCGATTGCCTGTTCAAGTGGATTAACATAGCACTGTATGAAGGATAAGACTAGCTTAGAACCTTTGACGCCGTTTTCAGTTTAACGCAATACAATTTCAATTAATATGCTTTAACTAATATCCTTTAACTAATGGTCCATTATCACGCAATTAAACGTTTCTGTGCCTCTATAGCAGCAGCGTCGGCAACTTAATTGCATGATCCGCCAGTTTGAAATGTGCACAAAAAGACATGGGATTTATTTGTACTTCAATATGTTTGATGTAATACAAATGTGTCTTTCTTTTTGTACAGGGACCACTTTATATATTTATCTGACACTGAGTCCCACATATCAGATCAGTAAAGAAGGGATTAACTATGGCCAAAAGTTTTGCATCACCTAGAATTGTAGGGTTGAGACATAATTAAAATAATAAATAAATAAATAAAATAAAATACAAAAAACAATATGAACATAATTTAGATCTTTTATTTAACTGCTTGTAATCAAAGAAACTACACGATTTAGCAAAAGTCTACCAGAAGCCATAGTAGTACAGTATTTCATGTTAGATTTCAAAATGTCACTTTTTAAAAGTATATCAATCAATCAATCTATTTTTTATGTAGCGCCTTTCACGATAGCTCGCCGCAAAGCGCTTAAGTAGACGAACATCAATAAATATTACAAAAAAATAAGCAGTAAAAATGAACATAATAAAAACAAAACAATACAGCAGTAAAACAAGCAACACAGGTTAAGAAAACATTTTAAAATATAGAAGCTAGATTATAAAAATGTGTTTGGAATCTAGTTGTAAAGACAGCAACGATGGGAGCTTTCCATAATTTAGGGGCTTAAATTATAGCTGAATTCTCTACCACCTGTGTTATGGAAAACTATGAGGAGGCAGATCATTTTCAGCTGTAATGTGTTGCTTTGCCCAGCAGAAGGCACTATTGACCTGTATTTTCAACCAAAAATGTTTGATAAAAATATTCCACTGTGGGCAAATTGCCTGTGTAAAACATTTCCTTTGGCTAAGGAAAACTGCCTGGAATTTCCCCATAGGGCAAAATGTAGACTGAAGTATCTAACAGAAGGAGAATAAATGACTTATTAAGCTGTAAACCATGTTCAAAGAAGACTAGGCATGCAGAGATTTTCCTGTTCTTTTCATATTTCTGTATTCAATAAACTGCTGCTATTAATTACACTTTCCTTGTGTCTGGTGTGGGTGTTTCATAGCAAGTCCTCGATCTTTCTGAACTTAGTATTTCGGATTGCAAACTACTCGATTGTTCCTACAGCATACTGGCAATGCGTGTCAAGTGGAGTATTGACCGCTTCGTTCCCTGTTAAGGACGGTCATTCATAACAGACAGGAACTTGAAATGCATTTCAATAGAGTACTTAAAAACTCACTCTCTTTGATGCCCTGACCTTGAGTAAGCTGGTAGACCCCTTTGCATTAGCATTCTTTGGTTAGCAATGTGGGGATTCAGAATTGGTTCGCACAGATGCATGTGCACTGTATTAGTAAGGGGTCTCCACATGTGTCTGCTGTTGACAGAGTGTTGGATGAAAGATGAATCCTTGAGCTCAGTGGGAATCCATTGCAGCACATGCATCTTAGAAATGGTTAAAGTACTGCTGGTAAGAGTAACACCTTCTAATTGGGCCATGCACACAGAGTAACAATTCATTGGGCACTTTCTTTACATGATATACCGTGTCGTATCGCTTGTTGTTTGTATCGTAACTCAAGACCAAAAGCACAGCAGAGCTCATTGTAGTTCACCAAATGGATCCTAAATGAAGAATGAGTTTTTTTTTATAGATGCTTAAGTAGCATCTATAAAAAAAAGTGCTCACAGTGTGCTGCTATAAGAGAGCCTTGCACAGTGTGCCAAGCTATAAGAGAGCCTCGCACAGTGTGCTGCTATAAGAGCCTCACAGTGTGCTGCTATAAGAGAGCCTCACACAGTGTGCTGCTATAAGAGAGCCTCACACAGTGTGCTGCTATAAGAGAGCCTTGCACAGTGTGCTGCTATAAGAGAGCCTCGCACAGTGTGCTGCTATAAGAGAGCCTCACAGTGTGCTGCTATAAGAAAGCCTCGCACAGTGTGCCAAGCTATGAGAGCCTCACACAGTGTGCTGCTATAAGAGAGCCTCACACAGTGTGCTGCTATAAGAGAGCCTCGCAGTGTGCTGCTATAAGAGAGCCTCGCAGTGTGCCAAGCTATAAGACAGCCTCACACAGTGTGCTGCTATAAGAGAGCCTCGCACAGCGTGCTGCTATAAGAGAGCCTTGCACAGCGTTCTGCTATAAGAGAGCCTCGCACAGTGTGCCAAGCTATAAGAGCGCCTTGCAAGACCAGAGGGAGCTAAATAGTTTCAACTGACTAGTTTTAACATGCTGCTCCTCATAAGGACAGCAAATAGTTTGTTTTGTATTTTTTTTTTATAAATGATTCATTCCTGAGGGCATTTATTTCAGTAAGGTGTGTTTATGCAGTATATTGTTTTGAAGCACAGACCTGTGGGATACCCCTATAGCCAGTGTATCACTGTATAAACAGTTGTGGTTACAGGATATTTAACACCACCGTGGAGTTCTGACACTGTCTGTAAAGGAAGCCGGCTTTCTGAAGGCAGATCAGCTATTTCTAATGAAGATTAAAGAGCATAATTATTCAAGAATCATGTCAGGCTTTCATGTTGTGTCACATCATAGAAGTCCTTGCTGGTTTCTGTTTTATACAAGCAGAATTATTTCTATATATTTAAACCCTTAGTTTACCTATGTGAAAAAAGCGTGCAGTTTCTATAGAATATTGTATAGGGTGCTGTACGATACAAGCTAATGTCCACCCCACTAGTGGACTTACTGGAAAATGAGCTTGAATCTTACAGAGCCCTCTGTACCATCTCATCAACTATGAATATCTAATGCAAAGACATTTCAGATGGCTGTAACACATCAGTATCAGGCACCATATTCAAGGCCCTTTATTCTTATTTTTTACCAATTTTGCAAAAGCTATACAGATATAGCCCCTCAAGCCTGTGAAAATACTAATTCACACAAAGAAAATCTATCACTTTACATTCGGTAGATACATTTACAGAAATAAAAACAGGTTTTGGTGTAACATGGATCTGTCTGTTTAACAAGCTGAACTTTAGCGCTGATAATGGGTAACTGCACCAGCTTCACACGGTCAGGGAGCTGCTTTTCTGACTGTCCTGATATTAAAAGTGCAAAACACGTAACATGTGTGGCATTATTTTGTTACCACTTTAATAGCCCTGATAGCAAAACATGGGCTTGGCTATGGTTATAGTTTTGGTGTAATCAAGGTAAATGCCTATCAACCAGAAATCCTATGTTCTATTTAAAGTGGGTTAGCACTGCTCAATGTACAGTGAACTCTGCTCACCTCCGGGGACAGGGGCTCACTCCTACCCTGATAATGGCATGCTCTGTGTGTTTGGCTTCCCCAGTGCACTGAGCCGCGGAGCTGGGATTCGACACATTCTTTCTCTCGAGTAGCGGCTGTCAGCAGGCACTTGTGCTAAATAGCTGCTGAAAGCTATTAATTATGGCAAGCTGAGAAATTGCTGAGATTCTTTTATTTTTTCGTTAGCCACCTGGAAAAGTGGTTCAGTTTCTCAGCAGTGCTGTCACAACACAGGCTGATACGCTGACAGCTTCATACCTAATCAAGCACAGAAATGCAACAAAAATGCAAGCGTTTGGTATATTTGACTGGGGGTCAGCTCCTCACTGCTTTGATATACACATTCAGATTTAAAGTGCACTTTCATTTCAACAGTACATTTCTAAACTACTGTAACCCTCCGATACTCAATAGTAATTCTTCCTCTTCATCTTTGATGGAGTTTATTCTCTTTGGGGTATTTTGTTTTTCAGATTTTGCCCGCCAGCTGCAGTCGTTCAGATTTGAATTTAAATCGGCTGGTTCTCAGAGGTTCAGGAGTGTTATGAGCTGGGAAGCGAGTGGCTTTTTGTCATCATGATAACGTTTTATAGAAGTCCCTGATATTTTCTCCATTGGCTAACGTTGAAGACCTTCCCCATATGCAGTATAGTGGGAGGGTGTCTCCTGCTGTAGCTTCAGTCGGGACCCAGGGACCAACAGCAGTGTGGATCCCTCATGCACAGTTGTTGTATCAATTCTACTGAGCAGTGTAACCCGCAGAAGCCCATCAAAGCCATAGCTGTGTCGAACCTGATCTCACGTTTCTTTCAAAACTGCTCATTTGAGTGCTAAATAATGACTGGCAGTGCAGCACAGATGATGATTTTGTTCGATACAGACATTTCCTTATCACCCTTTTTCAGCGAATCTTCGCGTGTTTGTGTTTTAACAAAATATTCACAGGATTTAACACCTTAATATCATTGAAGTGTCACACATGTATCTAGGAAGAACCATTAGCAGACCACAGACTCATACATTCACCTGGGTGATGAAGTAAGTTGATAACACAATGGATTGATAGTAATAGTGCATTAACACAATGGATTGATAGTAATAGTGCATTAGCACAATGGTATTGCAATGGTTTTACTAGTGTGTATGATCCATGCCATTGTGATACCACTAATGTTCATGTGCTACCATTGTACCAAGGGTAATACCACTGTAGCTGCCTTTGTGCTACAGTGCCCCTAGTGCAGAACTATTGCATTACAATTATAGCTCACATGTTTGCTTAATAATTCGAACTTGTTTCTTTCTACTCAGAAAATACAACCCAGACTGTATAAGCTGACAGTTATCATTGTCCAACTCCTTTAATTCTCAGGTTGAACTGACCAGGGATCTAGTCATTCCTCTATAAACAGATGGACAGGTTAAATTGACAATCAATTATCCAATTTTTCCTGGCCTGCCTGTTGGAAGGGAATTGAACAGGAAATAGTCCACTGGGACACTTTGATCATGAGGCTATGGCAAATCATATTATCATAGCAGCACCAACCATTAATATATTAATGCTTGCCTTCTGTCCTTCATTTTCAAGCTGTAATGTGATAATGATGGTTTGTTTCCTCAATTGAAAATATGTTATGAAACAAATTGAAGACAGCTTTCCTGGTGTCTGCGTTCCCTTGCACATATATATATTTTTTACGTCACCACCGGCAGTGATCAAAGCCAGGCAGCATCCAGCAACACTCACTACAGCAACCAGTGTCATATTTAGCATCAGGATCTGCCTATTGGTCTTCTGTTTGAAAGCATTTTGAAATGTGACTTTTCATTTGGTTTTAAATGTCCTGCAATGCATCATGATCTATTCCAGAGGTTGTTTGTTGAGGGGACTCCCAAGTGAAAAGTGAGGAAAGGCTAAGAAAGAAAAGACTGTGCTAAAGTGAAAGTATGTTTTATACATGTTGTCTGGAAGTGTCACAAGGCATGTATCTGTACTTCTGTGAATGCAGAATTTACTGATGGCCTCTGGATCTCTGCACTGCTCCATGCTTTTCCAGTCTTCTGATTGTACAAGTCCAAAGAAAACACTCTCACTGACACTCGCTGTAGTGCTTGGCCTGTGTTCCTCACTAGCGAGATTTCAGAATAAATATTCCCCTAAACAGAGCGGTCTAATGAATGCCCTCGACGCAGGTTCAGATCACTGCAAGGGGAGTCCCAGTTAGGTCTTAATAATGAATAATTGGGTAGGTTAAATGGGTTGCCTGTGTAGCATCTTCACCTCCCTGGCCAGCGGCTCCAGATTCAGATTTATTAGTTCTGAGAATAGGCCCATGTTAGAAAGCAGAGCGTCGCGGTGGAGAGGTCTTGTTAAAGAAGGATAGGGGAGAGCTTCTAGTGATCCTTACAGGGCAATTACACCAAGGCTTATTTTGTGAGTGGAAGAAGGTTGTCTAATTGGACAGCAGTCTCCTGTTTGTTAAGACTGATGTCAGAGCAGGAGCTCCTCCTGGGTTGTTTCTCTGGATGAACTCCTGGTGCCTCCCCAGCTGGCGTTTTGTAATGAAGCAGGAGCTCAATCTTCAGCCTGTCACACACCGGATGCAAGGCCACTTCTTGTGGGGCAACACAGCCCTTTCCCTGCTTCATGACCTTGCACACCAGAGGCTGATGGGATATCGTATGTAACTAATACATTTGATGCACTGTGTTTTATATATAGCCATTGCCATATTTCCATTGGGTTGAAATTGCTGTGTAGATTACAAAAATTAATTTTGTGGATATATACAGTATGTTTAAATAGATTCAAACACTAAGACATATAGAAATTAAGAAACAAAAAAATGATACAAAAAAACGTTTTCAGAACTTTCAGGACAGTGTTTCCTATCCAAAGAATCATCCTTGGTACAAACATTTCCCACTACCATTCGCAAATATGCATTACCATACAGTACCACACCAGGCCTCTTCAGCCCCTAGTACATGACTGTCAGCATACATTTGAACTGATATCTGCAAATCACACACTCCACGTATATTCTGTTCCTTAGCTCTATCAGTGGCAGCTCAGCAGAGGAGGCACAGCCTACTCGAGAATTTTAAAATAAACACGCTTTATTATGTATTTATTTATATGTAATATGCAACAGAAAATACATAGCTTTTGCACGGCGGCATCCGTCTGATCCTAATTCTCCACTCAGTCACCGCAGTACGTTCGGAAGAGGCAGACGAGCTGTAGTCTCCTCTGTAATTATGATTAACACGTCTATTAGCCAATCATATTCTTCCATTTGTTCAGCTAGCTTTCATTGAACGCTGAGTAAACCGTCTAAAACTAGCCAAGTGTGGTGCACTCCACTCCCCTACCCCCGCCACCGCCCCCACATTGCTTGTTTTAGCCAATAACCGGACGTGTGCCCTCCCACATTGAGGACCTCGGATGCTAATACTGACGAGAGTGAAAGGAATGAAGCGTGGTTTAGAAGGACGTAGTAAATGCCTATAGAGTGATTCATTTACATTTTAAAATGATAATAAAGATTCTGTTTGTTTTTCGCATTACTTGTGGGAGAAGGTTTTCCATCAGCCATCCTTTGAAGTGACAGATTATTACAATGAATGTGATAGACTATTTGCTGGATGAGTCAGCTAGATGTAAAAAGAAATGGCAGTTGTAGTAACATAGGCCCTAAATAAGACAAATTAACACTGCTGTATGAAACGAACCTGTCAGTAATACAAGCTGACCCACAATATGTTATGCTGTGTGTCTGAAAGTGGAATAGGAGAACTTCTAGGGAGTTAGGGTCCAGGGGATGTATGGTCTTGAGGTTACAAGGGTTTTCAGTAGAATACAAAGGATAGCATGGTACAAAGTAGCAACTCTTCTGTGAAAATAACAATTTATGGGACATGTGAGGCAGTAAGATCTATGGGGTAATGTCTGGTCAGCTGGGGTATTGGTCTAATGTTTTTGAGGGACAATTCTGGGAAGTACGAGAACGTTCTGGTCTCTTCTAAAAACGTACAAAACCCCCTTTTCATTTGTGAGCTGCTCCTTTCCCCAACTTCTTCTGTCACCCTTCGTCTGGAAGCTGCGGGGCTGCAGACTCCCATTTGTTCCTGATAAGGACATAGAGGTTACTAGCCTGTTTCTGTAACTGGGCACAGGTACAAAGGGGGAAATGATCCTACCTGTTACCTATAAGGAATCTTTGAGCGAGACTTTGAGTGATTAAATCCTATCAGAAGATTTGGTGACGGCCACCACATTGTAAAGAGACTTGTGAGTATTGGAAACATCTCTGCACACTTCAAGAAGGAAACAGTGACTGTGCTGGTTTCACTTGTAGGATTACTATTACTGCTTGTAGGAAGAAGATCTACAGTAGAGTGTGAACTTTCTGTAAAACACATTTTCCTTTTTGTTTTTATTTTCTGTTTTTCTTCATCTAATCCATCTATCCATCTTGTATTATTTTTGCTCCTAATAAAAACACATAAAATATTTACTGTAAATATATTCTTGAATATATGTGTTATATAATTCGGATATTTTGCAGTGCCTATATTTTACAATATGCTGAAACATATCTGGATAAATTTAAATGGAGACATTTCTAATTTCTTTCTTTCTTTATTTTAGTTAACCACATTTCCTTTAAACATTGAAATATACGCCTCAGTGTAAGTTAAACAAACAGAGAAGTGTGTGGAATGCAACTGCAGTGGCCACAGGATGGCACTTTATCTTACACTGTGAGAGAGAGGAGAATCTTTAAAAGGTCACGGCTTTTACCAGCGAGCCCCAGGGACAATCTGGAGAATGCAAACAATGAATCACAGTCGTCCTCTCCCATTCTTCCTCAGGCCTACCTGTGGCCTCGCTAAATCAGTTTCCATGACAACCACAGTTGCTGACTGCTAAATCTCTGAGACATGACAATACCCAAAACATTGAACCTGGTTATGTCTACAAAGCCTAAAAGCACTTCTCAACCAAAAAGAAACTGTAGCAACGTTAGGTTATGTTGGTGTGTTGTGCTGGGCGGCAACCACCTGCTATGAGAAGGTATGGAGTGCCATCAAATACATGGGAGTTCAAGGAATGCTCTGATACTGGTAACTGTTTCCATGGTAAATATGCACTGGAACTTTGCAGCTTCCAATGCTTATTATGTGTTATGTATTGTGCTTTACCACCATTTCCAGTGGTTTATTCAACACTCTAATACCCTGTTTCCACTGCCAGCCGTGGCTCACCGTGGCGTCCAAGGACCTAAAAATTGGTGTTTCCACAGCTGGCCATATCGGCTTTTTCTGGCCTGGTTTGCTATATCGCACCCAAAGGAACTCAGATGAAAAAGAGCAACACATTTCAAGCTTTTTTCACTACTCCAATGGCTATCGAAGTTTTTAATACAAACACACAACTGACCTTCAGTTCTCCTGAGTTGTTGTGGGGAATTGCAGGAGTTAAGGGAGCATAATTGGACAGTAAATCCTGGTAGAATACTGTAGTTGGGCACTCTGAATTGACCTGTTTTTACAGTAAGGGACGAGACCTTATGGCATTGTTGCCAAAAACTGGGACGCTATTGCCATCCCCGAGACTCTTTCCTGCTGGATTCAGTGAGTTAGACTGCCTGTGAGTCTATTAACTCAGCTGGAGACTCTGCTAGTAGGTCACAGTCGAAACAATCTGCATTTCAGTAACTTGGAGAAACTTGCTTGAAAATGTCTCTGACAAGCAGCTGCTTATACACTTGCCAGAAAAAGTGACCTCCTGTTTGATGGCTTGATAGGGCTAAACGGTGATTGCGCTGGAATATTACAAGATAGGATTCATACATCTCGTCTCACGCCAGTCATAATTGGATGTTGAGTTTTCCAGGTAGAACTGACAGGCTGTTGCTGATAGGCAGGCAGCTCTCAATCATGCAGGCATGTCAGATGAAATATTGAGAGACACTATAAATCACACACCTCGCAGCCAGCTGCAGGAGAGAATAGGGGTCCATGCGGCAGGAGTGACACTGTTATCCACATACCTGTGATGGGCCCTTTGCTCCAACATGTATCTTGATTTTAAAATTCTTGTTTCGAGCTATAAAAGTATTTGTGGTGCCCTCCGTCTTACTGAAGTGGCAGAACCTCATCCCTCCTCTCACTCACTTAGCTTAATCCATTTGGTAGTTAAGCAACAGAACCCAACAAAGAGAGCTTTACCGTCCGTAGTGTTTCAGCAGTGGAGATGGAGTGTGCTGTATAGGGTAGTGTTTTAGCAGTGGAGATGGAGTGTGCTGTATAGGATAGTATTTCAGCAGTGGAGATGGAGGGTGCTGTATAGGGTAGTGTTTCAGCAGTGGAGATGGAGGGTGCTGTATAGGGTAGTGTTTCAGCAGTGGAGATGGAGGGTGCTGTATAGGGTAGTGTTTGAGCAGTGGAGATGGAGTGTGCTGTATAGGGTAGTGTTTCAGCAGTGGAGATGGAGTGTGCTGTATAGGGTAGTGTTTGAGCAGTGGAGATGGAAGGTGCTGTATAGGGTAGTGTTTCAGCAGTGGAGATGGAGTGTGCTGTATAGGGTAGTGTTTCAGCTCCACTAGGCTCCTGTGAGGGAGATGGGGGTTGTTTGACAGCTCTCGGGAGACACCTTCATGGAAGCAATGACACCCCATCAGCTCATTGTTATGACATGGATACATGTATCTCATACACGGCCTGCTGCACGGGTGACAGTGTGCTGAGCAGCACTGCAGGCCCCAGCACAGGTGTGTGCATCACTCACTGCCTGCGTGTAGTCGCTACTGTGCACAGGGGAATATTAGAGCAGTCCGCTGGGGGTCAGTGAGTCTCCTCACAGAGCACTGGCACAGCTAACACAAAAGGACACATATTTAGATGTGTGCTTGTCTGTGATGCTAGTTGGGGCAAACTAATAAGGACACAAATCATTTGTTCTTGGTTTGTTTTTTAATTTGAGTCGTCCACTTCCTGTCATTCAGAAGCCTGTGCTCCTAAACTCACATTAGCATATCAATATAACGATTTTTGAATTACATTTTCAGAAATGTTTTAAACTGTAATGTGTTCCTTCACTGCAGTAATCACCACAACAGCTCAGGATAACTGAAGGTCAATTGTCTCTTTACACTCAGGAGCTGAGTTACTGGCCCCTGGAAGACAAAGGGAAGCCTTACAGATGTCTACTTTGAGCTCATCAGGTATCTGGCCAGTAGAGGATGCTGTAGCGCTGTGAGGTGACTTTTCTTGCCAACTCGCAAGGTGTCATAGTCAATGCAACGCTCTCTGTGGAATCCCCAGCGAAGATAAACCTGCGCTCCCCTGACTGTATGACTGTATGACCATTCACACAACACAGCCATGTTGGAGTTCAGCACCTTGCTTGTATGAAGATCTTTGAGTTTGACTCTCTGGAGCTGAGTTCAGCACACTGCTTGTATGAAGATCTTTGAGTTTGACTCTCTGGAGCTGAGTTCAGCACACTGCTTGTATGAAGATCTTTGAGTTTGACTCCTCAGCCAACTTTCAAAATATCTAGGACTCCTTTGAAAATGTAGGTTTCATCGCAGGGGTTTAATCCTTGGCTAATTTAAGAAATTGATTCATAGGAAATGTAAGTCTTATTTCCAGTATGCTATATAATCTCTATGTGAAATTCTGATACCATGCAATTGGCACGTTCTGTTTTCAACAAGATTGTTACCCACAATACTCTCCTTTGCAGCGACAAGCACCTTAGCCTGGCATGAACTGTTCTCCTCCTTCAAAAACTCTATGTTTCCATGTCCAGGGAGGCTGCGTGCATCTATCTTTTTTGATGGATTACATGTTGATGAAGAATTCCTCTGCTATTTAGAAAAGTTCACGAAAACAATATACTGCATTCATAGCCTGCTGAATTCCATGCCCATGACACACTGTGCCTCTCACAATGGCGAATCTTTGTGTTAGGAGTCACAGTTACACTCGCTGCTCAGGCTTGTACACCCATCCTCCTGCTCACTGGGCCAGCACCTCGTACCTTGGCTCGGTCACAGCTTACATGGCTGCCTGCAACCTCCAATTCATTATCAGGACAGACTACTGGACAATCGGACTGGAATTGTAGCTAACAAGATAATTCCATAAATCTTAGCCATTTTGCACTTCCATTAGCTGCATATGCCTCAAATGTGGAGTTTTAAAAGTGACATGTTCTAGACACATGTGTTTCTTTCAAAACTGCACATTTGAGACCTCTAAAATGAATAGATGTGCATATAATAGCGGAGACATTTTATGGAACTATTTTGTTAGCTACAGTTACTTTAAGTGAGGGTTCAGGGTTCAGGGAGCAATCTGTATTTGTCAGACTCTCAAACTCTCTGGGGCTTCTGCTCTGAGATTACACTCCTGGTGTTTCACAATGAAGTTTCCTTGAAGGAAAACAATGCGAAAGTCATCACAAACAAGAAACATCTGTCTGGTTTGTGCAACTTGTTTTCTTTTAATATGAGAAGTATGCTCCTAGAGATCTGTGATCTGAAACAGGAGCAGATTGCAGTGCACTGAGAAGGGCTTCTTCACATTCCAGGGAGGAGCGTTTAACCCTAACAGGAAACTGACAGCTCCACAATCTGGCAGCCTTGCAGGTTTTCAAGCCGGCTGTTAGATCTGTTGCTGTGTCTATGATCTCCTGCTTGCTGTTTTGTACGTCACGATTACTCACAAGCCAGACCTGGCGTTTCATTGAAATATGTCCAGGTATGAAACACAGATTCTTACTAGAAACTGCATCGCACCCCGGACCCTTACACAATGAGTTTCATTCTTCTGTGTTTCCCCCTTTCCCTTTCTCTAAACTTAAAAGCAATACGTCTCTTTCTTCAGCCCTGATGTCAACTAGTAAACCCCTGTAAAGTAGCTCCTTAATTCCTCATCTTATATTTCTAATGGACATATTAAAAACACTGGTCTGTGTTTCATATAGATCCATGCTCTTGTATAGATTGTTCCATGCTCTTGTATAGATTGATCCATGCTCTTGCATAGTAGCCTATCATGGAATAACCTCTGTCATTTCCCCTTAACATACCAGTCAACCAGCATGCACCCAAAAAATACATTTGAAGTTGAAGCTAGATCAATCATCTGCTGCATGTGCAGAATGTAGTCTTGTTAGCATTTTGTGGTGGTTTATTTCAGCTTATATGTAAATATTGCTATTGGAAGCAGTCTTGTTTATCTTCATCTGGTTTAGCATTCGTTTGTTGAACCAGAAACAGCTGATTAATTGAGAATTCCAATCATCGGAGCTACACATTTGAATGAGTATTGTGCTGTATCCAGCTATGCAATATATTTAGGATATCATTAGAATGAGTATTGTGCTGTTTCCAGCCATCGTTAAAATGAGTATTGTGCTGTATCCTGCCATGCGATACATATGGGATATCGTTAGAATGAGTATTGTGTTATGATGTATCCAGCCATGCGATATATATAGGATATCATATAGATTGCTGTACGATACAAGCAGACCCTTATAGAAGTTTCCCACAGTAAAAGCACAGCAAAGTGCAATAAAACACAGTGAAAGCATGATAAAGCATAGGAAATGCATGGTATAAGCACAGGAAAAGCATGGTAAAACAGCAAAAATACTGTGGTAAACTTTAATCAGGGGATAGACACTCCACACAAGGCCTGAGTGGGGTGGAATGCAGTTTGTATTTCACAGTATATTGCTCTTGATATCAGTGACCACAACACATTATGTAGTATTTATTTATTACATGGATGTAAAACAGCAACCTCACAGATTCAGATATTAATTTTCCTTGAATGAAATGGTAGTTTCACAGACCCTGGTGAGCACTAAAGAAAGCTAGTCCAAGAATAGTGTGAATCAGTGTCTGCAAAACCACTCCTTCGTTTGAATCTTTAATTCTGGCATCAGATTGCTTGACTTCCTTTTTTGTGTTTAAACCGTGGCACACAGTGTTTTGGATTATTCTGCGCTTTCCTTTGACTGTCAGCATTTTTCATTACAGCATTTCATTTGGGATGGACTGAACAAAAACCAGGAGTTTGTTTTTAAGAAATGGAGGAATGGGTTTGCCTATCTCTGCTCTGAACACCCTGCATTAGTAAAGACAGAGGAATGGGTTTGCCTATCTCTGCTCTGAACACCCTGCATTAGTAAAGACAGAGGAATGGGTTTGCCTATCTCTGCTCTGAACACCCTGCATTAGTAAAGACAGAGGAATGGGTTTGCCTATCTCTGCTCTGAACACCCTGCATTAGTAAAGACAGAGGAAT
>CM060268.1:20503371-20980239 GCA_030684275.1 Acipenser oxyrinchus oxyrinchus
CTGCAGAGAGCTCTTTCCACACGATCTAGAGGCCCAGTAATCTGCCCCCTAATAGAATTCTCGCACCACAATAGATCCAGCGCTGTGGCTTTAACCCACGACTGCCTCTACAGCTCGACAGATGGGTTGTAGTCCCGGGGGCTGCTGACTCACACAACACTACAAGCCCCTTCTCTGCCCCAAGCATGCAGTCCTGAGGGCTGCTGACTCACACAACACTACAAGCCCCTTCTGTGCCCCGAGCATGCAGTTCTGAGGGCTGCTGACTCACACAACACTACAAGCCCCTTCTGTGCCCCGAGCATGCAGTTCTGAGGGCTGCTCTCACACAACAAGCCCCTTCTGTGCGCCGAACAGACCCTGCGCTGGAAATGCAAGAATCCTG
Organism: Acipenser oxyrinchus oxyrinchus; assembly: GCA_030684275.1. Lineage (NCBI taxonomy): Eukaryota > Metazoa > Chordata > Actinopteri > Acipenseriformes > Acipenseridae > Acipenser > Acipenser oxyrinchus. The sequence continues at coordinate 20,503,757 of CM060268.1, forward strand.
AGAAACATCTGCCGCAGTGACAGCCCCTGCATGTCCTGTTGCCAATAGGAGAATCCTGGCAGATATAGCTTGGCATTGATTTAAATGGGGTTCCACATTAGGTGCGACCCAGCATTACTATCCAAGCCCAATGACTAGGGGTGTGCTGATTCACACGGTGAAGCGTGATACTTTTCTTGACGATACAATTTAAAAAATCGATACAGTGACCCCTGTATTGATCCACTTTTTTTTTTAAGCAAATTTGTCTGCTAACAAACATGAGCATCCATTAATTTGTGTCTACACTGATAAATTAGAGAATATTCTTTATTAGCATGCACTCTAGCGGCCTCATCTACCATTCACTGTGTTAAGGGTGCTTTTGTCAAGTCTGTCGGCAGCTGAGAGGAGGCAGTTTATTAATGTTGATAATCTCATCAGGGCGACAGAGAAAATCCAGTTGGACTCGCCTCATGTTCTATAAGAGTCATGCTGTGTGTAAAATGTGTAAGGCTTGAATTTGCAGGGCTCCAGACTAGCACTAAAATGGTTGCAAATGCGGCAAAAAAAATTGTAAACAGTTTATTCGGGGTTAGACGTACTGGTGCCTGTAACACAAAAATGCTGCCCCTCCCTTTAAAAAGCATGTGTCAATATTTATGAATGCGCTATGACGTCAGTTTGTTAAGGGGAAAAAAGCCTGTCACACGTTTTAATAAACTGAAGTGCGAGAAGGGCGGTAACAAATACACCAATGCTAATAACAATTTCTGTTACTATCATTGGTGGTATTAATACCAGCAGAATACGGGAACCCCAGTTTCATGCAGCAGTTGTGACAGTGACCAAACGCGTTTGAGTGTCGTGTGAAAATTTAGTAAAATAGCAGAACCAACTCACTGCAATTTACTGAAAAATAAACAGTGAATAAATAAGAGCTGTCTGAGCAACATGCTGTCAGATCAGGACTACACAGAGAACTGGAGCTGCAGCATGCGGTTTCACATGTTACACTGTTTCACATGTTACACTGTACACAATTAGAGGTGCCGTCACCAATTCCAGACACAACACTTGCAAAATATTTAAAATATAAAACATACGGTGTTCATTGCAATCATCAGCTGCACAGATTAACCACTCGGCAGAATGTGACAACAAACACGCGAGTACAGACATGAAGTTACTGTCTTAGCGTCTTAACAAGTTGTTGTATTTTAAGCAGTTGAATATGATAGCGACTAACTTACTCCTGAAGTGGCACCCAGCTATTGAATTTGGCTACCAAAGACAAAAACGTTATCTGGAGCCCTGATTTGTAATTTTGTTTTAAAGAAATGTATTTTAAAAGAATAAACATCAAACAAAAGCATAACAGACTGTGCAGCTTATTTGACCAAAAGTGCTTTACCAGTGTTATTGCAAACACTTGCACAAGCAAATGAGACAATTGTGCGATTGTGTTTCATGCTTCATTTACTGTATCGTGATACAGATCGTATTGTGACCCTCGTATCACAAAGACACTGCTGATACCCAGCCCTACCAATGACCTAGCATTATAGTACAAGCCAGTACAAGCATTACAGTGACCACGCAAGCTGCCTGGCAACACCCAGCAGAGAGCAGAATCCCAATAAGGACATTAAGGGATCTGCAGTGGTCTTGGCTAATCTTTAAATCTATGAACTCTAGTTGCTTCTTCAAGAGCCTTGTAGAAGTGCCGTCACCTTGAGTGGTTTAAACCGTCTACATTTCTTACACATTTAAAATCCTATTATGTGTGTTTTGTATAATTCTCCATTGCCGTTTGTACTTGGATTATTCACCAGGTTTACTAACCAATGTCTTTTTTCAAACATGGGGTCTAAATGCTGAATGTCAATACAAAAAAAACAAAAAAACACAACACACACTTGGAGGGGACAGAAGTTACAGCTGTTGCTGCACATCCCGGGTCACTTTCAATCCACCTCAGTTCAGTGGGTGAAGAGCCAGGCTAGTAAGCATAGTCAATAACTCCATATTAAACAAAGCAGAGAAACATTCTACACTTTCCACGCTGCACTGCTGCAGATCTCTTTAGCTCTGTGCAGCGCCTAACTGCTGAAGTGTTCCTTACTGGGCTGGTTCATCTTCAATATTTCACACACAGCAGCACTGTACATTTCTCCCAATAGGTGACACTTGCATTAAAAAGCAGTTTGAGCCATTCCCGGTTTTTCAGCATGCTCAACATTAAACTCACCTGAACTTACATAGTCAAACCGGAAGAGGAGAAATCCGGCTTGGCAACTTTTAAACATAGCAGTACTGCCTTAACCCTGTCCTGCCCAAAGTCATCTGCTCTACTGAAGTTTCATAGTATGTAGATATACACAGCTCTTAAACTTCTCAATGAATGAATAGAAGACCAGACACTTTCTTGCTATAAGTGGATTACATGATAAATCAAATACTACCACTTACAACTGAAGCACTTCATTAAAATGCTAATATGCCAAGTACAGTACAGAACAAAGATCATACTTTAGTCTGTTGAAGAACGTACATTAGAATTCTTTTCACCCCCTTTCCCCCCTCTGAACCAAAGAAGAAAAAAAAATATTGCAACTCTGAATCTTCCCTCACTTTGACACAACTATAAAAAAATATGCAGCTAAAAACATGATTAGATTAGGCTGCCTGCATAAGGAAGTAACGGGTTGTATTAAAATAATATTCTGTATTGCTTTGAAAGAAACAAACTGGCAGGGTGCATGGTCACCTATAGAGATTAATGTTATCTTCACCATTCGCATGCTGTTATTTTAGGCAGCGGATATAAAAGGGTTTACAGAAATGCGGAAGGAACACACTAAATACGTGGAAAAAATAATGTACCGTACCTTTAATTTTTTTCAAGCTTTCAAATGCACATGCGGCTTGATTCCTAGCAGTGTAATAACTCAATTGAACTGAAAAACTTGCCTAATGAGGTTTAGCAGAAATGCAAGACGCAGATTGCAGGAGACAGTGAATTGGAGGGACCGACTCATTTCCACAGCACTTCCAGCAGAGCGGAACTCACCCCTGCACATTACAGTTTCCCTGACAACCAGCTATGGCTGCGGTTCACGTCAGGGTTGGGGTCAATTCCAAATGGAATTGGAATTTCTTGGTAAATTCCAATTCAATTCAACAATTGGAATTGGAATTGAAAAAATCTTCCGGATACAGAATTGGAATTTGAATTTGAATGAAAGGAAATAGAATTTAATTCCATGAAATTCCACTCATTTTAAAACTTCATTTTCACTATAAACAATACTGATTGCAACAGCATTAATATACTTTCAAATACTTTATCTTAAGCATGGCTCAAAGCTTTCAAAACATAGTTTTTTGCATTTTTACAATGAGATGTTTAAGAGCTACAGTAGTCCTTAATTTGTTTTTCTTTGTTCATCTGTTATTTAATCCTTTAGTTTTTCACTCCTATGTTGTTACATGCCACTCATTTTTAAAAGTACCTGTTGGTAGGTTTCAACAACAGTGGAGTCAGAATTTTACAATAGCTTTCCAGCGATCCCCATTATAACCTGCTGGTTAATTTCATCCTCTGCATTTTCAAGATGTAGGCAAACCCTGAAGCACACCCCAGCTGTATCCCTGGGGCAGGGGAAATGCAAGCCCATGGAGGCCCTATCTCAACCTGCATGTCAATGAGGCTGCTTGGAACTTCAAGCTCCCCTTTTCAAAGCCGCAAGGTATGGCTGCAACACACAATAATGAATGTTGACAACCCCCAGCCCCTCTCTCTGTAGCTGCAGAGCTGAACGTTGGGCCAAAAATCCACTCAGTGTCAATATGGAACCTTTGAAATGTGAACAATTTCAAACAAGCCAAAAAGGACAGATAGAGGTGCACATATTTCAACTACTTCTCAAACCATGTTCCTGTACCAAGTCATATTAATTAGTCCACACAACCAATTCCTTAACCCCAGATGAATAAATGATATTACATCACCAACAGACATTTTAATTGATTCATTTTCTAATCTATGTTTCTAATGTGATTGGTGGCTCTCTCTAATCAAGTTGAGAGTGTCTTTCTTCACACTCTTTGCTGTGTCAGGCTTGCAAGCGAAGAGCGTGCAAGAGAAAGTACATTCTCAACTTGAGAGGTCTCCAACGTACACTTAGAAACATAGAAATCATTAAACCTACATAGAGATGAAACCCCAATATTAGCATACTTCACCTGTTTGTATAGAACCTGTACCTGCACTCAGCTGCTAATAGGTTCTAAGGGGACATGACATGACTAAAAACTAGATTCCAGTCAGAAAACAGAGAACTGTGCAAAGAAAACATGTAAATGGCTTGTTTTATTCTCTGAAATCTCTTTGAAACCAGGCATAGTATTCACAACATGCTCTTATAACACTTCTTACCGAACGAAAGTACTGGGATTGAAAACGCTGCGAATGCATGTGCGTGACTAGATGTCGCCATCGCATTTTGAATGAATATCAGTTGAATTATAAATGGTTTTAAAGTGAGATAAACCACTCAAACTGGAGAGAGAGAGAGAGAGAGAGAGACGCGCTTGGGGAAGTCTGCAGTTTTCAAAGCGCAAAGAGGAGATGGAGGACACCCATTAAAACCGTCCTCACAGCTGGGTCATGGCCATAGTCCGAATGCACCAATATATTGTAGAACTTAAACCAGTGCCCCCATATACAGTATGTCCTCACAATAATCACACCGTATCTGAAAAGGTTAAATATCTGTAAAAAATAAAATAAAAAATTATTGTTGCCAAATGCAATTAGTCTATAGGAGGGTAGGAGTGAATGATAAAAGTATGGTGAAAATAGCAGTTCTCGTGTTCACCATGTAGAGTGCGACAGACAGAGGGCCGGACAGGCACAATAAGCATAGCACACAGCCAGCCCCTTGATGTTTACCCAAGAATCAGCACCACAATCTGCATTTACAACTCAATCATTGCCCTGGCTTATATTGATAGGTGCCCAGAGTTTGGGGCTGCACGTATCTGTTCTGCTTGCAGAACAGCATACTGCTCTGTAGGATTAAACATTAACCATACCACCACCTGGAGCACGTAGCGGCTAATACTTCAAATGCAAAGGGAGCATCCGAGCAGTCTGTGGGTGGGAGGCTGTGCTTGAAATGGTCTGTTCCCACACCACTGAGCAGCACAATGGCTCGGTAGAAATCTCTCTCCTGCTGTTACCCCACTGCCAATGCTGCCAGGGCAGGGCAGGGCAGGTCTCCATGACAGGGAAGCAGCTTATTCAGTCCCCTAATAGGATGTATTTTACTTGTGTACCAGGCAGGGGGCCAGACTGCATAAGAGGGGATTGGTCCTCTGACTCACCGACTGTCTTGGTAGATTGTAAACAGGGCTCTCATCACAGTGGTTCTTGCACTGTACTTTCAGTCCTAATCCAGCCCTGCTAAAGCATACCAACAGCATGGCCGTGTTGGCAGCTTCTCTATATTACCAACAGGGGATAATTGGCTACAGCAGGGCATTGGAAAAAGCCCCTCAATCTGCTGGCAGAGGTAGTGATTGAGACACAGCTCTGTCTGCAAGAGGAAGAGGTTATTAAAGCAAGTCATCGTCTTCAAACTAAATCACAAGCCAGATCGGATAGCCCACAAGTATCCTCAGCACAGCCCAGCCAGATCAGAGAGCCCACAGGGTCCCCAGCACAGCCCAGGCCAGCCAGATCGGATAGCCCACAGGTATCCTCAGCACAGCCCAGCCAGATCAGAGAGCCCACGGGTATCCCCCAGCAAGGCCAGCCAGATCGGATAGCCCACAGGTATCCTCAGCACAGCCCAGCCAGATCAGAGAGCCCACAGGTATCCCCAGCACAGCCCAGTCAGATCAAAGAGCCCACAGGTATCCTCAGCACAGCCCAGCCAGATCAGGGAGCCCACAGGTATCCCCAGCACAGCCCAGCCAGATCAAAGAGCCCACAGGTATCCTCAGCACAGCCCAGCCAGATCAGAGAGCCCACGGGTATCCCCAGCACAGCCCAGCCAGATCGGATAGCCCACAGGGTCCCCAGCACAGCCCAGCCAGATCAGAGAGCCCACGGGTATCCCCAGCACAGCCCAGCCAGATCAAAGAGCCCACAGGTATCCTCAGCACAGCCCAGCCAGATCAGAGAGCCCACGGGTATCCCCAGCACAGCCCAGCCAGATCGGATAGCCCACAGGGTCCCCAGCACAGCCCAGCCAGATCGGATAGCCCACAGGGTCCCCAGCACAGCCCAGCCAGATCAGAGAGCCCACAGGGTCCCCAGCACAACCCAGCCAGATCGGATAGCCCACAGGGTCCCCAGCACAGCCCAGCCAGATCGGATAGCCCACAGGTATCCCCAGCACAGCCCAGTCAGATCAAAGAGCCCACAGGTATCCTCAGCACAGCCCAGCCAGATCAGGGAGCCCACAGGTATCCCCAGCACAGCCCAGTCAGATCAAAGAGCCCACAGGTATCCTCAGCACAGCCCAGCCAGATCAGAGAGCCCACGGGTATCCCCAGCACAGCCCAGCCAGATCAAAGAGCCCACAGGTATCCTCAGCACAGCCCAGCCAGATCAGAGAGCCCACGGGTATCCCCAGCACAGCCCAGCCAGATCGGATAGCCCACAGGGTCCCCAGCACAGCCCAGCCAGATCAGAGAGCCCACAGGGTCCCCAGCACAGCCCAGCCAGATCGGATAGCCCACAGGGTCCCCAGCACAGCCCAGCCAGATCGGATAGCCCACAGGGTCCCCAGCACAGCCCAGCCAGATAGAAGAGGGCAGAGGTTGTCCTCTCAGTGGCGCTGTGAGCTGGAGATCTGTTTACTCTGAAGATACTGGCTAGAAACATGTTCAAACTGCAGCCAAGAGACTAAAACAATGCATCAGAGAAAAGGAAAAAGCTCCCACAACCAAGGAAAACCTTAACTTTTCTGACGAAAATAAGAGTCACTGTAACCATAGGGCAATTCCAGTTTCACTGATAACTCCTCCATATCAGACCAATGGCAAGTTCAGCATGTGTGTGGTAGTGGGTCTGTCCTACATCAACAAGTCTTGAGCTTGCAAATGTCGGACATTGACGACTACTCTAAAGCCATAAATATTTGCAAGCTTAATTATGCATTTTTCGCATATTGATTTTTGGCATGAATATCAAATTGTGATAGTGGAGTGCATACAAGGCTATGGCAGAACTGAAGACAGCCATTATATTTATGCTTGCGGGACATTGCAGTTTTAAAACAGACAGTACTGTGCACACTTAAGCCATTGAGACACGTGTCCCCATACTGGTACAACATCCCACCCCAGCTCAGCCCCTCACCTCCTGTGCGATCATGGGTACGCCAGTTCCATTTCAATTCCCACCAACCTGTCAAGCTACAGTTAGCTACCATCTCAATGACCTTGTCCTTGGCAGTCATTTCTAAAATGATTCAGCACAAAAGATCTTGCTTCAGATTGCTCATCACGGTTATGCTGTAGGTAAATATAGCTCTTCCTTAAAATAAAAAAATACTGCAGTTCCATTTTCATCTTGCAACAATGTAAGAATGCAAAATAAAATGCAAATCCTGAGGTTTACTGCTCTCTGAAAGCAGATCAGTGCTAGCAACCCACCACCTGACAGGCAAAGACGGTTACAATTGAAAATCCAACCGAGTTGCTCCAACAAGTTGGTAAAACTTTCTGTAGTAGAGTAAAAGCATTGTACAATAACAAACAGATGTACACAGTGTAAGGAGTACCCATGACAATGAATCTCCTTGTTACTACTGCCTGGATCAGTACTGAAACTGGGAAAGGCTTTGTTATATCGGGTACGAAGCTACAGCTTGCCACATGCACTTCTGTTTCCAGAGACTTTGTATTTGCATTACTGTTATGAAAAAAATCCGAACAAATATTTGACATTTATTCGGATACAAAAATCAGATGTTCGTATTCGCTACAAATGACAAATACCTTGCACCTGTGTTCATCCCAGCACTAATTTGCATGCACATTGAAATACAGGAGCGTTCACATCCCCTGCTTCAGGTTAAATCAGTCACTTTTTATTTGACTTCAGCAAACACAGTCTTGCTTCCCACTCTATTAAACTCCAGATCTCAGTCTAGCATCATTCCAGATGGGACTGGAGAAGACCTTCTCCAGAGAACAGTCTCATTCACACAGAGTCACAGACATGCATCTCTGCTTTGTGTGGCCGTTCCTTTGTTGTTAGAGCCAGGATATTTAGTAAAGCTGTCCCCAGTGCACAGAGAGATTGCTAATCCCACAGAGGCAGGTAACTGTTACCCATCACTGCAGGATGTTACTGCCCTGTTGCACTGTTCTCTCAATGAACATTACACCTTCAAACAGATGGATTGTCATGTTAATGCCTCTTAATCCATGTTGAACTGCAAAACAGCATTTCAAACCCAGGCTGGATTTAGTGGTGCTTTCCAGCAGCTGATGCCCTGTATGAACTGCTCTCTGGAAAAACACACACAGCAAGATCCCGCTGGCTTTACTTCCCAAATGCATAGAGCTGGGGCGAACAAGGGGGTTTCATGTTACAATATTCCTTCTCAACTGTAATTTTTTCATTTTGAATCAGCTGGTGATAAAATCTTTTTCAGGAGTAAAATAAACCCAGAACCCCATCAAGTGAACTATTAAAAGAAAGGAGAGAAACACTCTTCTGTACAGAATGATCGTTATTAAAGACCTTATTCATGCATTGGTTTCCTTTGATACAGTCCTTTATAAATATATGAATGAAGAACAGGTTAATTTTGCCATCTAAATACATTTCAAGCAGCGCTTGTTTGCAGATTAGAAGATCTGTCCCAGCACTAGATTTATTTATAGCATTTATATAGCACTTTTCATATAAAAATATTGCAAAGTACTATACAGTACATTGCAAAAAGCATTTACACAACATATTTGTATAAAGGTCCCCAGGCACACACACCTGCTACATATGAAAGCATATTTGGACCGTATATAAAAAATAATGTTAAAAAGCAGCAATTTAAAAGTTACATTAAAACCCAGATAAGAAAGCCGTTTTAAAAAATGTTTATTCTTGACTTAACTGTAACAGTGCCAGCTTCCCCCGACGAAAGAAAAGAGGACAATCCATAATTTAGGGGCTCTGCATGAAAAAGCCCTTCCTCCCATGTTAATTTTGTTGCCCCTAGGAATAACCAGTAGCCCCGCATTCTGTTATTGAAGAGTGAGATTTGGATGATACAGGGTCAGTAACTCCTGCAAATAACTAGGTGCCAATTCTACACTGCACAGGGAGCCAGTGGAAGGAGGCTAAAACAGGGATAATGTGTTCACTTTTCCTGGTTTTAGTCAGCATTCTAGCAGCAGTATTCTGAACGAGCTGCAAGCGAGACACCACACCTTTTGGGAAGCCAGAGAGAAGTGCATTACAGTAATCAATTCTAGATGAAACAAAGGCATGCATTAGTGTCTTGGCATCAGATACGGAATATCTGGGAATGAACTCAAAGCAAAATGCATACACTGTAAATATATTTAAAAGTAACCCACAGGGTTTAATAATAACAGTCTGTCATTTGGAAAGGAGAGTATCAGGTGTCAACCTTAATCTAAATCTATCCAAGGTGTTTTAATAGACAAAGGAGCAAATCACAGGAGAATATTTTAGTTTGCTTAATGAGGAATTGGGATGCTGCAAAAAGAGGGGATGCAAGGTTTGATGAATCAGGTGAATGGTTCAAGATATTGCGTTCTTTTGCAAAACCAGGGAAAAAAAAACTGAAATTACACCGTATGTGTATCACCAATTTGTGCAAAAGACTGTGTGCACCAAGTACCATCACTAATTGGTTTTGTATAACATTTACCAAAAAATGAATGTATGGCATGCAATCAGATGTAGAACATCCTGTTACAAATGTACAGCTATGGCCAAATGTTTTGCATTACCCAATAGAATTAACTCATCTTGCTTCAAAAAGTCGAACGAAATCTGCTGAATAATGTTACGTTAACATTGAATTACATACCGTTTTGTAGTTTTCCATATACTGAAAAAAAAATAAAAAAATGAAAATGTGACATTTGGAAATTGAACTTGAAATACTGTACTACTATTAGGGCTGGTTTCTGGAAGACTTTTGCAATATCAAGCTGTAGTTTGATTACATATTAAATAAAATATCTAAAATTATATTCCTAAAATTCTAGGTGATGCAAAACACTTTTGGCCACAGCTGCGCATCCAGCCTCATGAATACCTCACCATGCCCTCGAGTCCAGTACTTGAGTCTGCATGCCCATGCCAAGTTTCACCAGTGAAGAGTTCTCATTGCAAACCTACAAAAACGCACACAGACGCCTCCAATACAAAATGAGGAGTCAGCAAAATGAAAGGGTAGATCACCACAACCTTCTTCCATCACACAAGACTCTGATCCTCTCAATAACGTGCTAAAGTACGACCTAGACCAGTTTCATTTCAATGCGATAAGCAGTTGTCCAGATCCAGATAAACTCTTAAAGCACAAGTATGTTGCTGGGGATACAACGGCAGACCATAATAAGGGGTAAATGGATCTCCGGAAGTTTGGAATACAGGCCCTTCAAACTTCTGGTAATAATTTGCAGAATTTAGTCATATCCTGATCAAGTGCCTCAGAGAGCAGCCAATTACCAGTAAAATCCCTCTGTTTCCTATTAATTATTAGTCTGACTGAAAGATGAAGAACAGTTCTCTTTCTCCTTCACAGCCCAGCATGGAAATGATCAAAGGGCCTAGTCTGTATAACAAACTTCAAATGAATGTGAAATCAGCCTGTCAGCTCCCAACAGCATCAAGAGCTCACTTTTATTAGAGCAAGCTCCTTATTACAAAAATACACAGAAGTGGGGCTTACAAACCAGGACAGATCAAAGAGAGAGAAAGAGAATTCAGGTAGAGAGAGATCAGGCAAGAGCAATTTCAAAGCTCAGCTAGTTCACAGGTTGCTGATTCTCATCCTTCCTTCATCTGATTTCGCTTTCCTTTCATGTCCCATTGCATCCCATGGAGAAAGCCAAAATGATCAACGTACGTTCAGCACTGCTCCCAGTAGACCCCCTGGTGAAGCTTCTGCCCTGTCACTTTCTGCTGTGATCGAATATCAAGCAGAAATAAGCACTAACCCAAGTCTACTGCAAGAACAGGGCATTCTTCAATTACAAATGAGCGTGTTCCAAGTGGACATGTGGCAACTTCCATAACATCAAGAGGCTGCTCCCTCTTTCACGTGATCTCCATCATCCATGTGAGAAGGAGCCCAAGCAGCAGTGTTCACAGCTACAATAGGCTGTATCCAGACCAACCTGGATTCAAATACCCAGGTTTCCACCAGCACAGGCCTGTGCAGCACATTCCCAGTGGGGAAAAAAAAAATGCAACTATGAGGCCGAAACACTGTCATTGTCAAATTACTGACATGGTTTTTTCTTTACGACATTCTAAGCAATAAAAAAAAGCTTCTGCTGGAGAATAGAGTGGTACATTGCCATGCCTCCTCACGAGAGGTTAGCAAAATGTAAATATAGCTGTCAGGGAAGGACAGCAGGACATGCAACGTACTCACAGGAACAGAAAAATAACTGGATCAAATGCCTGAACATGTCTTGGGTACCAAAATCCAAAATGGAGATGACAAAGATAATAGGCCTATGCCAAATTAACAATGCTAAATCAATCCAATGTGCAGCTATACTCCAGGCAGCCGGACAAACAGCATCAGAATGAGGCCAGTCAAACAGTACTGTAATGCTAACCATAGTCCTAACAAACCTGCGTATGGCAGAGGCTCTGGGGTCCACTGGGGTCTAGTGATGTGCAAACCAGTTCATAGAAAAGAGAGCAACATAGAGAATATACAACTGCAGAAACACAGGACTTCAGAACAGCATCCATATTGAAGGTCAATGTCCTGGCTACAGATTCAGCACGCAGGGTTTAAAGGGTTAAGACCTCATTGTGCCCGCCATCTTGGATTAAAGGACAAAGTGAAGTGTGCCGTTAGATTTTCTTAACACTGAAAAAACAATGTCTGCATCTGAAAATGATAAAGCCATGGGGGTGATTTCTAAACTCATATAAGCTTAATGGCTCAGGTTTACTCTGGATAATGCTCCACACGTCACTGAATCACAGCTTGCATAGCTGGTCTCCTAACATTCCCTACAGTAGGTGTTGCTGTCGGGCAAAATTATTTACACATTTACAGGGCAAGCAACAAGGATTTTCTTCAGCAGCAGGTAGAACACACCAGTCAAGCACATTCTCAATAATGTTGTTCGGCAGAGCATGGCGGTTTTATTATTTTTATTTTCTCCAGTTCACTGTTGAAGCATCCATCTCGGCAGGCCTCTGCAGGCTCCCACTGGCTCGGGCAGCATTTCAGGCAGCTGGGTACGATGTTTGTATTTCTTTTCAAATCTTTTGGAGATGACTCGATTTCTGGCGAAATGCACGATTTAAACACCACTTGCACACGCGTTGTCTACCCTGCAGTTAAAGCACCAATAGGCACCGTGCCAGACACTGCCTCCTGGGCTTCAAACCCACAAAAAAGAAGCAGCAAGGCCAAGCAGTGCTGCTTATCTAAGGATTGCCACACTTCCTTTGAGTTTACAAGGCAGCCCTTTGTACCACAGAACTAGTTACTGTAGAACTCAGCCTGGTTATGGCTCCCACTTGCTCTATAATGCCATTCAAATAGCACTTGTATTCTTGTTATAAGACAGAACACAAATTGAACGGTCTTGTAATTGTGGCTCCCGACTACGGAGTTATAAAAGGGGGGAGCACTGTACCTCTAAACATTGAAACTATATTTGGATACAGTATCTGCCACACAGTTTATTTTACAACATTCTCTTTTGCCGCTACAATCGAGTTTTTGCCGCCTTCATCACAATCGAGTTGTTCTCTAGTCTAGTGGTTCTCAAACTGGTGTCCGTAGAGACTGCCCAGGGGTCTCATGAATGCATTACGTCTTTATATGCAGTACACTTATATAATGGTTATTATAGGGGTCCGTCAACCAAAACATTGAAGTTTGAGAACCTCTGCTCTAGAAGTATGCTTGGAAAATCCACTCTAACTTCACTAAGGGATTCCATTTCTTAGCGTTCTCCTCGGTTCTGTAATTAAAATAACCTTTATATTTCAAGCAGGTTATTATCTTACAGAATAAACCCCTGCTGAAAATATCAGCTCCACAGGCATCTCCTGTAAAATGTTAATAGGTAAAGCAGAAGAAACAGGACGTTAATTTCAGGTGTACCTCCCTGTGCTGTGACAGGTCGGGATATTAAATCAAATCACTAATTTGTGAATTCTTTAATAGATCAAATCCCTCTGGACACACCACTTTAACACATCTAAAGGAGGCTGTGTGGTCCAGTGGTTAAAGAAAAGGGCTTGTAACCAGGAGGTCCCCCGTTCAAATCCCACCTCAGCCACTGACTCATTGTGTGACCCTGAGCAAGTCCCTTAACTTCCTTGTGCTCCGTCTTTCGGGTGAGACGTAGTTGTAAGTGACTCTGCAGCTGATGCATAGTTCACACACCCTAGTCTCTGTAAGTCGCCTTGGATAAAGGTGTCTGCTAAATAAACAGACGACGACAACTACAAGCATGCCCTCAGTCAAAGCAGGAGTAAGAATCTCTCTAAGCACTTTCCACAGGTTACAGAATCATACAGCCTCTCCAAAAACACAAAACCACAGGCCAAACAATCCACTAGGAAAAAGAATTAGAAACCCTGACAAAAGGTGGGCTCTGCATTTCAGAGATGAGCGATTTCTTCAAGACCAGAGAAAAGAACAGAAATGGTTCTGGGACAGAGTGGAGCACAGGGAGCCCATGCTGAGCACACTTCAACTTTGAATCGATCTCTTGGCAGCCAAACTGCTACATGTTTTATTAAAAGCATCAATGGTAAAATCCACTTGTGGGTCTGTGACAGAGCGAATGAATGAATCTTTAAACGTTCTGTTTTAAATCATGTGGAAAGCGAAACAGACGCAATGGCTTCTCTCTTTGCCTCACATGAGCGACTTCATAAATATTTCTGTGTCATGACTGGTTGCCAAGAAACCACTGAAATAAAGTATAATTCCTGAATGTAAACAACTGCATTGCAAACATAGCTCTCAACATAACTGGGTTTTAAATCAAGGATCTATTTTTAGCAGCTTGAGAGTTTGTGTGGCAACAGTCCAACCGCATGGGCTTTGCATACGACTAAACAGAGTCACACAACTGCAGAATGACTGAGACAGGACAGCACAAGACATCACAGACAGTAGATAAAATGATCACTGTGTAACAGGGCGGAGGCTGGGCGCTAACCAGTGACCTCACACTCCACAAGAGAGCATTTTAACCACTGTGTAAAAGAGCCGGGCTCATCCACATTCAGTTATAGAGCTTTCAACCTCATCTCATCTGGAATGGCTGTGCTCCCGTTACACCAGAAGGACTAGCATCAACTTGTGTATCAACGTGAACACACACAGTAACATCTTTACAGTCATCCACCTACATGCAAGCAAAAGAGAAAAGCAGCTTGAATTAGCCACAGATATACATTGCCTTTGGAGATTTGTTCAAGTTTCACGGTTATCCCTACAAGGCCCTTGTAAAGGCCCACAAGAAGGGGAACTACTGTAGCCAGAACATTCAACGCGTCTGTCTGTTATATATGGTTTGGGAATTTGTGTAAAAACAAGTCATTCATTTCAGAAATGGCATCACAATGTTATTGTACAGTAACTATGAGGCAGGTCTTGTCATGTTCCCATATTTCAACTATTAAGGAATGTTAATATGAACCGTCTCCATGCAGCAAAGTGTGTGATGAGCTCCTGAAAATGAATATCACTGCTTTTACGGTAAGAATTCGAACACTGAGACACAATGCAGTGTTTTGACATCAGTATTTCTCATTCTCGTGTCTTGTTGTTAGACTCAGTTATGACAGGTACTGTATGTCTGCTCCCTGCTTTTGAGATGAGGGTCTGTGGCAATCCACAAACAGCAAAGTGGACCAAATCGGTTATGGTACAGACAGACCAGCCCGCTAAACCCACACCCAAGAGGGACCAAGGATCTAACTGGATTTAATTCCAGGCATTACAATTATTTTATTTCTGTGCCGTCAACATTGAAACAGTTACTTCAGACACCTGCACAATGAAATACTCCTGATGTCCAGAGACAACTCAATGCAAGAGACATGTAGATTGTTTCAGTGGGAAGACACAGTCACATTCCTTGTGCAAACATGCCCTATCAACTTAGCTGGTATCACATCGCACTACCATCAGGTCTGCTGTGGCTTTGGAGATCACAACATTGCATTAATAAAGGACAGGCAGACCATCTACTTCAAGGTTAAGACACCTCTCTTTGAAACAGGACAGGCATGCCAGGTTTACAAAACAATAGCAGCACAATTGCCTTTAGGTGAACAACCACCAAATACTTTCAAAATGAGTTTGAACGCTACATGTCTGCCAGAACACATCCACTGAGCAGCAGCCAGCAGGGTTTAAACCCTCCACTCCTGAGGTGCTTTTATTGACATAGACAGATCCACTGCGACACCCAGCTAGCCTTGAACACAAACAGAAGCCAGCTTTATCTTTCCTTTCTTTATATAAGAAGTTTCAGTACCATGCATGTCCCCCACCATGAACCAATATACAAAACTAGAGCCATCCTCAATATCATGGAAAAGTACCATCATCCACAGTACATGTAAATATGCAAGTGTGTCAGGGTCCTGCATAGAGTGTTGGACTGACCACACACATGGAGAATTGTGTGGATGGCGCTGGAAAGCCATCTAGGTACTGTAGCCCTTCTGTAATGGAGAATGCCTCATCTTGGTCTCCATTCTTCATAAAGCGAGCCAATTTGATAACGTCCCTCGAGTAGTGATTTTTTACCACCACCTGGCCACTTTGGACTTGGCATTGCCCTGGTGTGGGGAATGTTCTCCTGGTGTACCCTGGGTCCCTGAATTACTCTGGAAGGCCAAAGGAATACTAATAGTTCAGAAATTTAAAACTTCAGGACAATGATTGTTTGTGCTAGAAAAAACAAACTATGGAAAAATGCAGCGAAAAAATGGAACTTATGATCCTATGATGCTGCCAGCCAGGTAGTACTGGTGCTGTTAATAATGGCTCAGAGAGTGAAAATATTATATTTCCCTTTAAGAGGTTATTGTTTCCCTTGGATTCCAAGGTTTTAGTTGTAACCGTGCCATTAGAAAATTGGATAAATTGCGCTTAAAAGATCCAAAATGTTCTGCCACCTCGTAAGTTGCTTATTTTGCTGCGTCAAACCATGCAGATAAAGTATATGGAACTGAAAATAGTGCTGTGTTATTTTTGCTGCAAAGCCATGAACGCTTTGCATGACAGCTGGTTACTTGCCTAGGGTGCTTGCTCCCAATTACAGTTTACTTTAGTGCTACAACAAAAGAATGATTTGCAGTCAGGTCTGGAGCCTGCAAACCCAGGGACTGTGCTTCACTGCGGAATCGATCACCTGGGCTCTTTATCCAATACATTTCTACAAATAAAAACTTAGATACTCAGACTGCACTCATTGTCAGTCTTCATTGCATTTGCAGATTCATATTGTAATCTGGCACAAGCTGTGGAAAGCGGTCTTCTCTGAATCTGTTTTAAAGTGATTTGTGCAAACCAAACAAATCCTCAAATCTGCCATTCGTTACATGTCTCAAATGTGCCACTTTGAAAGAAACAATTGCAAAAAACAGGCAAGATGTGCAAGATGTACAAATTATTTTTGTTAGCTATATCCACTTTAATTATCTTGTTAAACCAATAAAGGCTTAGGGCAAGGGGAAACACAAAACAAGGAACTGCTTAAGGGCCATAGTGACAATGCATTCCCCGCACCACTGCGATCAGACAAACTGCTACAGAAACAACTGGTGTGTCCGAGTTCTTTATCAGAGTGTTTTAACATCATGGGCTTTTCTTTTTAAAAAATGGCGTTGACTTAAATACACTGTGAATATGGCCCAAGTGATACATTCTGGAATTAGTATGGGGAGCTAGTTTACAGAACAGTATAATTGCCGATGCACAGCAAGTGTGCTGCTGTACTGTAGCTTGGCACCTCAATCATATTATTATTATTATTTATTTAGCAGACGCCTTTATCCAAGGCGACTTACTAGGGTGTGTGAACGATGCATCAGCTTCAGAGTCACTTACAATTACTTCTCACCCGAAAGACGGAGCACAAGGAGGTTAAGTGACTTGCTCAGGGTCACACAATGAGTCAGTGGCTGAGGTGGGATTTGAACGGGGGACCTCCTGGTTACAAGCCCTTTTCTTTAACCACTGGACCACACAGCCTCCTCATAGCCAGACAGCAGTCAGTCAGGACTCCCACATGCCTCCCCTTTTTGAAGAATTGATTTGACAATACAGTACATCTGCTCCAGCCTTGCTGTGCTCTCTGCACAGTGCTGAACTCACACACAGAATCCCCTGGTGCCAATGGAAACAGCAAGCCAAGTAAATTGGTCCTGTCTGGAGATGGGTTTTCTTGTTCAGAAAATGTACAGCAAGTAAACTCAAAACATACTTTACTAGCCACAGGGAGTCAGTGCACAGAAGCCAATGCAAATTGAGCAACAGAGGCAGAGTGCTGTACTAATTAGTTCAACACCCAGATTAAAGAGCCATTGTGAAGACATTAAAATGAAATATTTTAACAAGACACAGTGAATCACTGTCAGTGTGTGGAAATGTCCCAGCAAGGTTTCTTCAAATAATCTAACAATAATAATATCTTTATTTTTATACAGCGCCTTTCATAGTGGTCCACCATCACAAAGCGCTTTACAGAGGTAGGCTGTGAACTGTACATTATATGCAGAGTCACAATAGGACAAATCTGGCAACGTGGTTCTTAAGATCTAAGCCTACATTTTTACCTGGGAAAAATCACAGACAATCTCCTCCTCATTGTAAATGTATTACACTGGCAAAATTGCCCACAGTGAAAAATCAACCCCAAGTATCAATTAGTCCAACCAATTGGAAGCCAGAACTCGTGCAATAGAAGGTCACCTTGACCTATATTTGCATTCCCCCATGAATGTCTGTGCCAAGTGTTATAACAATTGGGTGAGCGATTCCCTGTATAACAAAAGTGTGAGTGTGCGTACAGTATACTACATGCCCATTGCCAGGGTTGCACTGCACTGAATACAAATCCACAGGACACCCTTGAGACAAGAGACAATGACAGCGGACTGTCTCCAGTAGAAAACTCACTGGGAACGACTCCTTTAGCTAAAATATGAAGTGATGCTCTGAAGCGTGTGCCGTCAGCCGACCGTTTCTTTTCACACTGCAGACTCACCATGCAGCCACCTCAGAGCTACAGCGTTGGAGGACAATGCAGCTCTGGGCAGCTTACAGGCAAGCCCGCAGGCGCCCGGCCAGACTACAGCCGAGAGATCTTGATTTTAAAACTCATTTAACAAATGCACTGGTATTAAACTCAACCTGAGCTACAGTACCAATTCAGCATGACTGCTGCGTGTAGGAACCATTCTCCCTTTGGTACAGATTCTTTATTCAGCAAGGACTGGGGAAGAACTTAATCTGCATAGGCACGCACCCTCACAGACACTCCCCATCTACAAACAATGGGGATCTGTGCGTTAAACCTCTAACAGATGGAACAGCCCTGGCTTGTGCAGCAGATATTGGAATCACAGAATGGGAGGGTGGGAGTCTCTGATGGGGTAGAGAGCTCTGAGCTAAAAAGAGAAGCAGTGAGTTTCTATGAACACTACTGCATCTCCTCTCTCCAGCATGCTGAATTTAAATGAAACACACAGTCTTAAGCTGAGGGAACACAGAGCCACTTTGTGGCTTGGAACTTGGTTTCAGGGGACTATGTTTCAGGCCATACAGCAAAGTTGCCTCGAACTAGGTCTCCTGAGCCAGGTTTCAAGCCACTGTTCCTGAAAAAGCAGCTTCATGTTCCCTCAGCTTTACTTAATACTGTGGAGCAGAAACAGTGACGCGAAATTACTCAATTGAGTTTATATAGGGTATCAGAGTCGGACAGTTAACAGGGTTCGCTTGCACTTCCCCTCTGGGTGATGTGTGTTGTTTCTTCCCTTAATTGTGACTTCCATTTAAAGGTCTTACTTCTTTTTGTTCTTGGTCTTTGAACTTAGGATTGATTTAGATTCAGGGATTTTTTTTTTTTTTTTTTGATGTATGAAAACCAAATAATTAAAATGCTTTAGCCATGTTATCCATTGAAAAAGACATGACGGCCGACATTGTATCGCTTCCAACAAGAAACAGATCCACTGGACAGTGCTTCTACCACCGAGGCTGCCCCCTGGACCTCACCCTCTCACCTGCATCTGAGGTGTGAACACCCAAACATTTTGGGCACCAGCCGCCAGTGTAGGGTATATGTATAGTTTACATGTTGCTGTACATATGCTAAAATTAAGTTGCTGCAGATATTTCCTGTTTTACAGTGCACAGTTGTAACTTGCTTCAAGGCTTTACTGTGGTTTCTCTCTCTAGGGTTGCCCAATGCTTCAATATCGATGCTGTGCCAATCTAGTTTTGCCTATGCCAATTATTTGGGTGAGTCTAGTTTTGCATTTCTACACTGTCCTCTGCCAGCTTCCAAGTGCGTGCCAGGGTACCTGCCTCACCTCCACTTATGACAACGATGTAGCGACTGTGTGCTGGGTTTCCAGTGGCGGTGCAGAAAAGGCAGGACACCAGGGCTGTTTTTAATAGAGATTAAAATGACTCTTGATTAGCTCTCTCCCAAAAAGAGAAGTCAAAAAGACTCGCTCTTCCATACGTGCAGGCAAACATATGAGAGAGAGAAGTGCAGGCAAACTCACCACACACACAACAGAGAGAAATAATATGTTAATTGTTCATGTTCAAATCTTTTGTTTCATCTTCATTAAAAGATAGTTAAGATTGTAACAAGATCAATAATGACCCTGTTATATTTCACATATTTGTCACTTGTAGGTTTAATTTTTAGAATTGTTCACTTTGATTAGTGCACGGTTTTTATATATTGTTGACTAGCACTTTGTAATTGATTTATCACTTTCTAGTAGCTTCTCCACTCAGTCCCCTTGTAAAGTCTTATTGGGCACCGAGTAATTGAGTTATTAATAGTTCTACCCACCTCTGTGTGACGAGTTTGCCTGCGCGTATGGAGGAGCGAGACTTTTTGACTTCTCTTTTTGGGAGAGAGCTAATCAAGAGTCGTTTTAATCTCTATTAAAAGCAGCCCTGGTGTCCTGCCTTTTCTGCACCGCCACTGGAAACCCAGCACACAGTCGCTACATCGTTGTCATAAGTGGAGGTGAGGCAGGTACCCTGGCACTCACTTGGGAGCTGGCAGGGGACAGTGTAGAAATGCAAAACTAGACTCGCCCAAATTAATGGCATGGGCGAACCAGATTCGCCCAGCATCGATGTTGAAGCATTGGCCAAAACTAGACTCGCCCGGATTAGCCCCGAAATTCAGTGTAATCTGTTGAAAAAAAAAAGTTTCACCCAGTTGTCTTTTTCAAGTTCTGGGCCAATCTAGAGTCACCCAATTGGACGTGGGCGAGTGCCGGAAACAGTGGTAACTTCGGGATTCGCCCAGAAACCCTTGGCGAAACACACACTAATATATATATATATATATATAACAGGCTCCCTTGAGAAAGATATGTACAACATATCGAAACGTTGGGCAGCTGGCTCTTTGAGCTAATTATATTTATTTATTTTTTATATATATATATTTTACTGTGTTCAGTCTGTTGGACCAACTGGATAAATTAATGTTTTTTGAGTAATTGAAAAATTATTGCTGTTTTGGATACCATGGGGCTGATTCTCATAGCTTTTTTTTACTCCAATGTGTAAAAAAAAAAAATGTAATAAAAAAGTCAAACTATTCAATTCAATACCTGCTGTGTGTATTTCTAATTTTGTCATTTTAACAGGTGTTTTTCTCCTTTTGAAAAGTAATCCAATTAACTCTTTGGCCGGGTTACCCTTCCACCAGACCGTGCTATGTGTCTTACCTGGATTTCCTCGAACGCCTCGTCGATGCTGGTCACGTGGTGCTGTTCGTGCAGCGCTGGCTCATCGCAGAAGAAACAAACCAGGTTCTTGTCGCTGAGGCAGAAGAGCTTGACCTTCTCGTGGTCCTTACACGGATACGAGTTCCGCTGGGCGTTGAGGATGGCGTCCAGCGGGAAGGCAGAATACCTCTCCACGATGTTGGAGAGCTTGAGGCTTGGGGAGAGCTGCGGGTCCGCAAAGGTCCTGCGGCACTCCGGACAGTCTCTGGCGCTGTGCTGCTGTTGTCTGCTCCAGTGCTCCGTGATGCACTTCCTGCAGAAGTAATGCTCGCAGCCGAAACTCACGGGGTCCTGGTAGATGCTCAAGCAGATAGAACACAACAACTCATCCTTCAGACAACAAGCCATTTGCAAATGCTGGGGCCCCGAAGCATCCAGCGGTTCTGTCCTAGCACCCGAGTCTTCCACTCCAGCTAAACCACACTCAAAGTCCACTAGCCGTATCGGAGAAAAGTAAATACACCGCTTCAAAAGAACAAAGTGCCCGGCTTACTTTCAGATACGTTTACAGACTTGTTATCAAATCAGGTTTTCATCAGGTTAACACTACTTAATCCACAGGTTCTAGAATTGCATGTTCCTATTACGCACACACTGACCTGGTACACAATCAGGAATTCCCAGGAGAATGAATCGAAACTCCGTGGAATACTGTGATTTACTAGTTTCTGCGCTTAGCTGCACAAAGCACTTTTCAATTACAGTTACAGCTGTCCTGCTCTTATCGCACTATATATAATTAAGATTTATAATTGAATGCTTTTGTAGTTGACTATAGTAGTAACAACAATGCGCTATCAACAACGTGACAATCGGAAACTAATCCTAGCACAAACTTATCTGTAGCAAAGCTCCCGAGAATGATACTCGCTCGCTACAACAACGCGTTACAACACCTAATTTTCTTGAACTTAATCTGTTGTCGCATCTAATTACAAAGAGACTCCCGCGGATGACTGATCATTCTCTGCGCTTTATAAACTACACCGCTGCCCTAATTAAAAAAATAAGCCGTTTTTTAGAGATATACTAGTTTACGTCCTGGGTGCTAACACTTTGTCCTCCGCCTAGCTCTTGCTTTTCAGCGTTTAGCAGTTCTTTTTCCAATGTCGTATCCCTATGCTATCCGACCCCTTACGAGCTCTCCGGCTTTATTATGGTGCTTTTGTCCATACAGGAAGGAGCAGGACAGAGCAATGGAATAAACCAAATGATCACCTGTGTGTAAACGGAGGGGGGGGAGATAAGTACACATACACAATTTAAAATGCAATTTCATTTTACATGTTGTGGTTTTTTTAAAGCACGGTAAGTTCTGTAACTAAGATATAGGTTAATTGTGCACATGTATTTCATAACCGTTTCAAATCAAGAGATATTTGCCTTTAAAAGCGGCACTGTGTTTATGCACCCCTCTCCGTGTCTGTGAATTCGCGTGGATTCCCTCATTGTTCTGTGAGCAGGTTCGATGGCTTTTGCGGCTCTATAGAACAAATATCAGGTCCTGTGTTTTAGGTGAAGGGCATGGTGGTAAGGGCAGTACTGCAGCCTGTAGCAAAACAGGTATTTATAATTTAGTCTGACGTTAAGGCACTTTTGCCTTAATTAGTTGTATATTACGTTGACATATTGATACTTGATACAGATTTTGGATTCGTGTACCCTACATGTGTTACATACAGTATTTCGATCGAATGTTACACAGCTTGCAGTTCATTTATTTGTACATGAAAGAAATATAGGTGCGCTTTTTGCGCAGTTTTGTGGATATAACCCGAATTTGTTTTTTTTGTTCTAAATAAGAAATATTTGGAACTGCAATAATAGGCATCACGCGACAAGCTATTTACACCGCAGCTGTGCAAGGAGTTAAATCATTTCACGCCAGTACAGTGTCTCCGTTTCCCAGTAATACCAGTTGTCAACGAGAGGGCTGAGGTGGTACAATGAAATAATATGAGAGGGCGTTGGTCATATCAGAGTCGCGCCACAGAAGGGGTGTAAATATTACATGAGCCCTCTGGTGTAAACCAGATACTGCCGCTGTCACTGTGCAGACACGCAGGTAACACATGCACTTCTCATTCTGCATTACTGGGCTTATGGCTTAAGCTTTAAAAATAAACGACTCTATTACAGAACCCCTGAAAAATAGATGTTGAAAATATTCAAGCCTATATGTGACATTTATGCACCAGCTACTGGTGGTCCACATGAGGTCTTTATAAGGTAAATGTTTAAACTGCCTTCAAAGAGTTAATCAAGAAGAGATGGCACATACTCTGTAAGTATATGTAAGACTGCTTTTTAATAACTCTATATATCTGCCTGCCAAATATCACTCCGCTCCAGCCAGCACACCGAGTTTTATTTAAAGCTATTCCTGTTTTTTTGCTATTCTCTCCTGTTTTCAGGTATTGTCTGTGCACTGAACTGTTTAAACAAGCTAAGCGTGCAACCAAATGATAGAAATCAACCCACTAGGCGCTGGAACTGCGCTACTGGCAGCCATCCAAGACCTGCCACGCACCAGTGCCTGTTTGAAAAACACCTGCAAGTAAATTGCAGTAAACCAATCCAGACAATATAACGATATTAGCAGAACCACAGCTGAATTCCAATCCCAGTGTTCAAATTGTTCAGAAGGAAAACGTTACCATCCCTCACTGATTACAGCCTCTAATTCATCAGGGAAAACCCATGAGCAGAAGCACCTGCCAACCGAGCACCACTGTCTGTTTGCTATTAAGTCTAAGATCTCGTCTTCAGCCTTCAGAAGGGAAAGATCGGATTTCAGTGGTTTAGATACTGTAAAGGTATCCCATCACTTCAGATTAAGCAGAGAGCAGGACGAGACCAGGGCATGTCATGGATATGGAGTAAAAGTTTAGAACAGAAGGTAGGAAGCACTTTTTACACAGACTAACCCACTGGGTTAAACTCAGTTTAATTTTCTGTGGACTGTTGTTATCAATTTGTTTTATGATTATCGTGAACTGCACATTGTGTGTAATTTCCCTGTTCTCTTAAACAGTATCATTTTTTTTTTGCTTTCCATTGACCAAGTTCACATCGAAACCAGAAAGGGGACACTTCTTTCTTGTTGACCTCTTCAGACGTTGGGTCTAATAAATACCAGGACAACTTGCACTGACACAAGAGGTCCTCTGCACTTATTTACTGATCAGTCTCGTCCCTCAATCTCTTTTGTACACGTTGGAAAGGAAATATGTTGAGTGTTTCTGTTAAAGAGTGACAAGGGTGCCACCAAAATGTGCCATTCCAATATAATGTGCAATAGTTTCTTATGAAGTACTGTAGTTAAAATGCATCTAGATCGGCAGGTTGTGCTGGTTTGTGGTATGTTTTCATTGTCAGCTTCACTGAAAGTATCACAAGGTTTTTAGGATGACAAACGTCTCTTCATCAGGTGTGTTTTAAACAGACCAGGAATAGCATGTAAGGTACAGGGCTTACGGGAAACACCTGCAATCCCTTCAAATGAATATCTGACACGTATGATATAATATATAGACGTTTCATCCCCAGGTTTAGTAATGACGGGCAGGGCAGAAGATGTGACAGGTTTAACAGGTGGGGTTGACAGAAAGTAAGTGGTCGCTTGATAGGTGCTTCCATACACAAGACTACACACATTACTGATGTTTGGAGAAGAGAATGTGTTTGCTGCACGGTCATTCTGCAGACTTCTGCCCCTAACTTCTCTGAAGGATTGGCAATTATAATCAGGACCTGTTGTTTTTTTTACAGATATCTGATTTTTGTGTTTTATCTTGATTATAGTTAGATCTTTTTTTTTTGTGAGTTTTAAGAATACAATTGGGATAACTTGTACCCTGATTTAGTTTGGGTAATCTAATTGCATTTCTGATTAGGGTTATGTATTACAATTAGGTTCTTTTGAAATTTCAAAATCAGGAATTCTTGTATCCATAATACCAGGATCAATTTCCCATACTTTGAGAGTAAAGTAACTTAGTTACAGAACTCAGGGGTTGTGTATGGAGGTTGTTCGTAACTCTGAAAATGAGTTTTCAATGGTTTTAATAAATGTATACACCTTCTATCTACACTCTCAATCTGGCGAATAATAGAAGGATACAGCACAGTAATGCAATGCTCATATTGTTATGTTTTGAAAGGCTTTACAATTGTACTATACATCGGAAAATGCAAAAAATAATTACTATTCAGACTCATTTTGGCTTGAAAGAAAAACCTTTGCTTGGTGTAAAATTGCCTTGACTTGCTTTGAAATGTGCCTCATTGCTGTCTGGTACAGGCATATTGCCTTCTTCATGACCAGCACGCCACTCATCATCATCCTCAGCTTTGCGTACGATACATCTGTTCTTGCGGCTCTGCTGTCTTTCACACGTTTGCGTTTCCTAGTTCTTACCATTTCAGAAGGTTAACGTTGTGCTTTTTTAAACTGGATTCTGGTTGTATTGTAGGCATGGTTGAGTGAATGCATTCTTCCAGCTAAAAGTGGGGTGTTCAGTTGACAGCTCAGTTTGTACGTTTTGTATTTGTATCTACCAGGTTCTACTATAGATAGGTAGGTAGATAGATATGAGAAACATTTCAACTTGAAGACATTAAGAAAGACTTCCAGTCGAAACGTTTGGCATTGAATTTGTTACGTTTCTTTAAAAATGTCTCCATTTAAATCTGTTGTGTGTTCAACAGGTACAGATAGATAGATGGCTGCATCACAATATTAACCCAAACATTTTACACAATCCTAACCTTAAAATCACTGTCAGATTGCTACATTGCTATTCATACCTTTGGCAGGACAATAAAATAATATTCTCTACAGAACAGATGCTCCTGGAACGGTTAGTATCAGACGAATCGATGACCTGCGCCCCCCAGGAATGACCAGATAGTGCAGCGTTTAGTATCAGACGAATTGATGACCTGCAGCCCCCCAGGAATGACCAATTCTTAACGTTAGGGCAGAAAGTAGATAAAATGTGTGAAATGACACAGTGATATCTTCACTACACACACTTTGGGAGAGGGAAGGGGTATGTGTGGTCATACTTGCAAATGGTAAAGTCTAATTGATATATATATAAGAAACATTCTCACAGTTATAACAGTAAAACCTTCCGAAGCTGATCACTCCTATTTTATAAGTTGATCGTTATCAATGAGAACCATGTTTCACCGATCAACACTTCAAATGATTCCATCAGCATGCATCAGTAACCTTTAGAATGGAAACAAAAAACAAATCAAATCTTGAACTTTTTTTAACGGTTATGATGTGATTTTCGCAGACTGCTTGATGTCCACTGATTCATGGACACCAGTTTGTGAAACAGCCATGACAAACAAACAGGACAATCAACACGATCTGCTTTCTTGATAAATCAGTGCATCAATGCAAGGAAGGTTAAACTATGGAAGACTGTACCAGATCAAACCACAGCAATGAATGCAATTTTGGAGCGCATTTGATCAAGTTGGTGGCACACTGCAACTTTAAAAAAAAATCAGCATTTTGTTTGCTGACGCATCACTGAGTCACAGTAAAGCTTGTTTCATAAAAAGAGATTAGTAAGTGTGTTTTCTTAATTAAAAAAAGCAGTGACAGGCTGAGAGCCCTAAATGTAGGGGTGTGTGTGGTGTAAATATAGGGCTGTCAAGCAGGATTTTACCCCCCTCCCTGCCAACCCTATAGTTACACCACACACACCATTTCATAAATTATACAGTGCATTAAATACAGAGATTGTGTTTAGGATTCCTCTGAAGAACGTTTTACATGCAAGTCTTGTAATTAAAACAAAAGCAGGTTATTAGCATGCAGATCCAGTATCTTGCAGGTTATAATATCATATAGTATTATTACACAGGCAAGTTGCTAAATGTTAATCCTTATTCAGACAGCTCAAATGAAGTATTTGCACATCTCAAACAGAAGTTCAAATACATTCATATAATATACACTTTTAGTATTTAAATATTGGCTATTTTAGACACGGGCGCTGCAGAAGGCCTTTCTGCGACTGAAGGGATGTTTAGCCTATCTCTCTGTCACTAATCTCTGTGGTCTCTGAGTTTGTGCAGGCCCACCTGATCATTAAGAAGTAAGAAACATTGCACAGACAATATATTGACACAGATATTTTGCTGAAAATATCTGAGCAGAGATGCTTACAATAATTTCTGTGATAAAATTGCATATACAAACCTATAGAAATCGAAGAGAATGTCATCTTTTTTGTGTTAAACTTCCACACTGTGACAGGGTAGCGTCACAGCCCAGGCTGGTTACCGGCAGGAAAGAGACCAGAGAGAAAACTGCCGTTTTAAAGCAGTCATTGCACACTTTATTAAACAAAACAAACAGGGCACAAGGGCCAAAATAAAAGGTTCAAACAAAAGAACAAATCCCTTGTAGGCTGGGCATTATCCTTCACTACAATGTTACAAAACTGTACAAAAAAACATCGCGCCCAAACTCCTACAAGAGATTTTGCTCTCCTTTATACTGGTGGCTACTCCCCAGTTAGGACTCAATTACCTAATTGTGAAATGGACCCATCCCTGCCAACCTTACATTCCCACACATTTTAGGGCATTCACCCTGCCACACAAACCTATGCATATTAACAAAGGTATAGGAATATTACACTGAGACGGTAAGCTCTGTTTTGTCAAAACTCCACACCTATACATATTCACTTTAAGTTTCTAAATAACTTAAAGCTGCTAAATAATATCTAAATGGTTACATTTTTTTTTAATTCGTTAGCAACCATAGATGATGAAAACATGTGAGAATGTGTATAAGAATAAATACAGACGCCTTTCATTTAGCCTTGCTGATTTAAAAGGGAGGCAGTGCAGGTGTATAAGAACACAGGTGCCCTTCATTTAGCCTCCAAGGACACAGCTCACAATGGGATTTGATTTCAGGTTAGATGCAATGTCTCAGTGGCTCTGATAAAGACTCGCTGACACTGCAGTAGAAACATTAGGGGTGACTAATGCAGCTCATTCCACTGTCTCCTTGGAGAGCTATCCTACATATTCCCAGCAGGGAATTCAAATATGTTTAAATTTTTAAATCTTAAAAGTGGGAAACTGTCCTGGAGGCAAAATCCTGGACCTTGAAATGTATCATTCAATAAACTTGTCTGTCAATTGGGAAAGCAGGTCATGCTGACAATAAAAGAACATACAGAAAAATAAGCGACACATTAAACTGAAACAATAAAGTGAACTGAGAGACACACAGTCAGTTTATGAAGCTTTTACACGTGCTTTAATAAAAAGAGAGCGCAGAATGACTGTGTTTATGAGTTTGTCAGACTGTTGTGCTTTGCTGGACAGCCACGGTTTATTGCAGACTGCAGAGAGGTATGTCAGCACAGTGATTGCCCAAACGTTCGCAACATAGGAAAATGTGGCCTCGACTTGAACAGATTCTGCTTCATCAGACATGCCAGGGACATTAAACTTAATCAGAAACCAGAACTGCTACTCATCATATTAAAAACCAAAAATGTGGAACACTAAAAATAATGCATTAATAGCATTAGAAATGCATTACAATACATTATTGTTATATAAATACCTTTATTTCCTTTGGAGATTAGTCATGACTAAATAATACATGATTCTAGCTGCTTATTCCACAGAAATCATGCTGATTATATGCATGCACTATTAATGAGAAAAATAAGACAACTAGAAAAAAATAAATATAAATATAAATATAAATATATATATATATATATATATATATATATATATATATATATATATATATATATATATATATATATAGTACTGTGCAAAAGTTTTAGGCAGGTGTGAAAAAATGCTGTAAAGTAAGAATGCTTTCAAAATAGACATGTTAATAGATTATATTTATCAATTAACTAAATGCAAAGTGAGTGAACAGAAGAAAAATCTAAATCAAATCCATATTTGGTGTAACCACCCTTTGCCTTCAAAACAGCATCAAGCATCAATTCTTCTAGGTACACTTGCACACAGTTTTTGAAGGAACTCGGCAGGTAGGTTGGCCCAAACATCTTGGAGAACTAACCACAGTTCTTCTGTGGATTTAGGCAGCCTCAGTTGCTTCTCTCTCTTCATGTAATCCCAGACAGACTTCGATGATGTTGAGATCAGGGCTCTGTGGGGCCATACCATCACTTCCAGGACTCCTTGTTCCTCTTTACGCTGAAGATAGTTCTTAATGACTTTCGCTGTATGTTTGGGGTCGTTGTCAAGCTGCAGAATAAATTTGGGGCCAATCAGATGCCTCCCTGATGGTATTGCATGATGGATAAGTATCTGCCTGTACTTCTCAGCATTGAGGAGACCATTAATTCTGACCAAATCCCCAACTCCATTTGCAGAAATGCAGCCCCAAACTTGCAAGGAACCTCCACCATGCTTCACTGTTGCCTGCAGACACTCATTCATGTACCGCTCTCAGCTCTTCGGCAAACAAACTGCCTTCTGCTACAGCCAAATATTTCAAATACTGATGACTCATCAGTCCAGAGCACCTGCTGCCATTTTTCTGCACCCCAGTTCCTGTGTTTTCGTGCATAGTTGAGTCGCTTGGCTTTGTTTCCATGTCGGAGGTATGGCTTTTGGCATAAGTCTTCCATGAAGGCCACT
Organism: Acipenser oxyrinchus oxyrinchus; assembly: GCA_030684275.1. NCBI lineage: Eukaryota > Metazoa > Chordata > Actinopteri > Acipenseriformes > Acipenseridae > Acipenser > Acipenser oxyrinchus. The sequence goes on from CM060268.1 coordinate 20,533,692, forward strand.
TCTGACCAGACTTCTCCGGACAGTAGATGGGTGTACCAGGGTCCCACTGTTTTCTGCCAGTTCTGAGCTGATGGCACTGCTGGACATCTTCCGATTGCGAAGGGAAGTAAGCATGATGTGTCTTTCATCTGTTGCAGTAAGTTTCCTTGGCCGACCACTGCGTCTATGGTCCTCAATGTTGCCCCTTTCTTTGTGCTTCTTCAAAAGAGCTTGGATAGCACATCTGGAAACCCCTGTCTGCCTTGAAATTTCTGCCTGGGAGAGACCTTGCTGATGCAGTATAACTACCTTGTGTCTTGTTGCTGTGCTCAGTCTTGCCATGGTGTATGACTTTTGACAGTAAACTGTCTTCAGCAACCTCACCTTGTTAGCTGAGTTTGACTGTTCCTCACCCAGTTTTATTCCTCCTACGCAGCTGTTTCTGTTTCAGTTAATGATTGTGTTTCAACCTACATATTGAATTGATGATCATTAGCACCTGTTTGGTATAATTGTTTAATCATACACCTGACTATATGCCTACAAAATCCCTGACTTTGTGTAAGTGTACCTAGAAGAATTGATGCTGTTTTGAAGGCAAAGGGTGGTCACACCAAATATGGATTTGATTTAGATTTTTCTTCTGTTCACTCACTTTGCATTTAGTTAATTGATAAATATAATCTATTAACATGTCTATTTTTGAAAGCATTCTTACTTTACAGCATTTTTTCACACCTGCCTAAAACTTTTGCACAGTACTGTATATACATACAGAATATATAAATTGTAAGGCAGCAGGTTGTGTGAGACAGCAGGGAGGGGGTTAAAACCTCCCTGAAGAGAGAATGCACCTTCTGTTTAGTTTGATTGTTTTACTTTATTGTTTAATTGATTTGTTAATTGTTTTATTATAAATCATTCCCTGCACCTGGTGCTTATTATTAAATTAGAGCCAGGTGCAGGGTATTTAAGAGGAGCAGTCAGTCTGCTCAGGGCTGCTGAGTAGAAGGAAGCAGAAGAGAGGTGCTCTGCTTCCGAGCAGTCAAACTAAACAGAAGGTGCATTCTCTCTTCAGGGAGGTTTTAACCCCCTCCCTGCTGTCTCACACAACCTGCTGCCTTACAATATATATATATATATATATATATATATATATATATATATATATATATATATATATATATATATATATATATATTGTGACAGGACAGAGACCCTGCACAAGTACAATAAATTAGTGTTTTGCAGCTGGAGGTGTAGAGGAATAGCCTGGGGTCAAGAAGGTAGTAGCTTAACCTGAATGAGAGCGTGTAGCAGAGTTGTTGTGTAAGGGAGTAGACACTACATGTTTGTTTGGAGAGGTGGTTCAGTGAAGGCAGTAGCCCAGCTTGAATGAGAGCGTGTAGGGGAGTTGTTGTGTAAGGGAGTAGACACTACCAGGAAAAGGACGTATGGTGAACAGAAACTTAGACAAAAGAAAGGTATTTGCAAGATTTGTGTTTGGTTTTACAGAGTAAAAAGAGTTAGCCTTCCCTGCCTTAGGGTTAGGTTTGTTTAAAGAAAAACTGTGTTAGTTAGTGCTGCAAGAGAGCTAGGATTTTGTTTGTTGTTTTTATTTCATTGTAAATAATAAAAGTGCGCAGACCGCTTCCTTTTAACAATGAAATACCAGCAGACCTCCATCATCTCTTTCAGATAAAGTTCATTCCTGACCTGTCAGCTGGGATCTATGCACCCATCGGATTGTGTCTGTTAGGAATGCCCTTGATGCTGCGTCTATTCTCTTCACCTTGGTGGGATTAGTGGAACCTTTGACTTTTATTATGTCATTTGTCTGGTGTGAATGCTGCAAAGAAAACCATTCTGCAGGCATGGGTTGCTCTGAACCCCACGGAGACCATATTGGGCTTTATTCACAAATGGGAGACTGACCAATTTAGCTTGACCACAATCTCACATGTTTTAAGTTCCCCTCCATTCAGGTCAGATTAAATCAGTCCAGCCACATTCTCACATGGCTGGCCTGTCTGCGTGCTGGAGGGGAACGACACAATGACTTGCGGTCGCTACGACTGAAGGGCAGTAACACTAAAGGGAATCGGTCTGGGGGAATCCATCGAAGGGAATCCTCACAGAAACACACCTCACAAAAAGAAAGAAAACATATAACCAATACTGGTGCAATGCATTGTTTCCAAATGGGGATCCTCCCCAACGAGCCCCCAGAAAGAGAACACATGTGCACCAAATGCTGCTATATGATACACCTCAGGAACCAGGCCACTGCTTTGGTGGAACAACTTGCCAACATACCGGAAGTTGAGCAGTTGGCAAAGCAACCACTCAAAGGGATATGTACACCATTTGCAGACAGACGCTATGTTCAACTACGCAGAGGAAGAAGCAAAGGAAGAACCAACCCAACAAGTACGCACTGTACAACACTGTCTAGCAGAGCGGAGTGCGCCATCAAGAGGGACAAGCGAAGTGGCAGCACACCTGGGCACACAAATGCAACACAGGACAACACGAAATGCATCCCCTATAGTGAACAGTGAAGGGACATCCGACAAACACAAGGAAACACAACTACCTAGCACTGCCACTCAAGAGAACCAGAAGAGAGGCGTGGTGGTAGTAGGAGAGTTCTTCTGTAGTCATTGTAATTTCGAGGCTATTTGCCCGTCTGTGTTGAGAATGGAATAGGACATTGTAATTTCGAGGCTATTTGCCTGTCTGTGTTGAGAATGGAATAGGACATTATAATTTCGAAGCTAGTCTCCCATCTCGCCTGTTTGAGAATGGAATAGGACACTGTAATTTTGAAGCTATTCTCCTGTCTCTGCTTGAGAATGGAATATGACATTGTAATTTTGAAGGTATGCTCCTGTCTCTGTTTGCTAATAGAGCCCATTGTAAGAATGGAGCTGGCCTCGGCGAGGTTGTGAAGATCCTGCAGCTACATTGCTGAAGCGCCTGCCCAACTCACAAATGATTCTTGTGCAGACTGAGCCCTTCACTTAATTTCTTTTGTATTGTATGTATTATATATGTGTTTACTGTATTTTACTGAAACAACATGTATCTCTGATTGCTACACTAATAAGAATGCAATCACTAATAATGCAGCAGGTTTGAAGTAAAGACCCTGATGTACTGTATCACTGTGTGTGTCAGTCTGCTGAAGCCTGCAGCTTCCACCTGCTAGGCAATTAGATTATTTAGTTCAATCTGATTTATTTTTTTTAATTTTGCCTCCCTGCAGAGCGTAATTGAGATGCAGAGTCTAATCGCAGGAGTCCTGCTTTAATTCAGTTTTCCAGCTGCAGCCAGGCTGATGCACAGAGTATGTTTCTCAGTTCAGGTGTGTTGTAGAAAGTAAATGTTGGAAATCCATTTTCTACACACACTGCCTCCCTTGTTATTGTCTAGTTCTGATTTTCATTTCCTACAGGTTTTCTTAACTTTGCAACATTCTGAAAATATTTTTTGAAGGACCAAAGACAAATGTTTAGTCTTTTTCGTTGTTGAACTGAGATTCATACACTTATGAGTGGGTGATGTGGTCTCCAATAATAAACAAAAACGAAGAGAGAGAAAGCAAAAATAAACACAAGTTTATTATTTTTTTTGTATTTGTGTTAATTATTCTTTCTTCTCTCCCGTTCTCTCTCCTGTTTCTTGGTTCACTGCAAGCCAGGATATTTAATCCCTTGTTGATTTTCGACACTGCTCACTGGAACGTGCGTATTTCGATCACTGAGTGAAAGCCGGATGTGCAGTTGAAAGTAAATTTCATCATTTTGAATGAAGTGCTTGTTCGTTTCATGGAGACAATGGCATTGAGCAAACCATCCACGAGTAATACACAAACATATCAATCAATCTTTATTTTTTTATATAGCGCCTTTCATAGTGGACCACCATCACAAAGGCTTTAAACCAGACTGGGAGAAAGAGTTTGCTTTCACTAGAAACAGTGGTAAGCCTGTGTCATCTCCAACATCTCTTACACACTGTAGTCAAAGCAAGCAACCTCAAACATCATTATGAAACAAATCACAACACATTTTATCTGAATATCCTCCTGGATCAGACTTATGGCAGATGCTCTTTTCGGCGTTCAATAAAGAAGCTTATTTTAATGGCTCAAGCAAGTTTTGTATTGCAGGCATTGAATATCGCTCGTGCCAAACGTCCTTATTCAGATGAATGAATCTTTTTATAAAATGTGAGTGTTGGTGCTAGACTGGAGAATGTGTGTTTAAATGTTATACTGCAGTTCTAAAATGAATATTATATTTACATATCTTACGTCTCGCCATGAGCAGGTACTGTAATACATTTCAAAATAAATACAGTGCATTTGTCATCCACAAAGCTCTCTTTTTTTCAGATCAGATTGAGATCTTGAAAGGAAGAGCTTGTCAAAAGAATCCTTACAAAAATGTGTCTGTGAAATCAGGGCAGCTATCATATTTTACTTCATAATTTTATTTAAAGTATGTAATACATACAGTATAAACAGAAATAATGGAATTAAAGTTACATTTAAAGTTTAATACACTGTAGCCCTACAGTACAATAAAAATGACACAGAAACTGTGTAGGCTCTGCAATGTTCTATTCTTTGTTCTTGTGTATTTTGCTGCCATCAAGAGATAGCCTAACAACTACTGTACTGCACAGCAATGCTCGTATTTAAAATGTCTTGCTCACAAACTTGTCATGTTTTACATGCAAGTGTCTTGCGGCTCTCGACCATATGTACATTTTTTGCCACCCCTGGTACATAGAAAACTACAAAGCGGTATGTAATTCAATATGTTAACATAGCATTAATAAGTAGGCTTCATTCGACTGTATGAAGCAACATTAATTAATTCTATACTATAGGTAGGGTGATGCAAAACATTTGGCCATAGCTGTACACAGGAACTAATTTGATGTGTATTGCTGCTGTTTACTTCATGCTAATATTGGACTCCACTTTCATCAAGATAAAATGAGATAGTAGTGGTGGGGACCAACCAATATGTAGCTTTGCTGTAATATATGAGCTTCCAGTGCTTTTCCTCCACCAGGTAACATGGATTTCCTATTGGCCCATCGTTGATGGCTGAAGTGTAATTGTGGCTCCAGGGATCAGCTTATTTGCAGCCTCCCTGGCGCATCAGCACACACAACAACGTCGATGCTGGCTCCAGGGACTCAGCATGGCAACCGTCTGGAATGGCCTGGGTGGGGCACTTCGCAGGAGCCCAGTTTACGTACCTTAGCCACCCACTCTTTTTCATTGATGTGAACTTCCTCCATCATAAAAATGCCTATACTCTCTATACACGACTCTAAAAAACTAGACAACCCACTTATAATTGAAGAGTTGCAAAAAGCTGCGTTTCCCATGCCTTGTGGAAAATCCCCTGGATGTCCAATTGAATTTTATAACTGATTTTGGTCTTTTATCTCTCCTGCTTTTTTTTTAAAATGGTTAATCATTTCTATACTTATAATTTACTGCGACAGTCTATAAACTGAAAAAGAATAAAGCTCCTTCCTTTTGTTCCAATTACTGTCCATTATCATTAATGAATACTGATATTAAAATAATACAATAATACAAAATAGTACAAAGTTAGAAAATGGCTTCTCTAGTGCACTGTGTTTTGAGATCTGTCCTCTAAATCACTGCAGGAAGAGCCATTAAAAAAAAGAAACCAAAAAAAACATAACAATAAGTGCTCTGGCTTTTCTGTTCCGACAGCATCAGGGATCGTTACTGTTGTGTTATGTGGGCAATAATCCTTACACTATCAGTGCACTTGAGCGGACATTTTGAAAAAAGCTTTGAAACAGATTTTAAAGTTATAAGTGTAAAAAGTTGAAAGCATGTTAACAATAAAAATAAAAATTGCAGTATGTTATTTAAACAGTTGTAGCAGCACGTGGGGACGTGTATCGCTAGATTTTTCAGAACCCCGCTACTTACTCTTTAAGCTCAAGCTGTACCCGTCTCAGTGCTTTCCCATTTGGCACAATCCTGATGGCAGGTAAACCGTTTGAGTTTATTTCCTGGAGGCAAAAGGGTATTTCCCATCTAAACCCTCTTTTTGAGCTTGGGAAGTTTTTATCTTTTGAGAGGCTGGAAGAAAAAAATCTCCTTCAAAAACACCTACTTTCAACATCTTCATATGAGACGGCCCTAAAAACTAAACTATCCACCAAACTAATACTGCCCCCTCCACTTGGGGTCCAATGAAGGGGAGATTGTTGCCCCCTTTAATAAGTGGGTGAGGGATCTTAAATTGCCACCTGATTCTGTTTTCTGGGGTAAAATGCAGCAATTCTCTTTCAGTTTCTAGGAATGCTAAAGTGACTCTTATCCAGTATAAGGTTCTTCACAGAGCACACCTTTCCAGCAGAAAGGTGGTTGTTTCTGATGGGTCTCTCAGACACCGAAACATGCCAGTGCTGTTCAGGAGATGAGATAGACAGCTATGTGCATGCACTGTGGTACTGTCCAGTAATAGAAACATTTTGGAAGAAGGTACCGAGCACTCTATTTTGTACCCTTGGCTGTACATTTCTGCTTCACCTGCACTATGTTTACTAGGTAACCTTTCAAGCTCTGACCTTCCTTTGAAAAACAAATGCTTTATTACTATCCCTTACAACTGTGAAAAAAAGTAATTTTGAAAAACTGGAAAAACAGAACTAATACATCAATCCCCCAGAGCAGGGTTGCCAACCTTGCAATATTGTTTTTACTGACATATAGGCTTACAGTGTCCTTTTTTTTTTTTTTACCGACACTATTTTTTTTACTGACATAATTCTAAAAAGTAATTATGTACGGCCATGCCAAAGGTTTTTCATCACCCTAAAGAATGAACTCATTTTGCATCATAAAGTCGAATGAAACCTGCTGAATAATGCTACTTTAACATATTGAATTACATACTGCTTTGTAGTTTTCCATATACAGTCACGAAAAACTGACAATTTCACAGTTTGAAATCTAACATGAAATATTGTACTACTATTATGGCTTCTAGTAGACTTTTGCAGTACCATTTTGTATTTTCTTTGATTACCTGATGTTAAATAAAAGATCTAAATTATGTTGAAAGTATTTTTTTTTTCTAAATTATGTCTAAATCCTAAAATTCTAGAAAGGATGAGTAAACAAATATCCTGTTTACTCACCCTTCCTGTCGCATTTGCTCTTTCGTAACCCACCTCTCCTACTTTAAATTTTTAAGTAGAGTTCTATGGGGTCTCCTGCCTCGTCCAACGGCCAGGTAGGGGATTTTTGATCCAAGTAGGTGTTATGCCAAATTGTTTGTTCTGTGGTCATTTGCTTCGCATATCTACTGAAATAGTTCAGAACTACTTTCAGGTCTCTTCTCAGGACTTAGCCTTAACACAGACACTTAACAAACATTTAGACCTGCTATATATACACCTGCTTCTTAACTCGCTGGAGTGGCAGTTTCCCATATATCTGCAAAACTACTTATTCAGCTGTGATGAACCATGTTATGAACAGCATGTAACATACTGAAACTATTAGCTTCTGGGGTTATATGGGCACGTCTGTCCGTCCGTACACGTGGCTATCTGTATGTCACATTTGCTTACCTTATGACATCGAGGTCTTAAAAAAACTGTTTAAAATAAAAATGAAACTGTATGAGGCACTGCCACGTAAATGGAAGGAGAAACCTGAATTTGAATCTCGAGTTCCTACCTTAGGTCCCCAGACCTTTTCTTGTTGAAGTCACCATTTGAACCCCCCTATTGAAAAAAAGTGTACATTTGTATTGAATTGTATTAACTGCAATAAATCAAAAAGAAATGTTGATAATGAGAATCTGAGTTTTTACACCCAGTTTCATCCATTTTCTACTTTCACATGCTTATCCATACTCGAGTCATGTGCAGCGGTGAGCCGGGTTGAAATAAACAATAATAGGGCTTACCAAATTGGGGAGAAAATAAGAAAAAATAATTGTCAGAGCTCAAGTGCATCAGTGGTCTCAAAGTTTAGGCTGACAACTAGAGTGAACAAAAAAAAAGTTTAGTGTAAAAGGAACAAGCTGTACACGAAATGATGAGCTTGCATTTCCCATACAAGTTTTTAATCCCTTAAAAGGATTCAGTGTCTTCCATGTTAGCCTTTGGGGAATAACTTTATATTCATTGTTGCAGATAAAAAAGAAAGTGATGTGTGGGAGGCAGGGCTCTACTGTTTCTTAATGAGTGGATCGGGGGATGCCGAAGATACATTATCCATCACTATTAAACACTCAGCAGAGAAATACTGGAAGAAATGGCAGACCTTTCGACCCAAAGACTTCTAGAAGTTATGTTTGTCATTGAACTTATTAGGTTTCTTTTAGTAAAAAATAAAAATGTTTATGGTGATGTTATTGTCTACTGTCCTTAATGAGCCATAGTTATGGATGTATAATAACAATTCAAAAATAGTTTCACACGCAGGGTTTAGTGGGCTTTATTACATATTCATGCACTGTAAATCCCTTCAAATCAGCAGCCTTTCTGATGAAGATCAGCCAGTATACGTGTTGTATTGCAGAGTATACAGTGGCTTGTCTCTAAAGCCCACTAGAGGATTCATGTATGTGCTGGATTATTAAAGGTATCATTGTTATTGTAATGGCTGCTGTGTGTATGGGGTTGGATTTGAACCCTGTGGCCAGGCCCCCTGGGAATATGCGGTGGATAGTCCAAATAGTGGGTAGCTCAAAACTGACATGCATATGCAATTACATCAAACCCTTTTAATATAGCTCCAAAAGGAACTGATCATAAATGATGACAAGAAGCAGAGTTGAGTTCATCTATAACCTGACATTAAAAAACAGAAAAAGTGTTGATACAATCCAGTATGCCTGTTTAGCTGTGGAAGTACCAGCTATTGCATTGATTCTAACAGTGTACATAGTGTTCAGTATACGGTCTATTACACTGCACAGGTATAGCATAAGAAAGCTGCAAACAGGCACATTGCAGGCTTCTGTGGGCTATATTTTGCTACTAGACTGTATTCACAACCTTCAAATACTGTACAGCAACTTACTTTAATGGAAACCTTCTTATATGAAGCTTGCATTTCCCATAGGATAATAAGTTGGTTGGAAATCATTTGCATGACTGCTATTTGAGAGTGATAATAGGCAGGCTCTGATAATCACCCAAGTGTATTCAGGAGCAGTCTCCATTGACTCCTGTTATATTCTGGTCATTCCATTGTGATAATAAGTGGAGGTTGGCATTAACAGGTATGATATTAAGTGACAATATTGGAACTTCCTCCAACACTTTAAATATGCAGCAAACCGGAACCATTTTGAGATGGAAACCAGAGCAGGGGAGTGGGTCGCTGACACAAAAGTACCTCCATTGTGCTGTACCGTAAATATACAGCTACCGATCCCCGTGCAAAGCACATATAGTAAAGGCAGCTGTACCTATGTCACACCCTCCACCTTCAGTACACCTGGAGAATCAAATGTCATGAAACTTGGTATTGTCATTATCTAGCACAAGTTATTGAGAGCGTTCTGGTGATATACGGAGGTGTAAGTCTGTCCGTCCACCTGTATGTCACTCTTACATTTTTGCACATATGTGGTTCTTCTCTGCATGTTGTCCCTCTACACCCTCGCACCAGCAGTCATTTAAATTATAGTATACATTGTGAAAAAGCTGGCATTAATATCCCTTGAGGGAAAGTGTTTTGCTGCATATTTAAAATAAATCTAGTTTGATGGAAATCCTAGAAATAGTAATTCTTAATGCGGAACAGGGAACTCATAAACTCATAAATGATACTTCTGCATTCATTATTAAGAAACACCCCCAGGGCTACACTCTCAGTTATATCCCATTGATTTCATTTTGTATTGTTATTTCAGTAGAACAACCCACAGGTTCGGTGAGAGATGAGTGTATGAATTGAACATGCATACAGTAATACATGCACACTCCAAAGGGCTCAAACTTGAAAGAAGGGACACGTCTGCCAAATTTCAAGGGTGTATAATTGAGAACCTCCCCTTTTGATTTGGAAGAAAGAAGGCACTGTACGCAACTAAGTTATATTTATTTGTTGTTGTAACATGGGTGTTCTGTTACTGTGTGAGACGAGAGAGACACAGAGGTTGACGTTGAAGCGTTGCTCATCTGTACATTGACAGATACATTGGTAGGTGGCACCCACTAGCACTAGTACCATATTCCTTTGAATTTGATTAAAATCCCCTAAATAATCCCTATGCTATACACTAGTATCCCGGTTAACACACACGGTGATCCTAGTTCTGATGATCCCAGTGTATGCACGGAGACTACGCATTGGTTTTCCACCGATCCACCTCCACGCTTGAAAAGAACAGTGAAGAACCCAGGACTGTGGCCAGGGTTCATTGATAGTCAATTAGTCAACACCTGGCCACAAGCTGCAGATGAATTACAATTAGGCAGGGAGGGAATTCTAAACTCCGAGCCCTGCTATATCTAGCACAAACTTATCCTACTATTATCCTTTCACTCGCTGGCATTGTTTGTGCCGTACCGCCATATAGAGCTTGTAAACTGACAATGAAGATACGTTGCAAATGTACCGGCTCGTCACATACATTCCCTTAGGCCTACCCTCAGAGCTCCTGCTCTGCAAACTGGCATACGGACTACTTTGTTGAGTTTAAGTAGAGGTTACATCTGGAGCAGGACTACAGTTCACTGCAGAGACGACACATTTCTAAGGAATTGAGCGACGTGTATCAATGATTTATATCAAATGTAGAAGAAAGGTAAGATAGGTAATCACATATAAAATATGAATGGCTTTGGGTTCTACATTAATTGCACTGGTATTGGTATGGATTTGTACTCAATAATTGAGAAAAAACAAGGGGTTGTTTTGTGTTGAGTAATCAACACTTTTTTTCCCCCCATTTAATTAATACCTAACAACTTCAAACATCTTAAAGGGAATTGTCTAGAGTATCTGTGTACCCTCATCAAAAACCATGCAGATGGCATTTCCATTCTCTTGCAGTGCTGGATTTACTATGAGACAGTACAGTACCACTGTGTGCAGCTGTGTCTAGGAAGTATCTGCCAGGCTTGGAAAACGTGATCTAAAGAATCAGTCTGAGCCAAAAACCCATGTCCTTTGAGATGAGGGACCCTTCGACTGGCTGCACCCTGTCCATCATCAGCTGCCTGTCAGACAGCCCATTGCCATTGGGTCATGGTGATCGATTTCAGCTAAGGTATGAAGCCCAAATGTGGTTTACAAAAGACCAAGCATGAAACAGATGGATGCCCTTGCTGCAAGAACTTCTGCTCAGCAGGTCTTGATCCATTTTTGTGTTAACCCTTTGTCAGTTGCAAGCAGTGCAAATGAGCCCCAGCATGTTTAATATAAACACAACTCATAACTGTGAAGATTGCAGCATACTGATTAAACGTTAATCCATTACCTTTATTCTGATACCAAAAACGCCCCTGTCCAATTCGGGAAACGGGAGTAATCTTTCTTCCAAGTGCACCGGTAAATTACCATGGGTGGCGAAAAGCACATGTCTCTCATATACCGCAATAACAAGCAGACTAACGCAGGCTTGTGCTGGCAGACAAAAGCAATAGTGCTGAGAGGCAGGGGGAGCGAGGAGACAGAGGAGGAAAAGACAGCGATGTACATTTCTAAAATGTGTTTTATTTAATTTAATAGATGTTGTGAATGCTTACATCATCACCAAGAAAGCATGGGGAGAAAAGAAGATGAATGAAGCATTTGCAGAGCGAGGGATTGGACGCATGCAGTGTCTGAAGCAGGAGGAGGCAATTCAAAGGACCACTCCAGGGATCCTGAACTGGGATTTGATCCAGACTCATGGGACACATTCTTGTTCGGCACAATACACTGGCAGCCTTAATTCACTGTGTTCCTGAGACTTCTTGTGCTGAATACACTGAACTAGACCTATGAAATACCAAAAACATTGTAAAAACAGCCGATATAAAAAATGATAAAAAACAATGTGCATTTAGTAAAAAAAAAAAAAAAAAAAGCTTCTACATGTTAAAAACAAATAAATTGGCATAAAATACAGATTACACACACCCGAACTTGCCCTACCAAATATCCAATACAATAATAAATAAAAACATTTCAACAGAGGATAACAGATCACTAAACAATGTAACCAGCTTACCTTATGACAGGCAGCGATAGATTGCACAACACAGGACCCAAGCAGAGCAGGTCTGGGGGCAAAGGCAAGCTCTCTCTCACTGCCCAGGCTGATCAAGTTTTTATACTTGGCAACTGATTTCTAATTGAAACAAATGAGCCCCTGCCTGGGTCCAATTATCCCACTTCTTACAATTAGCTTGGAAGTCACACCCGTTGTACAATTAACCCATTTCATGCTGTTTCAATAAAGAACTTGAGTCGGCTCAAAAATAAATACACGACTCTAAAAGGTGAGTGATTCATTAGAATATTTTGTGAACCCCTTAAAAATAAACATTGAGTGCAAAACGTGTTGTGCACTCGACAGCACACACATTTCTTTACCAGTGGTGCCATGGCAGAGCCAAAAACCCTGCCTACACTTCCACACACCTCTAAAACCTGCTGGAGAGGGGCTCTCCAGGACCAGGGTTGAAGACCCCTGTTCTATGGAGACACTCTTTGCCATCAAATTGATCGGTTAAGGATTTGGCCTACAGGAAAGCCTGCACATCCAAGTCGGAAAGGAAAGGAAGAGGAGAAAGACGTGAATAATCTGTTCTGTATTTATCTGAAGAGATTATGAAAAAATATAAAATTATATTTGGATGCCAAGGAACAAAACATGGCCAGCCAAGGAGAGACACGCCATTTGAGAATAAATATGGCAGAAAATAAATGCTGTATGTCAAACAAAAAGAACTGCGAGTAAAATAAAAATAAAAAGCTGGACTAACTTAAAGCAAAGAACTACAGAAAAATTTGCATTGACAAAAAATCTGATTTGGTGGAGGCCCGTCTGTGGATACTCATTTCCCCCCTCTGGAAATAAAAATCCAATCTACTATGAACATGGAAAGATACAGCTTTGTGTCCTCAGACAGTGACTGATGGCATGGTACAGCATCGCCAGACTTCTTTAAATAGGCTACATAATACAACACACACTTTAGCTTTTTTGTGTGTGTGTATAACCTAAATTAATATTTATACATTGGGTGGGAATGTCATAGGATTATAATATGTAATCTTATGTTGCATGTCAACTACATGCAACCCTAATTGTTCACAAAGCGCGATTAAGAAAACATGTTAATAGCACTAATTCAAGCACACAGACTGACCTTTAGGGGTTAGATCATTTGCTAAAAAAGGGTATTAGCACTGATATTAAGTCAGAAACCGAACGGACGTGAACAAACCCATTTTGTGAATCCAGTGCACAGCAGTACATCAACACCAAAAACAAAAGGAAACTTGCTCACTCTCTTCTATCTATGACAAAAAACAACACAATATTTGAGTCATTGCAATCATTCAGGCTGACTACAAACTTCGTAAAAAGGCAAGGGGGCAGTAACATAACAAACACAGAAAATGAAATGAAAAGCTACGGAGAGTGTCTCCAGTCCTTCGCTGTCTGTAACCAACCAGCTGCTTCCCCTATTGACATGCTATGCCGCCAGTAAGATGCTTTGACCCCAAAAACCCTGCTGGGGTGAAATAAACTAGGAAATGAAGCACTAACAGACTTCCTGGAAGGCAAGTCAAGCAACCTGAGAACTTTCTTTAACCTAGTGTAGTACCAGGTTTCATTTTTTTATTAAAACATATTTGAGACCTGTATAGTGAATGAAGTGCAGGACAGGTAAGATTTCTGAAATGATTGTGTACGCTATTGGAAATGAACCTCTGAATGGGTTTCTGTGGTACGCTCCTGCTTGATACCTGCATTCTGTCATTGGCTTCCATGAATCATTTACAATACAATACATGCTTGATTGATGGGAAATCCGTGCAGTAAACAGAGAGCAGACCCATGGACTGCTAATGATACCCCAGGTTCCAGTGCTATCCACAACAGATTCAAATTACTTTGACTTTGTGCACAAGGTCTATACTAAGGTTCCTGTTTAACTATTTAAAGATATACTTAACAATATAATTACTTATAAAATACTGAAAGGTTAGAAGAACTGGGAACCAGAAGAAGCTTGGCCCTCCTTAGCGCCCCATTTACCCTACTGAGGGGATTCCATTTAACAAGACAGAATCAAACTGTTATCATGTTTGAGATCTTACAGCTTCACTACTGAGGGGATTCCATTTAACAAGACAGAATCAAACTGTTATCATGTTTGAGATCTTACAGCTTCACTACTGAGGGGATTCCATTTAACAAGACAGAATCAAACTGTTATCATGTTTGAGATCTTACTGCTTCACTACTGAGGGGATTCCATTTAACAAGACAGAATCAAACTGTTATCATGTTTGAGATCTTACTGCTTCACTACTGAGGGGATTCCATTTAACAAGACAGAATCAAACTGTTATCATGTTTGAGATCTTACTGCTTTAAATTACTAAATTAAATTACTTTCAATGTATTTGAAATGATTCTTTTTCTTCCAGAGGCTTCTATTAAGTAAGTAAATGTAACTGGAGCTAGAGATCAGATCATGTGCTGGCCTGTGTAGTTTGCATTGTGTCGATTGACGTCGGCTCTCAAAGTGTCTTTTCCTCCGTCAGTCAGGCTTACAAAGCAGTTTAGGGTTACCAGATTTCCAGAGTGAAAAACCAGGACTTTTTTTTCTTCAGTTCTATGAAGCTGTAGCAACTCTAAATCCGTTGATATATATATATATATATATATATATATATATACAGTACTGTGCAAAAGTTTTAGGCAGGTGTGAAAAAATGCTGTAAAGTAAGAATGCTTTCAAAAATAGACATGTTAATAGTTTATATTTATCAATTAACAAAATGCAAAGTGAGTGAACAGAAGAAAAATCTACATCAAATCAATATTTGGTGTGACCACCCTTTGCCTTCAAAACAGCATCAATTCTTCTAGGTACACTTGCACACAGTTTTTGAAGGAACTCGGCAGGTAGGTTGGCCCAAACATCTTGGAGAACTAACCACAGTTCTTCTGTGGATTTAGGCAGCCTCAGTTGCTTCTCTCTCTTCATGTAATCCCAGACAGACTCGATGATGTTGAGATCAGGGCTCTGTGGGGGCCATACCATCACTTCCAGGACTCCTTCTTCTTCTTTACGCTGAAGATAGTTCTTAATGACTTTCGCTGTATGTTTGGAGTCGTTGTCATGCTGCAGAATAAATTTGGGGCCAATCAGATGCCTCCCTGATGGTATTGCATGATGGATAAGTATCTGCCTGTACTTCTCAGCATTGAGGAGACCATTAATTCTGACCAAATCCCCAACTCCATTTGCAGAAATGCAGCCCCAAACTTGCAAGGAACCTTGCCTGCAGACACTCATTCGTGTACGCTCTCCAGCCATTCGGCAAACAAACTACCTTCTGCTACAGCCAAATATTTCAAATTGTGACTCATCAGTCCAGAGCACCTGCTGCCATTTTTCTGCACCCCAGTTCCTGTGTTTTCGTGCATAGTTGAGTCGCTTGGCCTTGTTTTCACGTCGGAGGTATGGCTTTCTGGCCGCAAGTCTTCCATGAAGGCCACTTCTGACCAGACTTCTCCGGACAGTAGATGGGTGTACCAGGGTCCCACTGTTTTCTGCCAATTCTGAGCTGATGGCACTGCTGGACATCTTCCGATTGCAAAGGGAAGTAAGCATGATGTGTCTTTCATCTGCTGCAGTAAGTTTCTTTGGCCGACCACTGCGTCTACGGTACTCAATGTTGCCCGTTTCTTTGTGCTTCTTCAAAAGAGCTTGGACAGCACATCTGGAAACCCCTGTCTGCCTTGAAATTTCTGCCTGGGAGAGACCTTGCTGATGCAGTATAACTACCTTGTGTCTTGTTGCTGTGCTCAGTCTTGCCATGGTGTATGACTTTTGACAGTAAACTGTCTTCAGCAACCTCACCTTGTTAGCTGAGTTTGGCTGTTCCTCACCCAGTTTTATTCCTCCTACACAGCTGTTTCTGTTTCAGTTAATGATTGTGTTTCAACCTACATATTGAATTGATGATCATTAGCACCTGTTTGGTATAATTGTTTAATCATACACCTGACTATATGCCTACAAAATCCCTGACTTTGTGCAAGTGTACCTAGAAGAATTGATACTGTTTTGAAGGCAAAGGGTGGTCACACCAAATATGGATTTGATTTAGATTTTTCTTCTGTTCACTCACTTTGCATTTAGTTAATTGATAAATATAATCTATTAACATGTCTATTTTTGAAAGTATTCTTACTTTACAGCATTTTTTCACACCTGCCTAAAACTTTTGCACAGTACTGTATATATATATATATATATATATATATATATATATATATATATATATATATATATATATATATATATATATATATATATTGTGAGTGTAGTCCTGGGGGGAAAAAAGGACTACATCTACCAGAAGTTCACAGGCTGAAAAGCTTTCAAAGAGTTAATTGTTTAATTTAATTTGTTTAATTGTTTGATTAGTAATTATCCCCTGCACCTGGCTATCATTGTAAATTAGGGTATTTAAAGAAAGCAGCCAGTCTGTTTGGGGCTGGTGTCGAAGGAAGAGCCCGGTCATGAACCGTAGAAAGAAAGGGCTTTAAAAGGTAATCACGCTTTGCAAACGTAGTATTGCAAAGTGTTTGTTTGTGAATTGTTTTTGTGTTTTATTTGTCAGGTAAACGGCTTAGCCGTCCTGCGTGTTAGTCAGGGACCTGGGCAAAGTTTAGTTAGTGCTCATCAGAGCTAGGTGTTTATTTTGTTTTTGTTTGTTTGTTTCTTTATTAAAAATAGCATGTCAGCGCTTTGAAAATCCATTTCTGTGTCCTGGGTCTATACTTTTAAAGGGGCAACGAACCAAAAGTAGTAAGGTTGTGTTACAATATATATATAACCGTTAAACATTGGGTATATATATATATACAGGAGGCTGTGTGGTCCAGTGGTTAAAGAAAAGGGCTTGTAACTCAGAGGTCCCCGGTTCAAATTCCATGACAGCCACTGTCTTTCGGGTGAGACGTAATTGTAAGTGACTCTACAGTTGATGCATAGTTCACACACCCTAGTCTCTGTAAGTCGCCTTGGATAAAGGCGTCTGCTAAATAAACTAATAAGGGACAGAACAGCTTAAGCTTAAAGCAATCAGCTATCTGATCACCAAATACAAAGATAAAAAAGTGTACACTAGATACAATTTGGTAGATTTAGATTTAGTTAGATTTGGTATTAACAAACAACGAAGCAAGGATACACAACTTACAGGTAATGGAACCACTAGGAATAAGTGACCAGAATATGGTAGAGTTTGTGGCAAATAAATCAAGGGCAGTACATAAATCAAAGACAATGGTTTACAATTCCTGGAGAGCAGATTACAAAGGAATGCAACAGGAGCTTCTAATCATAGACTGGGATAGAATACTAATAGATAATGAAGCTGAAAACAATTGGATTACATTTAGAGATATAATGTTAGAAATGCAGGATACATTTATCCCAAAAATGAGAAAAAGGTAAGCTTAAGAAAAAGAGCCCACGGTGGGTAAATCGATCCATTAAGCTGAGTATTAAAAACAAAAGAAAATGATATCTTCTGTAACACCATTGACCTTATTTTCAGGTTACTGCCCTTATAAAAACATGACCCAGAAACTAAAAGTTGAATTTTTATTATACAAAAACAAAAGAAACAAACCAAACCTAGCTCTTCAGAGCACTTACTAAACATTTATGATGCAGGTCCCTGACTAACATGCGGGACAGCTAAGCTGTTTACCTGACATACAAAACATACAAACAAATGCACATTAACCAAACGTAGGACTCTTCACTCAACAGCAGCAGCCCTGAATGAACTAACTCTGGGGTTTATATGCACCAGAGAAACGGGTATAGGCAGCCTGCTCTAATTTACAACGAGGCCAACTGCCAAAATAACAAAACAATTAAACAATTACCACATAATTAAACCATTAACTAATAATACAATTAAACAATAATACAATTTAGGCTGGCAGGGAGGCTTTTAACCCTGTCCCTGCCACCAAACACACATATATACACTTGCAGGGCCCCTGCCCTGCTACACTTCCATTAAATCAAAGGGAGCAGCCTCACAAGTACAAAAAGGCCTGTAGACCTAAAACAGACTAGGAGAGCGAAAAGGGAATTAGAGAGACAAGTAGTGGCAGATAGTAAACTTAATCCAAAAGGGTTTTTTCAATATGTTAATGCTAAAGGAAACTAAAAGAGGAAGTCAGTAGTCTATGTGAAAGCAGTGGTAATTTAGTGACAAAGGACAACCAAAACCACACAATATACCAAGGTTATCAGAATGTACACAAACATCATTACCAGAGCCTGTTATAGAAGAGAATGAAGTACTAAGGGAGCTAGCAGCACTTAAAATAAACACATCTTGAGGGCCCGATGGAATCTGTCCAGGAGTCCTCAGGGAAACTAGAGAACAGATTTTTAAACCAATATGTTATATATTCAACAAATCTATAAATAAAGGAGCCATCTGGGCTGGAAAATTGTCAAAATTGTTCCTATATTTATAAAGGGAGATACATTGGACCTCTGGAACTACATGTAAAATCATGGAAACTGTAAAAAAAGGACCAGAATGGAGGAATATTTAAATAGTAACAACATTATAGGAGACAAGAAAAGACGGGATGTGTCATGTACAATATTGTATAACCCCCTCTGTGACCATAATAAGACCTTTAGCTAGCCGCCTGGAGGAAGGGTGGTCCGTCTAGCCACGGATTCCCAGAGGTTTCATTTCCCCTACTAACGTGGTTAGGGGTTTTTGTTTTTCCTCTCCTGAGTTTTGGTCAATTGTGTGGGTTTTTAGCGTGAGAAAGCGATTTACCCACCCTTTAAGGTACAGTGTTTTAGACGCACCCTTCCTATAGAGCGTAGAATGTGCATGGTATGTGTGTGCAACATCACATAAATCATGACAGTGGAGAAAGAGTATCGGCTGTCTAAGCTGCATGGAAACATGGCCAATGTAAAATGATGGTGTTGTGTTATCTAGTAAATGCTTGTCCAGCTTCACTGGATATTATAGATGCTAGTGAGGTAAAGCACAAGCCAGAGGCCAGAGAGAGCTGGAGGGAATCTCACAGTGAGCCACACAGAACCCCCCCGGCCAGCCCCCAGCCCTCACAGGAAGAGAAGGTGCTTGTTGACTCACAGTGACATCTAGTGGCTGTTCTTAGAATAGCGTTACTCTTCACCTCAGAAAAGTTTCTCAAGGTACATTTTGACAGTCATTTTTCAATTCATCATGCTCAAGTTCATAATACTCATTTACCACCACAATAGAGATTCACCTGTCAAACATTAGAAATAAAAAAGTAAAGTAACACTTTACAAAAAATGAACAACATGAATGGCCTACAATTTGTAGTTATAGAAAAAAAATTAACAAGATAATGTACAATATAGAATAATAAAGGAAATAAATGGATTATTAGGCTTAATACCATGATGCCTGAAGGTTTAAATAGAAGGGAATAGTAGATCCTTACATCATTAACTATATAGTAAAGACATCACCAATAAGTGAGTGTAGTTACCATGGCATCAAAAGCCTAGAAGTACCTCCACTGTTTGTTTTCAAACACACTTTCCCTTGACAATAAAGGTATGTTAAACATACTGAAACATTGAGAAGTTGGCTCTTTTGAGCAAAAACGTTCATATTTTTTTTTGCTTGTGCTTTACAATGCTTACCACACGTTTGTGATACATTCGTGTTTAAAATGCATTTTAAGTATATCAGTATAAAATGGGCAAAAAAACATATTTAGATGTACAGTATTTACCATATTTATTTTCAGTGCATACTTTATATATCCAAGGGGCCAGACACATAGCTAGAAACACCTACAATATGTACCACACACTTCAGTATTATTTTGTACTCTAAAATATATAAAAGCTATTTGACAGTTTCAGTCAAAATGGATAATACAGACAGTGAAAGAGGCCTCTTAGTAGGTGCTTGGTTGGCAGCCACTTCCGAATACAAGCATTTTTTTTCACACCATCCTCTCACCCAAAACTGCACGAAATCTCTTACACAGTACGTGACACCATACACACAAAGTATTAACTTGTATCCCAGGTATGTTAAGTGTGTTTTTTCAAAAAATGTATTTTGAAATAAAAGTATTTTCTTGAACCTGCAATAGCTCAAACCTGTGGTCTAGTGGATCAGCTGTCTAGTCATTTCAATTGAATCAATCAGCCCCTGGCCACATGGTATAACAAGACAAGGGAGAGTTTGTTTGGAGTGGGTAGGAGAGAGAGGAGATGGTAAGCAGGAGAGTATGTTGGAGAAAGAAAGAAAGAAAGAAAGAAAGAAAGAAAGAAAGAAAACTGCGATAGCGGTAGCTTTGGTGTTGTTTTGGGTTTGAGTACTGTTCTGTTTTCTTTAAACTGTTATTTTGTTCCAGTGTCTTTTCAACATTTTCTCCAACATACTCTCACCAAACAAACACTCCTTGGTCCATTTGTGCCATGTGGCCACACTTTTCAAATCACTCTCAATCACACAATTAATCAAACAATCACTCAATTAACTAGGTCACACACACACACACATGTGCACCCATGTGCAGAGGCTATGCTCTGTTACACAGTTATAACAAGTATGAAAAGAAATAACATGCACTAACATGACAGTAAGTCTACTCATATGCGTCGCTACCGTCTGCAAACTGTACTGTGCCTGGATTCACAGGAGCTCCCATCGTTCTGTAACCTCGATCAAACGGCATCAAAGTGCTTTCCTCTGCAGATTATCTGTCCACCCACATGGGGAACGGTGTCATGCGTCAAGCTTTTTAAAATGCATTCTTAATTATTTTCTTTTTACGGGGAATGGGAAAAAAAATCAACGCGAGTTTAATAACAGGGCCCTTTTCACAATGTACATTTCTTTAATTTGTTTTAAGCTAACGTCGGTGTAGAATATTAGGCACCGCTGCAGGTAAAGTTTCTTCTTTATTCTTGAAATGTATTTGTTTACGACTGTGGTAATAAAGCCAGTAAGAGACTTTGACCTCACACACATTTCTAGATTCTTAAACTCTCACTTACAAAAAATAACAGAGTTTCTATGCCAAATTATCACTTAGAGATATCTCAAATAGCATTTTAAGGTATCTTGAAATATTTTGAGATATCTGTAAATCATTTGCAGATATCTTTAAATGAATATAAGATATCTGTAGATAAACCCTTTTGAAGATATATTTACTTAATTTTAAGATATTAATTAATATATTATATTATATCTAAATACATTCCTGTGAAAATGCTCAATGTTTTGAATACACTTCCTGTCCAATGAATTTTAAGTTATGTAGAGATATCTTAAATGAACAGGAAGTTATTTTGAGATATCTCAAAATGATTTAGAGATATCTGAAAATGATTTAAAGATATCTAAAAATGAATTTTAGATAGCTCATTTAAAGCTCCATTTAAAGATATATGGAAATCATTTTGAGATATCTCTAAATGTATTTGAGATATCTTAAAATGTTTTAGAGATAGGCCCTATCTTTAAATATTTGAAGATATCTTAAAATATTTAGAGATATCTCAAAATGAACATTTGGCTTTTGACATATGTTTCATCACAACTGAATCAGCACTTTTTAAATGCAGAAATTAATAATACAACACATAAAATAAATGTGTAGCATGTGACTATGGATCGGAACAACACAGCTGTTTTACCAAGCCGTTTCAGATGGACCAACGACTCAGGTCAAATATGGATTAGCTAAAACTGAATAATTTGACACTAATTTCAATCGAGTGTGGTAGTAATAGTAAAGGGAAGGAATTGAATATGCAGAGGGGCCCCCATCAAACGTAATCCAGCCCTGCCCACAAGGGTTAAATAGAGGATACTGAATGACAGCTTGTGAGTTATGTAATCATAAAGAAAATTAAAATGATATACCATGCACAATCAATTAATATTCTGTTTATAACACATGTATATTTTTTAAAATAATGCAAATAAAATGTGTACATTTTTGTTATTATTATAATTAAACCATTTGATTCAGTGATTATTTTACCTGGCAGATCTTTTATTTTATTTTCAACAGACTATGCTTCGCTGCAGATTAATTTCTAGGTAATAGCCCTAATAAAACTGTATGGGACACTCCACATTGTTAATGTCCATACTGTAGAAGAGGATCTACTGCTCTCCTTCCAGGCACTATACTTTACCAGATAGCAGACTTTGTTGGCTACCTAGTATGTACATTTTCAAACGTGGCTCAGAAGTTCCCACTGCCTCTCCCTGCAGCAGTGTACTACCTCTGGCAGCAAGGCAGAATATTGTATTTATTCATGCATTTATTTGTATCCACACTGTACGACTTCTGTATGTGTTATTTCAAACGGGAATTGAGAAATAAAACCTGCTTAGTATATCACTCCTGTTGATGTCATCCTCTGCTTATTACCACCAATGCATGATAGTCAATGCCAGAAGGTATAGGAGTCAATGTGCACACAGAACAGTTTAGTTTTGTGTTGTTTTAAATTATTATAATATGTTGTCCATGTGCAGTATAACTGACTATTCTGACTAAAAAGGAACTCTATTGTAAGCAACAGAAACTATAGCACTAGTTTATGTGTTCCACAGTAAAACAGGAATATTTGTTATATCAGCACTACTTCTGAGATGTAATGCTCATTATTCCAGGTTTTTGGTAAACTGATAAAGTATTGTCACCCCATTTTTTGTTCCCTTAAGTGACATTATAATTCATTATAATATCATATGCATTGTAATTAAGTTACTGTTTCAGCAAGTGTTTTTTCCTCCAAAAAAATAATTATAAAAAGTGCCAAAGAAAGTATACCTTTTTAAAGCTTGTATTTTGTTTTAATATAAAACACAATGTACACTTGAATATAAACTAAATATATATTTATTCAAATTATGGTTTTGGTTTTTGGTTTAAAATTTTTAAAAAAGTAATGGCCCGGGCCTCGATCAGGCCTAAAAATCTGTGTATTATTACAATGTCTGTGAGTTACATTGGGGCTTGCTTCGTTTGATGCAAAAAATAAGGAACGAAATATCATCGCGGTTTATCAGAGTAAAATTTGTAGTTTACGAGACAATACGACCACCTTTCTTTTATATAAACACAGATTCAGGCCGCTACATTGTATTAAAAATATATATATATTTTGTGCTCCAAGGAAACGTGCTATCTTGCTGTCGGCTGGAAAACGTGTAGCATGTACCGATAATGACACAGCGAGTACAATGATTTCCTGTGTGAGGCTAGCTGGCGTGATTAATTTCTGAATCATTCTGTATTAATGTTCGGTTTTCGTTTCTTTTGGCGTTGTAATTGTGTTCTCCCGGCCTGTCCCTGCAATTCAGACGGTAATGAGAGCGACTCACTGCCTGCAGCACCCAGAAGTGAACGGCAGGCGACCCGGAAGGTCTGAATTCAGACTGAAGACGGGCAGAAAGAACATCTCAACCTTTTAATATATATATTCAAAGGATAATATCTGCAATCGGAGAAAGCAGGTCTGTGTGCATTCTTACTTTTCTCATCTATTGCATAACTTTATAAGACCAGGTCGAGTTTATTGAGCTTTTTCTGTTAGTTTTTTGATGATTTGACTTGCAAAAAGTTGCAAATTACAAACATTACAAAAGCAAGCGCATGTTTGGAATAGGCAGGATCTTTGGTCAACTGTAAAATATAAAATGTACGATCGCTGAAATGCAAGATAAAACCTTCGTTGATTATATTCTTGAGGTAAAATTTGAATTGCAAAACCCAGCGCCTTTACAGTTTGCAAATGCGGTGCGATTTTTGCAAGGCATGATTGTTGTAGGAAGTGTCTAGTTTTTTTTTTTTTTTTTTTTTTTTTTAGAGCCGGGCTATTCAAACCTGCAATTCTTTGTAAACAATCATTCATGCACTTAATGCAAATAAACTGGACGCAAATATCGGGTTCGTCCGATCGCTTTCCTTTTTAAAAGGCGGATTATTTTACTAAATTTGGGATCTGCAGAATATGGCGTCCTGTCTTCTTATAAAAATAAGACAGGCTGCCATTTTTGTTTTTCTTTTGTCTGAAAATGTTAATAAAACTGTCTGAGAATGTGGGAGAGGCGGTAGCGAGAGGCACCGAGGGGATTTGTGCTTCCAGTTCTGTAAAATATTTGCATCTAATTCCCTAAAATCGGAGTACATATTTAACACAAAGCCTTGTGTTAAAATCAATCGTGGGAAGCTGGTAGAATTAAAAGAAAAGTTAGACAACTTTTTTTTTTTTAGTTGTGAAGTGTGCAACTTTTTTGGATTAAACCATAGCTAGATATTGTTAAGGAAAGCTACAGAACTACTTAGTAAACGTAATTCAATGTATGTTTAATAAAATACAGTAGTAATTTTCCTCTAGTGGTGGAAGAAATGTAAGTGTCTGGTATTTTTTTTTGAATGCAAACCATTTTAGCCTACATTTTGATGACGTGCAAGTGATGCGTATGGTATTTTTTTAAAGCCGATTGTGGTACATGTTCATGTTTTTTTTAAATGTATTATTAATTTATAGATTGGTACTACAGTATTTTCGTTCAGCACCAAACAGAATTTAGAAAATAGTAATGGGAGAAATTATGTGCGGAAGGCTTTGTGTATATATATATATATATATTTAAAAAAAAAAAAAAAATATATATATATATATATATATATATATATATATATATATATATATATATACAGTGCCTTGCAAAAGTATTCAGACCCCTGACCAATTCTCTCATATTACTGAATTACAAATGGTACATTGAAATTTTGTTCTGTTTGATATTTTATTTTAAAACACTGGAACTCAAAATCAATTATTGTAAGGTGACATTGGTTTTACGTTGGGAAATAGTTTTAAGAAAAATAAAAAACTGAAATATCTTGCTTGCGTAAGTATTCAACCCCTGTGCTGTGGAAGCTCCCAGTTTACACCGATGAAAGAAATTGCCCTAACGAGGACACAATTACCTCCACCTCTGTGAACCATTCTGGATAAAAACCCCACTGTTGAAGGATCATTGGTCAGGCTGTGAATCTGAAGGAAAATGAAGACCAAAGAGCATTCTACAGAAGTTAGAGATAAAGTAATACAAATGCATAGATTAGGGAAAGGGTACAAAATAATATCCAAGTGTTTGGATATCCCAGTGAGCACAGCTGGATCAATAATCAGGAAGTGGAAGCTGCATCACACCACCCAGGCACTGCCAAGAAAAGGCCGTCCCTCAAAACTCAGCGCTCAAACAAGAAGGAGACTTGTGAGAGAAGCTGCAGAGAGGCCAAAAATGACTTTGAAGGAGCTAGAGTTCAGTGGCTGGGAGTGGAGTAATGGTGCACCAGTCAACCATATCAAGAGCTCTGCATAACACTGGCCTGTATGGGAGGGTGGCAAGAAAGAAGCCGTTACTCAAAAAGTACCATCTGAAAGCACGTCTGGAGTTTGCCAGAAAGCATGAGAGTGACCCAGCTGCGATGTGGTAAAAGGTTTTGTGGTCAGATGAGACCAAGATGGAGCTTTTTGGCCAAAACTCAAAGCGCTATGTGTGGCGAACCTAACACTGCTCATGCCTCAAGACACACCATCCCTACAGTGAAGTATGGTGGTGGCAGCATCATGCTGTGGGGATGCTTCTCATCAGCAGGGACTGGGCATCTTGTTAAAATTGAAGGAAGAATGGATGGAGCAAAATACAGGGAAATACTGCAAGAGAACCTGCTTCAGTCCACTAAAAACTGAAGCTTGGGAGGAAATTCACCTTTCAGCAGGACAATGATCCCAAGCACAAGGCCAAAGCAACATTGGAGTGGCTCAAGAACAAAAGGTGAATGTCCTACAGTGGCCCAGTCAAAGTCCTGATCTCAATCCCATTGAGAATCTGTGGCACTATTTGAAAATTGCGGTCCACAAGCTTCGTCCAACCAACCTGAACAACCAAGAATCTGCCAAGAAGAATGGGCCAAAATCACTCCGACACTGTGTGCAAAGCTGGTACATACTTACCCCAAAAGACTTAAAGCTGTCATTGCAGTGAAAGGTGGCTCTACCAAATATTAATGTGTGGGGGTTGAATACTTATGCAAGCAAGATATTTCAGTTTTTTATTTTTCTTAAAAATATTTCCCAACATAAAACCAATGTCACCTTACAATAATTGATTTTGAGTTTCAGTGTTTTAAAATAAAATATCAAACAGAACGAAATTTCAATGTACCATTTGTAATTCAGTAATATGAAAGAATTGGTCAGGGGTCTGAATACTTTTGCAAGGCACTGTATATATAGTTGGGTTGTTTCAGTGCTTAACATTTTAATAGACAAATGCATAATAAACACACATTATAACGGAAAAGCAATATGATGGCCACTTATTAAATAGCCTTCATGTTTTGCATGTACAGTATATGAATTATCATATCATTTTTTGCTGATACTGTATGCAAAAGAGACTGCTTTTATTTTTAATTCAAAAACTTTTTCTAAATTTCTAGAAAGCTGAACACCACTTGACATACACTGTGTGTATATGTATATATATATATATATATATATATATATATATATATATATATATATATATATATATATATATATATATCATTAGTATTGGGTACCCTTCTTGCTGTAAAGCATGGTAGTCCAGCATGTTGACTTCCTGGAAACAAATGTAAAAGGAGCTTGTATTGTCTTTTTACAGCAACAACAAAAGTAAACTAATTTGACCAGTTTGGCCTGGTGTCCTGTACAGTAACGATATGAGTGAGAAGCCTTCCTGGACGAACTCCGGGAGTATTTAAGAGGCTTGTAAGATGCTGGCTCAGGAGGTCTGACAGCAGTATGTTACTACTGTTCCAAATAAAACATTCATTGAATTATTTTTAGTACTGTACTCTCGGGCAGTGGCTCTTAAACTGGGGGTCCCACAAAAATACTAACCTTTTGTAAAGCAAAAAACATACTTAACAACATAGGAGAGTGGTCTTCCACTGCCGTCCTGAGAGACAGGCCTTGTGATTCTTAAGAAAAACATTTACTTTCACTGCACTTTGGGCTGGATTAAGAAATCCCGGGCCGTGGGTACAGAATACGCTGAGCTACCCCTTCTTGCATTGTGAATCTCAGTTCTTTTTTATCCAGTCATTTTGAAAAATAATCTCTCGCCTTCAAAGTTAGTCGAGCAGGGTGAGATCACGCTGCGGTTGAATTGCGTTGGCGGCAGTGCTTACAAAGGTACCACGAAATGTTCATGTGAGGGCAACTGAGGAAGCCAGCACCTCCGGTCACTTTTTTTGAAGTAACAAAAAAGCTTCTTCACTGCCAGCGTGACTTACTTTAGATGTGTAATGACTGCAGTATAGGATACTGACTTTAAGATTAGGCCTTCGGTGTAGGGACAGGATTATTCATTGTTTTATTAACAATAATATGATAACCAAAAGTGCAGTGTCCTGACAGGAGAATTTCGTGTTACCTTTGTAAGGACAGCACATTGGTGTTTGTCTAAAAACCGTCAGGTCAAGTGTCAAACCATTTTAAAGGAAGTGGGTGTCAAGTGCTATTAAATAAAAATGTAAAATTGTGAACCATGCGCTTATAGTGGGGGTATATATAATTTCTTGGGCCCCATAAATTAAAAAAATAGACAATGAAATGTGTAAGCTCATAATTAAGGGCCTGCCCGTTAACATGGCCCTGCATAATGCCTCTGATAAGACAGGCTCAATGCTGGTGGTTATTATAGCTACTTTTTTGTGTCTTGATTATTTATTATATTGAAAAACGGATGTTTTTAACAGGCAGTCATTGAAAGCTAAGGATACAGTGGGATTGCATTGACTTTCATGTCATCTTCATGAACAACCCTATCAAGTCTTGTATGACCAAGACGTACAAAAACCCAGGCTTTCTGAGTCCTGATAGTGCCGGTTATCTGAGGAGCCGGTGCTTTTTAAATGTAGGTAAAGCTCCTGTGTGTTTTATGGAAGAGGCATTCATTAAACCTCAGTCTACCGGGGGTTTCAATTAGCAAGCCTGGGGCAGTCTAACTAATGCATCCCTGGAGATGACCAGGGTTTTTAAATATGTGCTACAAAGGAGGTTTCTAAACTAATATTTAATGCATGTTTATTTCATGGTTACAGAGATCAAGTTATTTTAGTGGTTAGAGATTATCGACTGCTCGAGTAGGACGGGAGTTCCTAAACTTCCTTGGCTCACAGCCACCCAGGACATGCAGCATGCGGGCCACTACCAACTGATTTGTGAAATGCAGGAAACGGGTCAGAAGTAGAATAAAAAATGACATAAGCTCTGTAGAAATAATACCATTAATACAAGCAAACGGTAATAACTGACCACCTGAATTAATACTGATAATACTGCAATTCCATTTCCAAACGCTTAGTGATTTTCTCATTCTTTTATGGATTGTTTTCTGGTCGCAAGGAGATACATACAGTATATGTTACGCATATTGAAGCAGGTACTTAAGGAAAGCGTGAGCAAAGAAAATATATTTAATGTATTGCAATATTTTATATTGTATTGTTACCTAACTCCAAACGCACATAATACAATCTTCAGTAGTACTAAAGAAACTAAAAATAAGTTTAACATACTTCAGACAAAATTAAAGACAAAATTAAATTACATTGTTACTGTTTTGGTTCCCAGGCCCTTCATAGAAATGTGTATATTCACAGATTATACAAGCTTGTTTTTACAACAAAGGGAATGCGATCTTGCACTCTGGCATGATTAATGTGTGGGTGTGGCTGCTCTGAGGGTGCTGTCTGTTCGGGTAGTTTGGGGTTTGTACTTGTTGTCCAGTGAGTTTAGGGGTGTCTGTGCCGCTTGGCGTGTCGTCTTGCACAGAGGGGTGGAGTTGGGGGATGTGTCATCCTCTGGTGCTTCTTGTCTGAATCACTCTGAACTAAAAGCCTGTACATACCAGCGGCAGAGGTGCATCTTCAACAAAGCAAGAGGCGTCAAGGACAGGCACACTGCCCCCCGGAACAGCCTCACAGCTTGAACCCCTGTTATAATGAATGAAAGGCGACAGGGACAGGCACACTGCCCCCCCTGGAACAGCCTCGCAGCTTGAACCCCTGTTATAATGAATGAGAGGCTACAGGGACAGACACACTGCCCCCCCTGGAACAGCCTCGCAGCTTGAACCCCTGTTATAATGAATGAGAGGCGTCAGGGACAGGCACACTGCCCCCGGAACAGCCTTGCAGCTTGAACCCCTGTTATAATGAATGAGAGGCGTCAGGGACAGGCACCCTGCCCCCCCTGGAACAGCTTCGCAGCTTGAACCCGTTATAATGAATGAGAGGCGTCAGGGACAGGCACACCACCCCCCCAGAACAGCCCCTTTGCATTTACAAAGATACAATCTCAATTACACATATGGAGGCAGTTTGCGGGCGTCTGCTCACACATGGAGCATTACAGTTATGTGCTGCTTCTCATTTCCAATCGTGATTACTCACACCTGGTTTTTCTCCCAATTTGTGAACTGTGGTATTGCTTGGCATGTCGAAAAATACCGGGGTGTGCATTTCCGATCTGTCCAAGCTGGTACTGTTTGTTAGAAACGCTAAAATTTTAGCGTAAAATTGAGAAAAATTCCTCAGGAAGCTAATGACACTTCTTTGAAAATGTCTGCCTGTATGTCATAGAGGATTTGAGATCGGGCTGTATTCGAAGGTTTGTTCGCTAGCCAGGAATTCAGCTGTAGTTTTAAACCTTCGAAGGTTAGTCAGGCGCATTCACGCACTGTATGTTTTTAGTTTTTTTCTCTGTTAACAGAAACCGTTTGACAATGTGTGAATACTATAAAATCACAGATTAAATGTCACTCAAATGCAAAATTTGATCTTTTGATTTGTATAATGCATATTACTTAAACAAAAGTTGTTGTATTAAAATCCAACCAAATCGTTATACGTAGCAACTCTACAGCCGGGTATATTATCCAAAGCACTGGGGTACCTGTAGCGGTTGAAGTGCTTCAGTAAAATATGTACTGAATATATAATGTACAAGACAGTGTAAGAGAAGTGGTATGGAAGAGTATGTTTGAAACATACAAAATATACACCAACACTAATCATTTTAATTTTGAAAAAAACTGAGCACCGTCTGTCCCACCTCCCTCCAGCTCGTGTTAACCAGAGGCAAATTTCTTCATTCACCATCTCGACAGCAAAGCGCTGTATAGTGTAAGCAGAAGAGTGTTCCTCTACTTGCTTTAATGAATAATGTGTTGGGGTGGCACCAGGTTGCACACAGTCCTGGGTTTCAGAACTTCCTTTCTTTAGGTGTATTATTGAAATGACCATGTGTCTGGAATCTGAGCCGTCAGGCCCTTGAACTAATCACACTTACCACAGCATGAGTACATGCTACCTGACGGACTAAGACGGAATTACTCCTGGCTCCTGATCATTTAAATAACATGCTTACTTGAGGGTAGTTTTGAAAGCTGGGACTGGAATCAGTGTGTGTGTGGTGATAATGGGGGTTCCACTGAACAGTGCTTGATATGCACTCCATTTCATTTATACTGTACAATCTCCTGTAGCTTACCTGGCATTGCTCTAGTCCTTATTGTTATTATACAAAATCTACATTTTCAAATGGAGTCTCTCCAGCCAGCGTGTACTGTTGAGTGGCTTTGGGCTAGATGAGAGTACACATTGATACTATAGCTGTTATACCTGTCTCGGAGAATTCTCTTTCAGTGATCAGGAAGTTTATTGTCCAGTTGATTGCTGTTCTTATAACCGTTTTGTATTTAAGCTTCACTTTGGTTGCGTTCAGGAAGCAGAGCGTGCTCTGTAGCGTCCTGTAACGGATGTAAGCAGTTATAGAATGGTGTGTTAGGAGTGAGCAGTTTCACAAAAGCAGGCAAGATATTGGCGTGAATTTAAAAAAGTTGCTTTAAGCAAGTTTTTGCGATTTTTAAAATATATATTATATATATTCTTTCAATTTAAGACACCCTTTTTAAACAATTTTTTGCGTCTTAAATTCGAATACAGTATAGTGATGCGTGTGTTAAAATCACCAACAAAACACATGACTACCCGAGTACACAAGCAGCAACGTGACTGACTGACGAGAAAACACCAACAAAGACGTCTGCCTGAACACAAGCAGCAACGTGACAAACCCAGCTTCCTGAGGAGTAACAGGAGAAACGTTCACAATTTCAGCGTTTCTAACAGTACCAGCTTGGACAGATCGGAAGTGCTGATCAGACCCCTGTACTTTGACATGCCAAGCAATGTTCAGTGCTGTTGTGGTTGCTGGGTTACATGTTGTCTGATGCCGTGGAGTGTTGTGTCGTGGTTGCTGTACCAGGATGCAGTAAGTGAGGGGTGGTGTGCGTACAACAGAGACGCCATCTTAAGTATTATACAGTGCGAAGCTCAATAAACAAGCTCTGTGGTTAATCTACAACAACACTTATTCGTGTCAGTTTTGTACGATACAGCAGTGTCATTGAGGTTGCAGCTTTGTAAATGCATTTTTATTTGATGTGAAATTTGGGCTGCGTCTTAAATTCTAAGGAATACGGTATATATTATTTGTATTCATTTTTTAAAATGTAATGACTACTGCTGTGTTTTTGTAATGTCACGTTACTGACACTTTCTTTTGATTTAGCATCTTGAGAGTCAGATTTGTCAAGTTTTAAATATTCTATCTGACAAATGTTTCTTTTCTAATACAATAGTCACTTAAAAATATCATAATTAGTTTTAAAATGTCAACAAAAACATTACTTGCCACACATGTTGTTGGTCAAACACATATTTGGAAAAAAATCTATTTGCAGCAACCAGCGCTGATAATGCAGGTCGGCCATTTTGGAACCTCCAGCTCGGCAGGTCGGAGCTTAACTCGCCCCCGTTAGGAAGCGCTGGTGGCGTGCGCATCGTTCAATAGGAAAAGCCTTGTAACAGCCTGGGACGCTCTGCTCATTAAGCTCGCTCCGACATGTGTGTATTTAATGTAATTCAGCACCGGCTGTTATCTGCTGAGTTTCTCTGGTATTGTAAATACCAGTGTTCTGTATTTGTCTAGTTTCTGAGGTTTGTGACTGGATTCTTCCTATATCTATTTTGCTGGCACAGTAATTGGATGTGAAAGCGGAAGTTTCCTGGCAGTGGAGACCAGCACTGCAGCACGTTCCTGTTTCAATCCCAGTCCCAGCAGAGCACTCTATAAAGGGCACAGCACCTCTTCCATTGAGTCAGGGCTGCAAAACCAGCAGTATCATTATAGCTGTGGTGTCTCCTAACAATCGCAGCTTAATGCTTGTACAAACATCAGGGATCAATCCCCGGATTTAACATTTCCTACAATCACTTTCACTACAGTTGTTCATTTTTGTGGTCTCGAGAAACAACGGGATCAAACTTCTTTCAAGTGAATGTAGTAAATTGGGGAAAACTTTGTCCCTCATTTTTATTGCAGTAGGAACCAGTAGCAATAGCAAAAAAGTGGGGGGCCAGGTTTGCCCCAGTTTTATATTGTTATAGGGCAGATAGTTTTTTGGATAGAACTCTCCCCCTTTGTAGATATCGCATCTTTATATGGCTGGTCCCTCTATATTCTAACTTGGCTGTTGTTGGTCCATTATGATGTCACTTTCAAAGGACATTCTTTTGCATTGAGAGTATCGGAATCTGGGGTTATATGGAGGATATCTGTCTGTCACACTTGTGGTGGCTGTACTACAGGTCATACTTTTTCATGGTGCAGATGTATTTTAGTATTGACAGCCATGGCAGGGTGTGCATGTTGCTGCCTCTGGTAGAAAGCTTGATCATGTTGACATGCATGTCTCTACATTCAAACATTGATGGAGAAAAAAAATAAAATAATAATTAACAGGAGAATGTTTAGCAGTGGAGCGTGCCATTGCTGGAAAGGGCATGTCTAAATCCACCGTTTGGGGTAAATTGCGACATTTTTGTATTCAGCTATAATAAAAGTCCATGTGGCTTTGTACAATGCAAATCTTGCAAAATATTACTGAAATATGACGGCAAAAAGACGGGAAATTCATCTCTGCAGCGACACACTGAAAAGGGAGGTATACGTCCTGTAGCTGGGCCACATGGTATTTGTGGAGATGGTGGGGTCGGGTATGCAATTATTTCAAAGGTCTCGGGTTCGGATTTGTTTGGTCGGTGTCGGGTTCAGATCTGGTTTTAAATTTCGTCCCGAGCAGACCTGTATAATGAAGTGATTTCTCGAAATGTTTCTGACGGTCTCATTGTGTTTTCTTCCAGCATGGCAGAGTCTCGGTTTAATAACCCCTACTTCTGGCCTCCACCTCCCAGCATGCCCAGCCAGGTAAGACCCACAACCCTTTCTATACTGCATAGTTCCATTCAGAGAACTCCTGAACACCTGCTAGACTGTTCTCTCCATCTAGGGGAATGTTTTACACTCAGTGCCACTGGAACTGCACATCCTTTAAAACTTACAGAAACACAGAAACAAGCAATAAAGAAGTCTCATCTTGTTGCTAATGAGTGCAATGCAACCAGATAGGCGCTCCTATAAGCGACGTGCTGGTCATGGAGAAGCAAAATTACTGTACCAACAAATGTATCTAGAAAGGTGAGGCAGATTTCAAAGCAAGTATGGTCAATTTTACTATGATTTTTTTTTTTTTTACAAGCCAAAGGAGGCTGAATGACTATTGCAAACTCATTTTCAGAGTTCCAGACTTTTCAGACTTCCCAACAGCCTCCATTCCCACCGTGTTGGTAACTCAGAGGTGTCTGATGTTTCTGATGTTTCGATTTCCTGCTGTGTTTCTGACTCAGTATAAGGGGCTGCTATAGTCCTTTCAGCCATTCCTGTAGAAAACCAAGCCTCCTGTTTTGTTCAAAGCTCATATAATCAGAGACCTGTGTTTGAAATGGACGCCGTGCTGCTGAAAGGGTTAAATCTGGAAGCTTGCAGTTTGAATATGTATTATTGTAGGCAAAGCCTTGTCACTGGGAGATATAATAGGTGAGCTGAAAACAGAGACACAGGCACTTTTCAATGTGAAACAGACACTTCCAAAGCAGCCGTCAGACAATTAAAAACGAAGGAAGACATCAATGAAAAGACGCCGCTACAAACCACATGTACATTTCCACGTTCTATATGACCTGTATGAACACAGCACACCCCCAGTAGATCCATGTTGTAAATATGACATTGCATTTTGATGTGCAGTTTTGCTACAACCATTTCACAGGAATTTTGTAGTCACACATGCGGTTCCACTTTCTTCCACTAGAGGGAACCAGCTATTTTCCTCCACAAAGCGAAGCCCAGTTTATTACTGGGTGTCCTGTGCTAGCCTGCTCTTGTGTCTGGAGTGGATATCCGCAGCATGCTTCCACTCCGTTGCGGACCCTGTGACTTTCAGTACATCCATCGTCATTTTTAAACTGATTAAGATGTTCAGTGAGAGTGCTGGACTTTCTAATTGAACCGATTTGATTAATCCAATAACACCAATTTGAATCGATTTAAAGATGAGGTATTTTATAAAACCTGTTTGATTAATTGAATCACGTTTGCAGTTCACAAAACCCTTTTCAAGTGTTGTACAGATGTTTAGAAGTTTATGCTTATTTCAGCGCAGGGTGTACATCCTTAACCCTGCAGTTCTGCTGCTGAATGTGTAGGGGTGTATTGTGATCAAAACCCAAACGCACAACATTCAGCAGTGCATTGTAGTTCACAGCATGGTTCCTGAATGAAGTGTTTTATAGTTGGTATGAATACAGACCCCCCTCTAAGTCATTACATTTATGTCCGTTACTAAATGATTATTTGATCATCTTCTGCATCAAACCAGTAGGCCATCATGACCATCACATGTATGGGGATACCTGGACCTGTATATGGCAATGTGTATTGTATCCCGACATAGTGCTGCGTTATACCCCTATGAATGTGTCATTTAGTTGCACTACAGCCCGTGTTGACCTTGCATCACAGTTGAATTGGGTGGTGTAGATGAATCTTTCAAAGGGTTTAGTTCAAACACAGTACACCTCGGTTTAATAGTCCCAGGACTGCTGTGATCACCCTTGGTGGAAAATGCCAGCAGGATTAATATATAGTATTAGAAGGGTATAGAGTTTAGCTCCATATTGCCGTATTTAAACATTCTGTTTCACACACACGTTTACGGTTTTTTTTGTCATTGTTTTTTCAGAAAGGAAAAATGTCACAATAACAATAGTGAATCAGAACTGCTGTGTAATTTAGGGGCTTATAAAAGTGGTTTCTTTAAAAAAAAAAAAAAAAAATGATCCAACTACATTTCTAAAACTTGTTATCTGTGGTACTAAACTCTGTAGTTTGTAAGGGCTTGTCACTGAATTTATTATGCTTCTTACAGTATTTTTAATTGTATCACTATTGAGTGTTATTAGTCATGGGTGCTTCTTATTTGTTGTTTTAGCTGGATAATCTGGTGCTGATCAACAAAATCAAAGAGCAGCTGATGGCTGAGAAGATCCGGCCTCCGCACCTGCCCCCCACCTCTGTCCCTTCCCAGCAGCCCTTGCTGGTGCCCCCATCCCCATCAGAAGGTGGGCAGCACATGATGTCCATCCCCAAGCTGCAGCAGGTCCACGGGCTCCACTCACATGGGCCCTCGCAGCCGGACATCGCCCTACACGCCCGGCCGGCCTCTAGCACTGTCTCAGGTACCCCTCAGCCTTGCTTGCTTGCTTACTTGCTTCTGTCCAGAGGCACTAGCGATGTGCAAGAAATTCGCTTACTGTGGCTCCTTGTGAAGTGTTCTTGTTTACCTGTTGATTCTCCTGAATATGAGTGTTTCTCTTAAACCTGAATTTTCTGCACATCTCTAACAGGCCTTTTTCTTGGTGATGTAAACTTTAATCTGGATGATAAGACATCTGTAAAAGCTAAAGGATTGTGGGAGGACTGGCATTTGCGTCAAATCATAGACCAACCTACTAGAATGAACCATCTATCAGGTAATGACTGCGTCATGAGATGGGTGCAGGTATCGCTGCCCTGTGTATTATGTTTAGATTAGCTGGCCCGCTGAAATTCATCCTTCTACATAGAATTCTCTGTATTGCTTCTGGTTGCTTTTTAAATCTGCGAGTTTGCAACAAACACCTTAAGAGCCAAAATCGCACAGATTCCTTTTTTAGCAGGTTTTTAAATGTGCCCTGACAAGCTCGACATGTCTTTACATAACGTCCAGTGGAAAAGCTTTTTTACAATCTGCTTTTTCTGTCTGTCGCTGTGGAGCTCGTGGGTGTAAAGAGCCCATTGGCTTGAGGATCAGAGGATGCCTCTGACTTTCAGGTTGTTTTCTTACGACTTCCATCTCAAATCTAGTGTATGAACCAGTGCAGGTTATTAATAATTCAGATGGATCGGATACAGAACCTTACTTTAATGCCAACTCAAATACTTTCTCTGAGACAAAGGGTGAGAATCCAGATTGAATGGATCCAAAGACAAAAGCTCAATACAGGTCTTACCACTTGGTTGTACAGCACGCTCAGCTCGAGGATACTGATCGGACAGTTCCTTCCGTCTGCCGTCTCCTGAACGAGATGAGCAGGCGGGTTTCCTGTTGGATGTACTTGGGATGGGCATGTGGAAACGCTTATTCAAGAAATCGAATAGTAATGCAGTGATCGTAGAATCTTGTATTGCAATACATATAAATCCCATTAACCACACTAAGCCTACTGCTGCAGCACAATGTATTAATATAAATCCATTTTAAATCAATAATGTTCTTTCTATGGCTCTAAATCACTGAAGCTCCTGACAGATAAAAACAAAACAGGTGTCTTTGAAAGTGCATGGTGATACCAAGGTTTGTGGAAAGCACCGTTGCATGTATTAAAATGATATAATT
This sequence comes from Acipenser oxyrinchus oxyrinchus, assembly GCA_030684275.1. NCBI lineage: Eukaryota > Metazoa > Chordata > Actinopteri > Acipenseriformes > Acipenseridae > Acipenser > Acipenser oxyrinchus. The sequence goes on from CM060268.1 coordinate 20,570,944, forward strand.
ATTCCATTTTATTAATACAGACTACAAAATAGAGGTATTTTACAAAAAAAGAGATATCATCTAATGTGTTATTGTCGGCGGTCATGGTCTTAGTATTTATACTTAAACCGCTGTGATTAATATTAATAAGCAGGACGATACCAAACAGAACATGAAGATTACAGCCAATAAACTTTTCAAAAATTCCAGTCTCATTTGAAAAAAACATTTTAAAAATGAGTTGGTTTGGGGACATTTTACCAAAGACACCAAGACCAGTAAAATTCACACTTTGCAGTAAAAGACTGAGCTACATGAACAGCATAGGGACAATGTTAAACCACCTACGATACAAGCATGTATCCATCAACTTGCTCTGGCTCTGTTGACTGTGAGACTGTTCCGCCAAATCCACTCCACAAAGGAGCTAACGAACCTAATGGTTGAAATGACTGCTAAAGATACATTGACTATCGGCACTCTTGAAGGACAGGGTTAAATAAATAATAATAATAAAAACATGTTTCGTTGTTTTAACTTGGTTTTCAGTTAATGGCTTCATGAGCACACCTGCCCTGCGGCTCTACTTCCTTGCATGGGCTTTGTGTCAGCAACCACACATTGAAGACATTGACAGAGAAATCTAGTTGAAACATTTGTCGAACAATGCTTCTTTTAGTATTTATATAGTTTCTGCCAACATTGTTTTACCAGGTGAAGTAGTAAGATCTAAAACTCAATTTAACGTTCTATTAAATGAGATCCTGTTTGTAGGGCAAACGGTGTGCGGTGAAGCATCTTGATTGCCTGAGCACCCTCTTCTCGTTCATTTGAGCGGGAATGATTCAACACACAGTTTGTAGCAAAGCTCTGACATGTGGTGATATGACAGGGATAGAGTTGAGAGGTGACGCCGAGGTAATTAACGCTCGCTGTCTCCCTCTGCTGGCAGGGCTGACCCTCTCCTCCCGCTGCGGCGGCCTGAACACCTCAGAGGCCATCACCCCGACCACGCCCACCTCCAGCAGCCAGAGCCGACTGGGCGGGGCCTCCTCACCCAACCTCATCTCCGGATTGGCCAGTGGCCCGGGCCTGGAACCAATCAAGAGCGGCGGCCTGTCAGGGCTGCTGGGAGCCCCTCCCAAACCGGAGCGCGGCCGCAAGAAGATCAAAGCGGAGAATTCGTCCGGCCCCCTGCTGGTAGTGCCCTACCCTATCCTGGCCTCTGGAAACGACCAGTCCACTGTCACCATCACCTCCAAAGAGGGGAAAACGTACAGGTTGGAACATAAGCGGTAGAGTACCACTTACAGAGTACCCTATACCGTGTTTCATTTACACCATTACACTGAATGCATTGCTGAGGGCTTCATGTTCCACACTCCCAGGGACGAGAGATCACCCAGGCTTCATGTTGAGTCCTTTTAAAAGTAGCTATTGTTGGATCAAACCTAAACAATCTATTGGCATTGGCTCCCAGTGCTGATGTGCACTGGAAAGCAGTGCAGCTGAAAAATAAGCAGGTCAGTTTTGATTAAAAGCAAAACCTGGTTGGTTACTGGTACCCCTAGAGGAGTTGCCCCCCTTGCTTACTGTATTAAAAAATTCTAGAGAGAGCTGCAGGCTGCCTTAGTGGGAACAGACACACTACAGCAAGGATAGTCTTATGAGGTTCAGCAGTACATTGCTAACAACATTCCTTATTGCTGCATCGCTACTACAGGGGCTGTAGTATTAAAAACAGTCTGACAGCGGTAGGAACAGTGAGATTGTTTGTTTTGTTAATTACCAATATTGATGATAGCTGAATCATCATTAATGAACTATACAAAGAGCCTTGACTGTGCTGGTAATTTAAATATTGAAAGTGCCACAGACGACGTAGCAGCAGTGCTGCATTAGGGTGGTAGCTCACAGATTACAGACCGTGACAGTGGCTGCACTTCTTACAGAGTACCTAACATGCTACTGTCAAGTAGCTATCTGACTGGAAAAAGCATGTTCAAAACTATAAGCCTTCTGAAATACTTCATGCAAAATTGATTGCATAAAGTAATAGATGTTGGGGCTAAAGAGGCCTAAAGATTTGGTCAAACATTTTGTGCATGGAATCTGAAATTGTTCCAGACCGGTGAGATCCATTCTGACCTCTGGGTGTCACTGTTGCACCATATAGACACATTAATCATAAAGCATGCACCCAGAGCAGATTGCCTAGTGCGTTGTGTAGCCCCAACTGGAGCAGACTGCCCAGCTGCTGTGTAGCCTCACGCAAGTGAGAAAAGCTGCTTCTCATCTGGTATAAGATGGGCTCTGGGCTGTCAACCTAAAGTCTGAAGGAATCCGTGCCTGCTCTGACTGGTGATACAAAAGCTTTCTATATCAATATTATTTTTAAAACAGAAGTACAAGGATAGCACAGAGACTGCACAGAAAACCCTGTCTGACCTTGACAAATCTGGCCTCTATAGCTTGATGTACTTTATGTTGATGCAACGTTTGTTTTTGTTTTAAAATGAATGTTGTGCTCTGCACTTTGAGTGAAAGCCTTGTAAACTTGACTTCATGTCTTTGGGGTTTAAGCTCATTCCTCCAGCACCCTGTACTTTAAACTGTCCAAGGGAGCATTGAAAAAAACAGCCCTTTGCTCTGGCTGTGTAGAGCTCCACAACTCCATCAATCTACCTGAGATATTGTATCTGTGTTTAGGCTTGTCTCTATAGTGAACCACTGCTCTGAGTCCCTAGTGCTTCAACCGCATGTGTCTGCCATAACGTACAGCTTGTGCCTTTCTGTCTCTGTTCCTCTGAAAAGGTGTAAAGTGTGCCCACTGACCTTCTTCACCAAGTCGGATATGCAGATGCACTCCAAGTCGCACACAGAGGCCAAACCCCACAAGTGCCCGCACTGCTCCAAGTCCTTCGCCAACGCCTCCTACCTGGCACAGCACCTGCGCATTCACCTGGGCGTCAAGCCCTACCACTGCTCTTACTGCGAGAAGTCCTTCCGCCAGCTCTCTCACCTGCAGCAGCACACAAGGTGAGCACAGAGACGACACGGCACAGCACAGCTCAACAAAATAGAAACCGCACAGCTGGCAAACTGGCAAACTGGCTCATTAATTACCAGCAACTTGTCTCAATAATCTAATGCACATTCTTTGTGTCTCCATTTGGAAAGCTGTTTGTTGCATGTACACAATTCATAAAAAATGTAACACCCCTAAAAAAAACTATTACACTTGCATGATTCACATTTGCCACACTTGCATTCTTTTCACATGGGGCAGCAGTGAGGAGTAGTGGTTAGGGCTCTGGACTCTTGACCGGAGGGTCGTGGGTTCAATCCCAGGTGGGGGACACTGCTGCTGTACCTTTGAGCAAGGTACTTTTCCTAATAATAATAATAATAATAATGTACTGTCTCTCATTTTGTATGTCATTAGATTTGTATTTTCTTCTTTTGTTGTTCCAGGATTCACACTGGAGACCGGCCATATAAATGCGCTCATCCCAGCTGTGAAAAAGCTTTCACTCAGCTGTCCAACCTACAGGTGAGTCTGGCTCGCAGCTGCAGCCTGGCCTGCAGCCCCCTCTGACACACAGGAGTGGGGGGCGTGGAGCGCCTGCCTCGGTGTTGTAGGATGGTGGATTTGGAAAAGTACATGGCTCATTTGCATAGCATGAATGTTAAGCACACAGCAGCTGCAGTTTTTTTTTTTCTTCTACAATGTTACCCTGTATTCTAATACAAATAACACTTGTTGTTTATCCAAAACTTTTGGCCATAGCTGTATATGTGTGTGTTATTATCCGATTGAATCAAGGAGGTAGGCTCTGTATCGTTATTTAACTTGGGCTACCTTTCTTCCCACTGTTCCAAATACAGAGGAAGAATAAAGAATTCTTATAAAATGTTGTTGCTGCGTCATGATGAACAAGGAAGGCAATTCACATTCCACACGTGAGCCTCACAGTATTCATTTGGTAGGAAGTTCCTGGAGCCCAGCCCTGTGCATTGTGGGGCTGTAGTGTGTTTTTTTTTGTTTGTTTGTTTTTTTTTTAAACCCTTTGCGGTCCATTTATTCAGCGCGTCAGGTCCAATTTATTTTCACACGCGCAGTTTATTTTAGACGCGCTGTTTAAAAGTATTTTTATTCACAGTACAACAGGTTTAAAGGGCACTGCATATCAACAGGACACTCAGTACTGCATCTCCAGCCTCGCCCCACCCCTTGTTCGCTGTATTTTTCACATACCTCTTCATAGTAGTGCATACCGATAAATCGCCTCCTGATCACTCGTTTTATCACCAAACTCCTCAATAATGCGATCCAAGTCATTATTTTATTACTATAACATCTAAAAAAAGCTTTGCAAATGTGCGTGATATTCTTTGAGCGCTGGATGCAGAAGCAGCTATCTTGTTTGTTTTGTATTGAAACTGTATTCATGAGATACGCCCCTTTTTTTTCGGCTCCTATCGGTCTCACTCAGCCATTGAATGGTTTTCTTGGCTTTTTCCGGAGAAAAAATGACTAGAGACCTGTTTTTTACGTCTTTTTGATGATGTTGGACAGGGTCCGACATTGGACCGGAAAGGGAAAATTGCAATGTTGGACCAGGTCCGACATAGGACCGCAAAGGGTTAAAAGACCCCTTGTATGCATAGATATACTGGTGCTGGCAGAGCAAGGACTGATACATCCTTGGCATGAAATGAGGCTAGGCAGCTGGAGCGGAGTACTACTGATTGCAAAAGCAGCTCACCACAGACAACCTGGAGATCAGTGATACAGACCAGTGACCTGCTCACCACAGACAACCTGGAGATCAGTGATACAGACCAGTCACCTGTTCACCACAGACAACCTGGAGATCAGTGATACAGACCAGTCACCTGCTCACCACAGAGACAACCTGGAGATCAGTGATACAGACCAGTCACCTGCTCACCACAGAGACAACCTGGAGATCAGTGATACAGACCAGTCACCTGCTCACCACAGACAACCTGGAGATCAGTGATACAGACCAGTCACCTGCTCACCACAGAGACAACCTGGAGATCAGTGATACAGACCAGTCACCTGCTCACCAAAGACAACCTGGAGATCAGTGATACAGACCAGTCACCTGCTCACCACAGACAACCTGGAGATCAGTGATACAGACCAGTCACCTGCTCACCACAGAGACAACCTGGAGATCAGTGATACAGACCAGTCACCTGCTCACCACAGAGACAACCTGGAGATCAGTGATACAGACCAGTCACCTGCTCACCACAGAGACAACCTGGAGATCAGTGATACAGACCAGTCACCTGCTCACCACAGAGACAACCTGGAGATCGTGATACAGACCAGTCACCTGCTCACCACAGAGACAACCTGGAGATCAGTGATACAGACCAGTCACCTGCTCACCACAGAGACAACCTGGAGATCAGTGATAGACCAGTCACCTGCTTACCACAGAGACAACCTGGAGATCAGTGATACAGACCAGTCACCTGCTCACCACAGAGACAACCTGGAGATCAGTGATACAGACCAGTCACCTGCTCACCACAGAGACAACCTGGAGATCAGTGATACAGACCAGTCACCTGCTCACCTCAGAGACAATCTGGAGATCAGTGATACAGACCAGTCACCTGCTCACCACAGAGACAACCTGGAGATCAGTGATACAGACCAGTCACCTGCTCAATTATAGTTCATAGTTTATGAATTTTCTAAATGTTTTAGTTTTAAAATAAACAGTGGACGTTACAAGTTTTACAGGTGTCAGATTTGGTGTTGCATAGAAAATTTCATTTCAAACAGGACCTAAGCACTTTTTTAAAGATGGACACTTCTGAATAATTCTGAAGTACAGACAAGTGTGGCCTGAGTGGCTCCATCGAATTCGCTTCAGTTTTGTTGTCCACAGATGTTGTCGTTGCTTCGCTTGCCCGACAGGAGCAATACATTCCTGTGACTCTCTCAGCAAAGCTCTCACAGGACCTGGAGAAGCGGCGCCGATTGAGCTGACAGAGGGTTTATCAGGCAGAAGCCTCTGGGGTAACAGTGGTGTCTGATCCATTTTCACAGCAGGACACAGCCCGGGTATTCTGCAGGGTTCCAGACCATCTTCATTTGAGATCCAGTTACCAATTCCTTTTCTAAACACTAGGGGCAGTATAAGATTTCAAATGGAATGTTATTGGAGGAAACTAACTGTAAAGTGATGTTACACTGTATACTCACATTGCCTGGTAAAACTGTGGACTGGAACAGTGAACCACTTAAGACTTTTAGCTAGAGTTTGTTTTCCCATGCTGCTTTCTGTACGCATGCAGGTGTGTAGGTAGGTCGGTCGGTAGGTTTGTTTTTGTTCACAGAAACACTCCTGTGTATTTGTTTGTTTTTATTTTGTTTTGTGTCACCCCTGCAGTCTCATCAGAGACAACACAACAAAGACAAGCCGTACAAGTGTCCCAACTGCTACCGGGCTTACTCGGACTCAGCCTCGCTGCAGATCCACCTGTCTGCACACGCCATCAAGAATGCCAAGGCTTACTGCTGCAGCATGTGCGGCCGCGCCTACACCTCCGTGAGTACAGGGGAGAGGAGGAGAGGGGGAAGCTACACCTCCCTGAGTACAGGGGAGAGGGAGAGAGGGGGAGCTACACCTCCATGAGTACAGGGGGGGGAGCTACACCTCCCTGAGTACAGGGGGGAGGGGGGCTACACCTCCCTGAGTACAGGGGAGAGGGGAGCTACACCTCCATGAGTACAGGGGAGAGGGGAGAGGGGAAGCTACACCTCCCTGAGTACAGGGGGGAGGGGGAGCTACACCTCCGTGAGTACAGAGGAGAGGGAGAGCTACACCTCTGTGAGTACAGGGGGGAGGGGGAGCTACACCTCCCTGAGTACAGGGGGGAGGGGGAGCTACACCTCCCTGAGTACAGGGAGAGGGGGAGCTACACCTCTGTGAGTACAGGGGAGGGGGAGCTACACCTCTGTGAGTACAGGGGGAGGGGAGCTACACCTCTGTGAGTACAGGGGAGAGGGGGGGGGCTACACCTCCCGTGAGTACAGGGGGAGGGGAGCTACACCTCCTGAGTACAGGGGGAGGGGAGCTACACCTCCCTGAGTACAGGGGGAGGGGAGCTACACCTCTGTGAGTACAGGGGAGGGGAGCTACACCTCTGTGAGTACAGGGGAGAGGGGGAGCTACACCTCTGTGAGTACAGGGGAGAGGGGAGCTACACCTCCGTGAGTACAGGGGGAGGGGGAGCTACACCTCCCGGGGAGCTACACCTCCGTGAGTACAGACCTCTGTGAGGAGAGGGGAGCTACACCTCCCTGAGTACAGGGAGAGGGGAGCTACACCTCTGTGAGTACAGGGGAGAGGGGAGCTACACCTCTGTGAGTACAGGGGAGAGGGGAGCTACACCTCTGTGAGAGGAGGGGGAGCTACACCTCTGTGAGTACAGGGGAGAGGGGAGCTACACCTCTGAGTACAGGGGAGAGGGGAGCTACACCTCCATGAGTACAGGGGAGAGGGGGAGCTACACCTCTGTGAGGAGAGGGGAGCTACACCTCCTGAGTACAGGAGAGGGGGAGCTACACCTCCATGAGTACAGGGGGAGAGGGGAGCTACACCTCCGTGAGTACAGGGGAGAGGGGAGCTACACCTCTGTGAGTACAGGGGGAGAGGGGAGCTACACCTCCATGAGTACAGGGGGAGAGAGGGAGAGGGGAGCTACACCTCTGTGAGTACAGGGGAGGGGAGCTACACCTCCTGAGTACAGGGGAGGGAGCTACACCTCTGTGAGTACAGGGGAGAGGGGAGCTACACCTCCATGAGTACAGGGGAGAGGGGAGCTACACCTCTGTGAGTACAGGGGAGAGGGGAGCTACACCTCCATGAGTACAGGGGAGAGGGGAGCTACACCTCCATGAGTACAGGGGAGAGAGGGGAGCTACACCTCCGTGAGTACAGGGGAGAGGGGAGCTACACCTCTGTGAGTACAGGGGAGAGGGAGCTACACCTCCATGAGTACAGGGGAGAGGGGAGCTACACCTCTGTGAGTACAGGGGAGAGGGGGAGCTACACCTCCATGAGTACAGGGGAGAGGGGAGCTACACCTCCATGAGTACAGGGGAGGGGGAGCTACACCTCTGTGAGTACAGGGGAGAGGGGAGCTACACCTCTGTGAGTACAGGGGAGAGGGGAGCTACACCTCTGTGAGTACAGGGAGAGGGGAGCTACACCTCTGTGAGTACAGGGGAGGGGAGCTACACCTCTGTGAGTACAGGGGGGAGGGGGAGCTACACCTCCATGAGTACAGGGGAGAGAGGGGGAGCTACACCTCTGTGAGGAGAGGGGGAGCTACACCTCCATGAGTACAGGGGAGAGGGAGAGCTACACCTCTGTGAGTACAGGGGAGAGGGGGAGCTACACCTCTGTGAGTACAGGGAGAGAGGGGGAGCTACACCTCCATGAGTACAGGGGAGAGAGGGGGAGCTACACCTCTGTGAGGAGAGGGGGAGCTACACCTCCATGAGTACAGGGGAGAGGGGGAGCTACACCTCTGTGAGTACAGGGGAGAGGGGGAGCTACACCTCCATGAGTACAGGGGGGAGGGGGAGCTACACCTCCATGAGTACAGGGGAGAGAGGGGGAGCTACACCTCTGTGAGGAGAGGGGGAGCTACACCTCCCTGAGTACAGGGGAGAGGGGGAGCTACACCTCTGTGAGTACAGGGGGGAGGGGGAGCTACACCTCTGTGAGTACATGGGGAGAGGGGGAGCTACACCTCTGTGAGTACAGGGGGAGAGAGAGGGAGCTACACCTCCGTGAGTACAGGGGAGAAGGGGAGCTACACCTCCATGAGGAGAGGGGGAGCTACACCTCTGTGAGTACAGGGGGGAGGGGGAGCTACACCTCTGTGAGTACATGGGGAGAGGGGGAGCTACACCTCTGTGAGTACAGGGGGAGAGAGAGGGAGCTACACCTCCGTGAGTACAGGGGAGAAGGGGAGCTACACCTCCATGAGGAGAGGGGGAGCTACACCTCCATTACAGGGGTGGGGAGCTACACCTCTGTGAGTACAGGGAGAGGGGAGCTACACCTCTGTGAGTACAGTAGCATGTCCGTAATAGGGGTGCAGGTACTTGGGTTATCCGAGTAGTTTTTTTTTTTTTTGTCGGCAAATATTAAATCAACCCAGACAAGCCAAATAATGAATAATATTAATTTCACAACAAGAAAATCTATCTTTCCCTCACCTTTACAGCTGAGTACCAATCAGAGGTGAAATCTTTTTTTTTTTTTTATGTATCAAAAGGATAAAAGAAAAACTTTGGTGCTCAGTAATTGTGTGGACAAGGGCAAAGAAGGGAATGCTTTGTTATGTTTTGCGTGATTAACTTGTCGTCTTAGATTTAATTAATACCTAACAACTTAATGCATCTCAAAGTGACACGATTCAAAGTTTTACGTCTAGCTATAGAACCACAAGTATGTGTGCAAGTTGAGTAGACTTGGCTAGTGCCCTCTTCAGGGATTATTAAAGGAAGGTTTCTAATTACATTTCTGTGTGGTTTCCCCTGTTTCAGGAGACCTACCTAATGAAGCACATGTCCAAACACACAGTGGTGGAGCACCTGGTCAACCATCACTCCCCTCCGAGGACGGAGTCTCCCAGCATCCCCATCCGCATCTCCCTCATTTAGAAGCGCCAGGAACCGCAGCCACGAGCCCAGGTCCTCGGTCAAGCGCTCGCTTCATTAGGAGAACCAATCACCAGTCGCTGTTTTCAAGTTTGGGGTCCTGAAAGATGTGCCAGACTGTATTTGTATTTTAACAAAAAAAGAAAAAAATATATATCTTTTAAAAATTATTTGGGGGACATCCAAAGACATTTTTTTAGAGCACTTTCAGGCCTATAATAATGGCCAAAAATAAATAGGTTTGGTTTCTGTTAAAACAGAAAAAATGCTACAGGCAGCTAAAGGGTTTTGCCCATAGGACCTCTAAGTGTGTGCGGCTTTCTGTCTGTCTCTGTGTTTTGGTTCTGAGTGGTGTGCTCATTGGGCTCTTCTATGGGTTTCACGGAGGGCCCATTTCTCTCTCCCTAGTCGGAGAGCACTGGGATAGACTGTCTAGGGCTGGTCCTAAATGGTGGCCAATCTGCCCACAAGTACTCCTTCTAAAAGTAGGTCTAGTCAGCCCCTGACTGTGCCCACGCAAGCCCCAGTGCCCCCACACTAACCACTACGACAGCACTGCCCCTGTGCCCCTGTGCCCTAAAGCTGCTGTATTCAGTATCTGGCTTTGTTTGGACTAATTCGGGGTCTATGCCTTCTTTAACCTGTACCTTTGAAATAGCTTGGCCGATTTCCCCATGTGTCTGTTTCCTTTCATGGCTAGAGAGATTAGGAAGGAACTCGGGAGGGCGGGTGGGGATTTTTTTCTGAATATCGGAATCAGAAAAGATTTCCTGTGGGAAAGGTTAAGAACCCTCGGTGTTTCCTCGCATTTCTATTTTAGAGGAGAGCACTCGTATACAGCATGTCTATCACCGGTACTTTTAAAAGCAGCCTTTTCACTTTTTTTTTAAAAATATTCTAAAGTGTATAAATTGCATCAGAAAATGTGGATCTGTTAAATCAAGATTGAAATATTAAACAATTTACACAGCAGTGTTTTTTCCAGGCATGCTTGCAGGCATCACGTTTGTTGTTTTCGGTTAACTGGATGATTCCCTATTATTTTAGTGTCGCATTACCATGATCTGAGAATTCCAAAAGGCGTCTGTTCTTCCTAGCAGTGTTTTTGCTTGTTAAAACTAGGGCTGGAAGTGTCAAAAGCGTCTAAATACCTTCGTCTTTAAACTTGAAATCCTGCAATGCTTTACCCGTTATTATCAATACCACGTTGTACAATAGCACAGTGGAGCATGGTTACAAGGTAAAAGGTGTTTCAGTCCGTGGCTGTCTTAGAAAAGCAGAAGCATCCACTCTGGTGTTTTCTTAAGGTCTGCAGTGTTTCTGTGCACGGTATCCCCACTGTTTCTCGGAGCACTTACTTGTATCTAGTTTTTTAAAGCCTGTCGGATCACAGACACAGAAGCTGCCCCTACATGTCTGATCACACACACAGAAGCTGAGTACATGTCTGATCACACACACAGAAGCTGAGTACATGTCTGATCACACACACAGAAGCTGCCCCTACATGTCTGATCACACACACAGAAGCTGAGTACATGTCTGATCACACACACAGAAGCTGAGTACATGTCTGATCACACACACAGAAGCTGACTCTACATGTCTGATCACACACACAGAAGCTGGCTCTACATGTCTGATCACACACACAGAAGCTGGCTCTACATGTCTGATCACACACACAGAAGCTGGCTCTACATGTCTGATCACACACACAGAAGCTGACTCTACATGTCTGATCACACACAGAGAAGCTGACTCTACATGTCTGATCACACACACAGAAGCTGACTCTACATGTCTGCTCCTCAGTGGAGCTTGAAGCCTGTAGATTCCACAGACAGTGTGGAACTGAAACGCCCCTGATACCCCTCAGTTATACAATTATTGTAATTTTTGTACAGTGCCTTGCATACGTATTCACTCCCCTTAGACTTTTCCACATTTTGTAGTGGAATTAAAATTGATTTAACTGGGATTTTTACCATTTGATTTACACAACATACTTAACAATTTTGAAGGTGCAAAATCTTTTTTATTGTGGCACAAAAGTTAATTAAACAAAAAAAAATACATTTATTGGTTGCATAAGTATTCACCCCCCTGAGTCAATACTTGGTAGAAGCACCTTTGGCAGCAATTACAGCTGTGAGTCTTTTTGGGTAAGTCTCTACCAGCTTTGCACACCTGGATCCTGCAATTTTTGCCCATTCTTCTTGGCTATATTGCTCAAGCTCTGTCAAGTTGGATGGGGACCGTCGGTGAACAGCAATTTTAAGTCTTGCCACAGATTCTCAATCGGATTGAGGTCTGGGCTTTGACTGGGCCATTCTAAGACATTCAGGTTCTTGTTTTTAAACCACTCCAGTGTAGCTTTGGCTGTGTGTTTAGGGTCATTGTCCTGCTGGAAGGTGAACCTCCGCCCCAGTCCCAGGTCTCTTGCAGACTGAAAGAGGTTTTCCTCTAGAATTTCCCTGTATTTGGCTCCATCCGTCTTGCCCTCAACCCTGACCAGTTTCCTAGTCCCTGCCGATGAAAAGCATCCCCATAACATGATGCTGCCACCACCATGCTTCACTGTGGGGATTGTGTTCTCAGGATGATGAGCAGTGTTGGCTTTGCGTCACACATAGCGTTTTGCGCTAAGGCCAAAAAGTTCAATTTTGGTCTCATCAGACCAGAGAACCTTTTTCCACATGTTTGCTGTGTCTCCCACATGCCTTTTGGCAAAATCCAAACGAGATTTGATATGGGTGTTTTTCAGCAATGGTTTCTGCTCATCACTCTTCCATAAAGCCCAGCTTTGTGGAGTGTCCGGGTTATAGTTGTCCCATGGACGGTTTCTCCCATCTCAGCTGTGGATCTCTCCAGCTCCTTCAGAGTTACCATTGGCCTCTTGGTTGCTTCTCTGACTAATGCCCTCCTTACCTGGTCATTGATTTTTGGTGGACGGCCTTCTCTAGGCAGAGTCGCAGTTGTGCCATATTCTTTCCATTTTTTAATAATGGATTTAACGGTGCTCCAGGGGATGTTCAATGTTTGGGATATTTTTTTATAACCCAACCCTGATTGGTGCTTCTCCAGAACTTTATCCCTGAATTGTTTTGATAGCTCCTTGGTCTTCATGATGCTGTTTGTTTAGATATGCTCTCTAACAAACACTGGGGCCTTCCAGAAACAGGTGTACTTAATCTGAGATCATGTGACACTTTAATTGCACACAGGTGGACTCCATTCAGCTAATTTTGTGACTTCTGAAGGCAATTGGTTGCACCAGAGCTTATTTAGAGGTGTCACAGCAAAGGGGGTGAATACTTATGCAGTCAAGACTTTTTTCAGTTTATTTGTAAATAATTTTGAAAAATATGTAGATTTTTTTCCCCACTTCAACATTATGGACTATTTTGTGTAGATCAGAGACAAAAAATCCTAATTAAATCCATTTTAATTCCAGGTTGTAACACTACAAAATGTGGAAAAGTCCAAGGGGCATGAATACTTATGCAAGGCACTGTAATTGTTAAAGAAAAGAGAAAAGATTGCACAAAGGGGCTTTTTGTTCTTTTAATGGATGTCTTGTAAATAATATCGCAATAATCATGCCGTCTGGAGTGGAACAAGAGGCCAGTCTGAGTGCTGTTTACATGCAGCTGTCAGCTGGCTTTGTCTTCACCTGAATATTTATTATAAATCCTTCAGCTGCCTCAAAGACTTAAGATTGCACGTGCTGCTTCGGTCCGGTTTGAAAATACAGAGCGTGTTCTTTTAAAGATGTTTGGGGAATTGAGAAGCACAGATACTTCTTTTTATGAAGATGTTGTCAGCTTGACGGTTCTGTTTTGGGTTGTCTCTGTTACAAGAGATTCGTTAACAAGATTTGATTGCTTAAATCAATTAAAATTCCAGTCTGGTAATCATAGGAAAAAAAAATCAAGAAGTCCATTTAGGATTTTATATAAAATGTGTATATTTGAATCGGTTTTCTTTTAAAAAAAATAACCTGAGTGTATCGTGTAGCCAAACTAATAATCTATATATGAAGTAGTACTTTTGTGTCTTGAATTTTATAACTTTGGGAAAGGCGGCTTCTTTTGGTCTAAATTAAAATTGCAAGTACAATTCTTTGTACATTCAACTTTACACTTGCCTTTCCTTTTAGTACGGGTGATTTTAAATAACTATTCAGCGTAGATTATTTTTACTCAGACATGCAAATGAGCAACGTGTTGAAAGGCAGGTGTGCTGTCAAGCGGTCTGGCCTACGTCTTCCCCTACAGGCAAATCGGATGTAAATTACCAACTTCACACAAAGGCCCTCTGTAGGAAATCGGGCCAGAACGGTCTACCTGACAGATAATAATATCCCTTTGAATTTGAAAAAGATAAACTAAGTTTGCATCCAACGTGACCCCTGTAGAGAAGTTCTTTATGCAGCAAAGACCAGGAAGAAAGAGGCGCAGGGTTTGTAAAAATCTGGGTCAGTTACACTTGTCCAGATAAAAATGACATTTCCCATAATCCCTTGGCACATGACATGAGATCCCAAGGTGGAGGGGTAGGTGTTTTCAATACCGGCTCTTCTGTGTCCATGAGATCTTGTTCAGGTAGTGGGATCCTGTACAGACTTTGTTTATTATATATATATATATATATATATATATATATATATACACATACACACACACACACACACACATATCTATATACAGTTGTAGGCAAAAGTTGACATACCCCAATGGAAATTTATAATTTCTAGAAATTTCTCAAACAACGAATTTTAGGAAAAATCTGTTGTATCAAAATATTTGCTTTTGTGGATGAGGGAAAAAAAGTTACAAGAAATAGATGTCTACAATTATTTATTTCAGCAATTCCAAAAATGCTAATTCAAAAGTATTCATACCCTTTGATGCTATTATAGTATTGTCTACAAGGTGCTAGAAATTTCAATATGATAATGCAGAATCTAATTCTAGAAGTGTAGAAAATGCTGGAATGTAGGTGAACATTCTTAGAGTGTATAAAAGGGTTAGGCATAGGATGATTGCTGTCATTACCAACAAATCAATATGGGAAAAAGCAAAGAGCTATCTGACAACCTTAGGCAGAAAATGATTTATTGTCATAAAGCTGTAGAAGAATTGTGAGGAAGCTTAATAACAATTTGAGATTGACTGCCAAATATATTCAAAGTGAATTGGCTGCAAGTGGGACTGGGGTTTCCATTTCAACCATTGGTCGAGTATTGCATGGTGAAGATCTCAATGGTAGCATGCCAAAAAAACGGCACTCTTAGGAAAACGCCACAAGGGCAATCACTTAAGGTTTGCAAAACGGCATCTGAATGATGGATATGAGTTTTGGTCATAGGTTTTGTGGAGTGACAAAACAAAAATCAAGCTATTTGGTCCGGTATAAAAGATTCCTAATATTATTTGCTTTTGAGAAATTTCTAGAAATTATAAATTTACATTGGGGTATGTAAACTTTTGACTACAACTCTGTGTGTGTGTGTCTGTGTGTGTGTGTGTGTGTGTGTGTGTGTATATATATATATATATATATATATATATATATATATATATATATATATATATATATATATATATATATATATATAACATTCTGGTTTTAATTCAGAAACACTGCTTCTACAAAACATGGCATTTAAACGATTTTGAACTGGACTTGGCTAGTTGGCACTTACTTGCTACTGAAACGCAGCTGCACTCCTGTTCTCTTAGTGTGCATGAGCCCTGCGTAGCAATTGCAGAAGGACGCCTGTTCTCTTAATGTGTCAAAATACAAGACAATCTGATGACAAGCAAGAACCAGCAATGTTTAATGGTTCTCGCTGGGACCAAAACAAAGCTATATAAATGTTTTAAAAAAGCACTTTCTTTGTTCTATTTGTTTATTTTGTATTAGTGCCAAATAAGTCAGAAATGTGCAAAGGGGCCAGAGAGTGTGGGTGTGGGTGTGTGAGGCGTCCTGTCGGGGTCTGTAGCCAGGCTTCTCAAAACATGTTGTCACGCACATGATGAGGCCTCCATAGATAAAGACATAGCGATGGGCCCTCTCCATTTCCAGATGATTCCAGACACTGTTTAAACACAGGTGGGGCTCTTTCAATGGGTTGCTCGTGATCACACATTGCTGGTGTACAGCATACCTGAAGCCATGCCCCTCCTGTCTGAAGCATGGTTATTCCTGTCTGAGGCTGATTGTAAAGGGCATTTATTCAGGCATTGCAGGCTTCTTTTCTAAAGACTACTGTGATTCAGAACATGTTCCAGTCAATGAATGAGTTAATGTTGCTTCTATGCGTAGTTATCTTTTAAAATGGAAAGGCTTTGAGTAGTTATTGTTCGTGGTTCTGTTGCCATAGGAATCCTGGACTTGTGTCTGTGTGGGGATTGGCCAGTGGAAGGTTTTTTTAGACCTGAGCATGTTCATTTTTCACTTTTGCCTGAGCTGAAGTTTAGTCTAGGCAGTCCCTAAGGATTGGAGGTATTTATCACATTAATAAATGTCCAATGGCAGTATTTGCCCACTGTATTGCACAGCACACAGAGATTGTGTATGTATGGTGACGAATACTGGTTGGTATAACCAAGATGTTTTTGCAGACTTTAAAAAACAAATTATGTGAAGTGAAAATGTTTGACTTTGACCCAGAAACATGAAAGAAACCTTTTCAATGTAACTGTCGCTGACCTGTTTGCTAATAAGATATTTCTTCTGTCGGTTAAGACTTGTTGCCATTTAAACGCTGAGTGCTCTGTGCCATTGCGACAACGCGTCCTGTGTTTAGGTTCCACCCATCTTTATGGAAATTACCTGATAACTTGTATCTCTACAGTCAGTGTTAGTATTATTTATAGTCAGCCATTTGTACTGTTACAGAGAAGTGTTCTTGTGAGTTCTGGGCATGACACGATCCCCTCCTCTTTGTACTGTCACTTCTCACCTGGTTTACAACACCTGTGTCATTCATTTTTTCTTCTACAGTTTCCCATGTCGCCACTTAAACAAAACTTGTCATTGCTGTTCGTTTCAGTCAAAGCCTCTTCTAAAGACAAATCTGTCATTGCATCAAACAGTGTGCAAGTGAGTAACATGTGCCCTGTTTGTTTTGTGGTTTATATCGTTTTCAGTTCTGTTGCTCCAGTATTGACTCAGCTTAGTAAAGTGCAGTGCAAGTCCGCTATAGGGGAGAAGAGTGAATAAAACTCAATCTTGCAGTAACAGGGCTAAATCAGATAGTTGGATCAATTTACTCTTGGTAGGACTTGAGTGTTCAGGAGATACAAAGTAGAAAGTAACCTTGGTACCTCTTTACTGGAGAATGGCCCCTATATAGTAACATAATGTATCTGCTGTGTAGATAGCTCACTGGTGTAGGAATGGACCCATCCATGCCCCTCACCTCCCATTCCCATCCAGCTGGGCCTGCTGTAGTTTGTAGATAGATTCCAGTTCAGCTGTCACCCCAGGACTCTGCTTGTGTGTCAGTCTTTAAGCAGTAGACCCTCACAAGGAATCAGTGAAAATATGTAACTTTAATGAATGGCGTCCCTTTTTATATTTTAAATTACAAGAGTTGAGACCGCTGTCTGAGGGTCCCATTTAATCCTGTGTAGATATTTGTATGTATAAAAAAGACCTCATAATGTCATGTAATCTTTTTTCCTCCTGTTTTTTTTAAATATTAATAATTACCTTTTTTTTGTTATTTTTTATACACATTTTAAAGCCTTAACTATATCATCATTGTACCTTTTTTTATCACATTGTATTTCATTTCTTCATATTGGTGTTGTCCTGTAACCAGTACTGTATCTCTAATAATTTCTTCATTTTTGTTAGCATGGGATATACTGTAAATAAACTATATAATACTTACTGTTAACCCATTTTCTATATTAAAAATGATATATAGGTCTAGTTATTATTATTATAAAAAAAAAAAAAAAAAAAAAAATATTTTTTCCTTTGTCTTGCATTGTGGTACCTTATAAAGTTTGCATTGGCAGTATAGTACAGCCAAGACCTAGAAAAAATGGGATTTGTGTAAAAAGAAAAAAAAAGAAAAAAACACTTTGTATCTTTTTGTTGTTAAATAAAATGCAGACTCTGAAATGATAGTGTGTGCTCCTGTTTAATTGTTCATTTTCTGATACTTCCAGGGTGTTTTATAATAAAACAGCTGACATACTGTAAGCCATCACATATCCACCCCCCACCCCCTTGTGCGTAGCACACATGGCCTCAAAAGCCACTTCCCTCCCCTTAAAAACCCAACAGTCTGATAATCCTGACAGCTGTAAGGCTGACAGTAGCATGAGGTCCTCTTCCCTTGGCACTGCCTGCAGCGGAAAGGCTGACTGATGTGGCGCACTCCGGATGTGGTGGTGGCTCAGCATAGGACACTCCAGCAGTGTCGGTGTGGCACTGTGTACCCCAGCAACTACTGTGGGTGGAGGTGGTCTACTCCCTTCTAACCCCCCACCCCCCCCACTTCTCTGTAGCCAGCGGTTCCCTTTTCTTGGGCACCAGCCCCAGAATTTCTGGCAGCACAAATGCTGCTGCTGGATACAACAAAGCCCCGGGTGATGACAAGCAGGCATCCCCAGGCGGTGGCAATCTGGACTCCATGGGCGATGCAGGCTCGGGCAGGAGTTGATCCTTGGGATGCGATGGTGGAGCTGATCCTCGAGAGGTAACTTCAGCTCCTCTGGTGGCGTTGGCGAGAGCAGTGGGTAGTCTCGTCCTGGCGGGGAAGGCAGGAGCAGCAGGTAGTCTCCCCTAGCGGCAAAGCCGGGAGCAGCGGGTAGTCTCCCCCTGGCGGTGGAGGCGAGAGCAGCAGGTAGTCTCCCTCTATCACTGGGGACTGGTGCGGCTCTCCCTCAGTCGTGGGGACTGGTGCGGCTCCCCTTCGGTCCCTGGCATGGGGCAGCTCTTCTCCCTCCGGCGGTGGAGGTGAAAAAGGAAAGTCCACAAATGAAATCAATTCGGACCTGGACAAATGACGCTATAGAAGAGCTTAGAGGCTGCTTTGAAATAATGGACTGGAATGTGTTTTTTAATAATTGTGCATCTGATCAGGACATCTTAACAGATACCATTACCTCTTATATTGAATTCTGTGTAGACTCTGTTATACCAACAAAACAAGTAACTATTTACCCAAATAATAATCCACGGATCAGTAAAGAACTAAAATACTATTTGAATCAGAAAAAAATAGCATTTGTACAAGGAATTGAGGAACAAGATGAAAATTGCCAAACTGAATTACAAGCACAAAGTAGAAAGAGAAGTTCACAGGAGGCAATGCAAGGGAGACTTGGAGGGGACTGAATACCATGATGGGAAGAGCGCAACAACAACAAACTATACAGTGTGAAGATCCTCTTAAATTTGCAAATGAACTAAACTTTTTATGCAAGGTTTGATGGGAAAGACTTTGGGAGAGAGTGTGAGGACTTGTGTCAAAACCTAGTCCCATCGTCGGTGACAGTGAAGGAAAGGGATGTAGTGACTGTTCTCTCAGGGATCAGTCCCAGTAAGGCCCCTGGGCCAGATGGCCTAAAGGGAAGGGTCCTGAAACTGTGTGCTGCACTATTAAGACATGTATTTGCCCAACTTTCAGTTGTTTTTAAATACATTTTTTGTTCATCGTACATGGAGATTGTCAACCATAATACCAGTGCCAAAGAAACCAAATGCTAAATGTTTGAATGATGCATGGAAAAGGCTGTTTGCAGCTGACTGCAACTGTGGCCGATCAGATTGATCAACTACAATTTGCCTATAAAGCAAAACGTGGAGTGGATAATGCTACCATGTCACTTTTAGAGTTAACTTCCCGTCATTTAGATATCTCAGGCACTTGCATACGTATTTTCTTCATGGATTTCTCCTTTTAATACCATTCATCTACATTTATTACTGAAACGTCTGTGTGATTTACAAACAAATACAACTCTGGTACTGTGGATTAGGGCATTTCTGTGTGATCAGCCACAGCGTGTCAATGTGAAAGGTTTTTATCTGATGAATTGGTTTTAAATACGGGGGTCCCCCAGGGTGTGTCCTGTCCCGTCCTCTTCTCAATTTATATAAATGAGATGATGTGTAATAATAGTGATTGTACTTTGATCAAATATGCGGATTATATGGCATTAGTGGCATGTCTCAAAGATGAATCTTCACTATCTCAGTATTTTAAGTATGTTAACATTTTGACTTATTGGTTTGCTGAAAGCTTTCTAGCACTAAATGTTCAGAAAACTAAATAAATGTGCTTTGGAGGGAGGCAAGCATTAGGCTCGCCACATCCCCTCTTTAAGACACTTAGGATAAAGGGACAAGAGGTTTCAAGCTTTAAATATCTTGGTACCATGCTAGACCAAAACCTTATGTTTTCTGAAAATGTTGATTACATAGGAGGCACAACAGCGACTTTTTCTTCTCAGAAAACTAAGTAGTTTTGATGTTGGCAGGGAAATTTTGCTGCCTGTTTATAGATCTCCCATTGAGAGCATTCTTACTTTTAATATAGTATTACGGTATGGCAATCTCTCAGTAAAAAATAAAATAAAACTGGCAAGAGTTGTCAACCAGGCAAGTAAAATAATCAGTACCAAACAGCTGCAATTATCAGACCTGTACCATCAAGCAGTTAAAAGGAAATGCATACAAATTTTTGGTGGTACACATGATCTCAATTCTTCATATCAATTACTGCCACCAGAGGTGTACCTCTTGAGTACTCTGCCTTACACGGCAACGATGAACACAGAGTCTACATCTCGAATACTCTGCCTTACACGGCAACACTGAACACAAGAGTCTACATGTCGAATACTCTGCCTTACACGGCAACGCTGAACACAAGAGTCAACATCTCGAATACTCTGCCTTACACGGCAACGCTGAACAGAGTCTACATCTCAAATACTCTGCCTTACACGGCAACACTGAACACCAGAGTCTACATGTCGAATACTCTGCCTTACATGGCAACACTGAACAGTCTACATCTCGAATACTCTGCCTTACACGGCAACGCTGAACAGAGTCTACATCTCGAATACTCTGCCTTACACGGCAACACTGAACACCAGAGTCTACATGTCGAATACTCTGCCTTACATGGCAACACTGAACAGTCTACATCTCGAATACTCTGCCTTACACGGCAACGCTGAACAGAGTCTACATCTCGAATACTCTGCCTTACACGGCAACACTGAACACCAGAGTCTACATGTCGAATACTCTGCCTTACATGGCAACACTGAACAGTCTACATCTCGAATACTCTGCCTTACACGGCAACGCTGAACAGAGTCTACATCTCGAATACTCTGCCTTACAAGGCAACGCTGAACAGAGTCTACATCTCGAATACTCTGCCTTACACGGCAACGCTGAACAGAGTCTACATCTCGAATACTCTGCCTTACAAGGCAACGCTGAACAGAGTCTACATCTCAAATACTCCCTGCCTTACACGGCAACGCTGAACAGTCTACATCTCGAATACTCAAGTCTTACACGGCAACGCTGAACACGGAGATTATGTCCTCTTACCCCAGGCACAAAGGTTTCTCCAGCATTGGGTGTATTTTGTAGTATAATAATGATCTCACATTCAAATCATGGTTTGAAATAGAGAATGAAAAGATGGTTGAGATATCAGATGGTGTGTGAGTCTAAAAAGATTATGCTGGTCTATTCCAAAGCACCGGGCAGCATTGTGGAGTAGTGGTTAGGGCTCTGGACATTTGACCAGGGGGTCGTGGGTTCAATCCCAGGTGGGGAACACTGCTGCTGTACTCTTGAGCAAGGTACTTTACCTAGACTGCTCCAATAAAAATCCAACTGCATAAATGGGTATTTGTATGTAAAAAAAAGAATGTAATTGTATGTAAAAAATAATGTGATATCTTATAACAATTGTAAGTCGCCCTGGATAAGGGCGTCTGCTAAGAAATAAATAATAATAATAACAAGGAGTTCAAAGCACTTATTTATCTGTTTTGATTGAAGTCCTGCTTTACTGTCAAAAGTATTATGAAAACAAACAAGGAGATCAAAATTGCAAACAAAGAACTTTATTACAAATATATAATGCAGTTTGGATATAGTATTTACTTTTGGTTTCGTGTTAAACCATTAAATAACAAACCATCACACTGCACTGCACCCTTCTGAAGGACATCCAAGTGCTTTTTTAAATGGTGGCGTTTATTGGGTTTATATTTGCTTGGCTGGCAAAATGGACAGTGGTACAGTGCAGCATACACTGTTTCACCTCAGGCAACACTCCTCCTTTCACTGCTGTTATATGTAACTGAAATACAAAGAGCAAATTACAACATGATTAATAACCTACAATTAATATACATCAGTGTATCTACATTGAGATTTGATGATCTGTAGCTAATATAAAATTTAGAAAACACTGTTTGGACACATTGGTACAGTGAGGTATATTGAAGAACCAGTGACAATGGCCTCTATACTCAAAACATTTTTTGCAGATTTTGTATTAGCATCATTTTTGTTTTAGAGTTGTAAATGTTGACATAAAATGCAAGTTATGAAGTATGATTTCCTCATACACAACATCTATACACATTAAGCATATGTGCTGTGATTTCTTACATTTTATTACTTTTAGAAAAAGTGTCAATAATAGCACATTTGTGTAAAATGCTTTGAGTAGAGAGACCGATGTTTCTGTAATTGATGCATTGTTAGGGTGTTTTACATATATATTACATTACAATGCAAAATGTAAGTTTTAAGTTTTGTTTTCTGGGGACATACGCCTGGTGTAACCTGAGCTGTTGCAGTCAGATCAAGGCAGTAGAAGTTTATGCAGGGAATGCTGAGTGCTTGGCTAGATGAAAAACTGGTCCCTCAGCTTTTGGATTCTCCATCACTTCAGGCTGCAGAGTTGTCACAACCATCTTTTCAAACACACATCTTAAAGTCTGAGCCTTGTTTACTTCTGATCATTTATAGTAGGGAAGTCAAGAGAAAATACAGATTTTTAGATATAGAAGTTTTATTTCCAGATATGTTTAAATTCGATGAAAACTGTTTGTAAGAGTCAGTTTGTTTTTTGTTTCATTTCAATCTATATTTTCTCGACTTGTCTACTGTCAATATAGATATACACATAAATGTATAATATAAATGTTACCTCAATGACAAAAGGCCACTGTCCGCTGCAAGTCCAGAGTAATTTATAGGGGGAAAATTATATATATATATTATATATATATATATATAATATACAGTGCCTTGTAAAAGTATTCAGACCCCTGACCAATTCTCTCATATTACTGAATTACAAATGGTACATTGAAATTTCGTTCTGTTTGATATTTTATTTTAAAACACTGAAACTCAAAATCAATTATTGGTTTTATGTTGGGAAATATTAAGAAAAATAAAAAACTGAAATATCTTGCTTGCATAAGTATTCAACCCCCACACATTAATATTTGGTAGAGCCACCTTTCGCTGCAATAACAGCTTTAAGTCTTTTGGGGTAAGTATGTACCAGCTTTGCACACAGTGTCGGAGTGATTTTGGCCCATTCTTCTCGGCAGATTTGCTCCAGGTTGTTCAGGTTGGTTGGATGAAGCTTGTGGACCGCAATTTTCAAATAGTGCCACAGATTCTCAATGGGATTGAGATCAGGACTTTGACTGGGCCACTGTAGGACATTCACCTTTTTGTTCTTGAGCCACTCCAATGTTGCTTTGGCCTTGTGCTTGGGATCATTGTCCTGCTGAAAGGTGAATTTCCTCCCAAGCTTCAGTTTTTTAGTGGACTGAAGCAGGTTCTCTTGCAGTATTTCCCTGTATTTTGCTCCATCCATTCTTCCTTCAATTTTAACAAGATGCCCAGTCCCTGCTGATGAGAAGCATCCCCACAGCATGATGCTGCCACCACCATACTTCACTGTAGGGATGGTGTGTCTTGAGGCATGGGCAGTGTTAGGATTGCGCCACACATAGCGCTTTCAGTTTTGGCCAAAAAGCTCTATCTTGGTCCAGACGTGCTTTCAGACGGTACTTTTTGAGTAACGGCTTCTTTCTTGCCACCCTCCCATACAGGCCAGCGTTATGCAGAGCTCTTGATATGGTTGACTGGTGCACCATTACTCCACTCCCAGCCACTGAACTCTAGCTCCTTCAAAGTTATTGTGGCCTCTCTGTGGCTTCTCTCACAAGTCTCCTTCTTGTTTGAGCGCTGAGTTTTGAGGGACGGCCTTTTCTTGGTAGTGCCTGGGTGGTGTGATGCAGCTTCCACTTCCTGATTATTGATCCAGCTGTGCTCACTGGGATATCCAAACACTTGGATATTATTTTGTACTTCTGTAGAATGCTCTTTGGTCTTCATTTTCCTTCAGATTCACAGCCTGACCAATGATCCTTCAACAGTGGGGTTTTTATCCAGAATGGTTCACAGAGGTGGAGGTAATTGTGTCCTCGTTAGGGCAATTTCTTTCATCGGTGTAAACTGGGAGCTTCCACAGCACAGGGGTTGAATACTTATGCAAGCAAGATATTTTTCTTAAAAATATTTCCCAACCTAAAATCAATGTCACCTTACAATAATAGATTTTGAGTTTTAGTGTTTTAAAATAAAATATCAAACAGAACGAAATTTCAATGTACCATTTGTAATTCAGCAATATGAGTGAATTGGTCAGGGGTCTCAACACTTTTGCAAGGCACTGTGTGTGTGTATATATATATATATATATATATATATATATATATATATATATATATATAGAGTAATTTATAGGGGGGAAATTATATATATATATATACAGTACCAGAGTACACCTGCTTGAAACCAGGTTTTTCATGATTATCTATGCTTTTAACTGTCTATAAACACTTAATATTTCATTATATGATACGTGTACTTATATAAGCTGATAATCATAAGTGAATTGCATTCAAAAATGTTATTTTTAAATGAAAATGTAAATCTTGTCAATTTCAATGAAATGATCACCGAAAGCTAGGGGATTTCAGTCTGAAGCCCAAGTCAGTTAAAAGTCTGAAATGTGTATAACACGGTGTTAGAACACTGGCCTAAGTATAAAAGTGTCTTTGTTAGATGTTCTCCGTGTTAACTAGCATGTTACCTAATTAACCTTTTGTCACCAATTATTGTTAACAGGTGAGGGTCCATGATTACTATAAATATAGGTAGCATAGGCACAAGTTTGTCATTCCTGAATGTAAGGCAGCAGAAATTGGCAACATACACTCAGTTAAGCAAAGAAAAAAGACAGTCTGTAATTACTTTAAGAAATGAAGGTCAATCTTTAAGACAAATCGCAAAAACTTTGCAAGTGTCTGTAACTGCTGTGGCCAAGACCATCAAATGATTTGAAGAAACTGGCATCCATGAGGACCGAACAAGGTCAGGCAGGCCAAGGGTGACCTCAGAATCAGAGAACAAGTTCATTCGAGTCACAAGTCTGCGAAACCAGCGATTAACTGCCCCTGAAATACAAGCTCAGCTAAATACTACTAGAAGTACAGATGTTTCAACATCAACTGTTCAGAGGAGATTGCGTGAAGCTGGCCTAACTGGACAAATTGCTGCAAAGAAACCTTTGTTAAGAGTGCAGAATAAGAGGAAGAGACTTGCCTGGACCAAAAAACACAGAAACTGGACGTTTGAGGAGTGGAAGTCGGTCTTATGGACCGATGAGTCAAAATTTGAAATATTTCGGTCCAACCGCCGAGTATTTGTAAGACGCAGAGAAGGTGAGCGCATGAGTTCTGCATGTGTGGTTCCCACTGTCAAGCATGGAGGAGGCAGTGTCGTGGTCTGGGGTTGCTTTGCTGGTGACGGTAAAGATAATCAACTCTAAGTCCATGGCAAGCTCAACCAGCATGGCTATCATAGCATACTTCAGAGGCATGCCATTCCATCAGGATTACGGCTAGTTGGGCAGTCCTTCATTCTACAGCAAGATAATGACCTGAAACACACCTCAAAGTTGTGCAAGAACTATCTGGCGAAGAAGGAAAGTGAAGGACAACTCAATCTAATGACCTGGCCTGCCCAGTCTCCAGACCTCAATCCCATAGAACTTGTATGGGACGAACTGGACAGAAGAGTCAAAGCAAGCTACCCACAAGTGCCCTACATCTCTGGGAATTGCTGCAGAAGAGCTGGGAAGACATGTCAGGTGATTTCCTGCTGAAACTTGTTAACCGAATGCCTCGTGTTTGTGAGGCTGTTAAGGCAAAGGGTGGCTATTTTGAGGAATCCAAGATTTAGAGACAATTTTCAATTTTCTTGAACATTGCTTTGATACTACTTATGTTTTGTTTTGTATATTGTAACATGTGTTTTCATTTTCAAGTATTTACAGAAACGTATACGACATAAAACATTGTCAATTATGAAAAAAACCTAGTTTCCAGCAAGTGTACTCAAACTTTTGACTGGTACTGTATATATATTATATATACATAAAAAAAAAAAATTAACCACAGATGACAAATGAATACACATTTAATATATGAAAAGTGTATATATTTTTATGCAAAATTGTACAACTTAAACGACGTAACCAAATGAATAACAATTGTAAAAATGAAAGTTAAATCATTGGTGTAACTTCAGATGTACTGCATGTTAACCTGAATCTTTATGTTACTTTTAAGTGGAAAACAATATCAATTTTTCCATTGTTTTCGGTAAATTATTATTTTTGATTGCCCAGTGTACCTAAGTCTATGGCGATAGTTAGGATTACAAAGATAAAAGTTAGCAAACAAAGATAATTGAAAAAGTGTGTAGGCCTAATTGGCATTTTTACTGTTATGTAACAGAGATCTATTATAACTAGCTGTAGTCGTAAGTAACCAGTGTTTTCACCCTGTAGCAATGTCATCATTATTTAATAAACATTAATTATAACTTTTATAAGTATTTGAAAATAAATCACATTTAAAAAAAATATTACTATATTATATATATATATATATATATATATATATATATATATATATATATATATATATATAACTCATGGATAATTAAATACAAAGGCGAATTTAACAAGTTAAACATACCTTGTGTGTCCTCTTCTGTCAAAATTTAAATTAAACTGTGCTTGCCACAACCGTGCATGTGTTTCTCCCTCTCAAATGTGACGCCTTTCTTTTTGCGTCACTGTAGAGGTGGGTTAGAGGCGGAGTTATAAGGGTCCCAGGCTTGGGGGGTGAGGCGTGTGTCTGTGGCTATGTTTCCATTAAGATATCGGTTTACTAACGTCTTATGCACATTTGAAATTCAGCAAAAGTAATGCGCATAATCAACCTAAAATTGGGATCCGCCTTACGGAGGTGATAGCTAAGAGGAACGCTGTCTTCATAGACAGGTACTTCCGCCCTATGTTGTGAAAGGGCTCAAACAGGCCTTCATGAGAGCCTCTAGTACAATATTAAAGCTTCATTTGGGGAGAACAGTCCTCCTAGGAGGGCATAATCACTGTGCTCCTTTAAGGAAATGGGTAACCAAAAATGCGCACCCGGAGACATAGAATCTACGGGGGCATGGCAAGCAGAGATAGTCGCTGAATACACCTTCAAGGTGGAAGGTGACCTTCCAGCATCAAGCAATTCTTGCAGGAACTGCAATATGACTGGCCTAGGGCAAGTGATGGGGTCATGGTTTCTAGCCAGACACCAAGCTTGAAAATACTTCCACTTATAGGTATACAAAAACCTAGTGGCGGCCGCCCTAGCGCTCTGCATGGTACCCACAACTGCGTCCGATAGCCCTAGGGCTAGCCAGCGGTCCCTTAGGGCATGACTCATAGCTGGAACCTGCCTGGTTCCGGGTGCCAAAGAGAGCCTTCCATCTGACTGAGGAGATCCAATGAAGTGGAATCTCCCAGGGCTGGCTATGCAACAGCTGGCACAAGGTCGAAAACCACATTCTCCTGGCCACTTGGAGAACTGACGCTTTCTCTAACACGACTTTTCCTAGAAAAGCCGGGAGCAACGGTATAGGCGGGAAAGCGTACAAAAAACGCTTTGGACCACTCGTGGGCTGCTCTCAGTTCCCATGAATTATGTCCAGCGATCCGACCAGGGTGCGCAAACTCCTCCACCTGCCTAGACCGGCCCCCAACCAGAGTTGGGTGCGTCTGTCAGCACCAATTGACAGTTGTGTATCACTCATATGCTTGCGCCTTCGCTCAGATGAGAGGCTTGCCTCCACCAGCGTAGGGCTTCCCAGCATAGGCGAGACACGGTCAGCTAACGGTGTCTGTCGCGCTTGGGGAGCAGCCGAATGCACTGAGCCACACTTGGATTGGGCGCTTGTGGAGTAACCCTAGTTGGGTGGGTGATGAAGCCGAGGCCATCAGAATCAAGGGTTTTTAACATAACACCAATTATACTGTTGTTGAACAGGGCCAGATAGTTGCAAATGGCAACTACTCTGTCGTCCGACAGGTAGGCTTGCACTGTGTGGGCCACTGTTCCTTCCTGCGACTGGGCAGATCAACCAGTCGTTCAGCTAATTCAACACCCTGATCACTTGCAGCCGCAAGGGAGCTAGGATGGCATCCATGCACTTTGAAACGTGCGGGGGGCTAAGGAGAGGTTGAACCACAGCACAGAAAACTCAGGACGCTCCCCTCTAAGGCGAAGAGGAGATACTTCCTGTGCGCTGGATGAATAGCAACATGGAATCCGCGTTCTTTCAGTCCAGTGTGATAAACCATTCGCCCGGCCAGACCGCCTGCCGAGTACGGCAGATGCCAGCGCGTAACATCCGGGGCAACCACCGGTGCAGGCGGGGTCAGCTCCAGGGCCGGCGTTATTGGCTGAGCCAGGGCCACAGCAAGGGCTTGAGCCTGCTGCCCGGCCAGGCCCAGTGCCGCGTACAGCTCAGCCGTGTATTGAAGCACTCAGGCACCAAGGGTGCAGACGCACCGAGGACACTGAGTGAGGTAGAATACAGTACTGGTGCACCGAAGCATCGGGGCACCGAGTGCAGGTGTTATTGACATGCTGTGGTGCTAAGCACTGAGGCATGGAGCATCTAAACACCGAGGGCGCTGACTGGGGGCGCCCAGCCTTAACTGCGTGAAGTCAAAACAACCTGGGAGCGCATAGCATACACCGGGGCGGACACACAGACTCGAGTGGCTGCGGTAGGCAACCAGAAGAGCAGCACAGGGGAGCACATGGTGCTGCACCATGGTGCAGAGCGGCGATAACCTGGTTCTGGACCGTGTGCAGTCACACAACGTGGCAGCGCATAGAGTATGCCAGGGTGGAGCACAGGCTCAAGGAGCTGCAACCTGTTATTTCTTTTTAACTGCAAAGGCAGTAATAGGAACATACAGGCTTATACCCAGCCATTCGGCTATGGGAGAAACACATTCAACATGCCAGGCAGGTGACCAAGCGCGCCGAGTAGGCGGGCTGAAACAAGCCGGCAGATTCAACTCAACAGCGGGACACAGCAGAGCTGGGTTCCCGCAGAAGAATCACGCTTATTATTTATTTCTAACTGCAGGGCAGTAAAGAAACGAATGAGCGCACACGCAACAGCAAGCTGTGTGGGTAAAAATATCAGTCACCACGGCAACGCGGGTAACTGATTTTGTTTTGTTTTTCCAGCCCACCGAGTATGCGGGCTGAAGCAAGCCAGTGTATATAACTCAACAGCGGGGCCTGGGTCCCGGTGGATATCATACTACATTTTATTTTTAAAACTGCAGTAATTAAAAAACACATATATATATACACACACACACAACAGCAAGGTTGTGAGGGTAAAATAGCGGTCACCACGGCAGCGCGTGACTGCTTTTAAACAGCGCACTGAGTAGGCGGGCTGAGACAAGCCAGCAGAAGCCGCTTAACAGCGGGCCAGCAGCGCTGGGTCCCGGTGGAAGTAACGCTGTATTATTTTTTTATTTCTAAACTGCAAGACAGTAAAGAAACAAAAATACACACACTCCACGGCAAGCTGTGCGGGTAAAAATAATAGTTACCACGGCAACGCGGGTAACTGATTTTGTTTTGTTTTTACCAACCCACCGAGTAGGCGGGCTGAAACAAGCCGACGTAAGCATCTCGACATCGGGGCTCAGCATAGCTGGGTCCCGATGGAGGAATCGCGCTTGTATCGTTTTTTATTATTTTTTAAAACGCAGTGAAATAAAACCACACAATAGCAAGCTGTGAGAGTAATAAAGATATGGGCTGACTTTGTGCATTAGCACTGAGGCACTGCTCGCACTACGTTGAACACTGGTAAGTGTTAACGTAGTGTGTCCACTCACTAGCGTTACAGCAAGGTATTAACACTGCGCACTGTGCGCCGAGTGTAGAACCAGTTTACGTATGCACCGTGCACTATGTACACTGCGTGCAACATGTATGCTGAACCAATGTGCGCACCGAGTATCCTGTTTTGACATATACTGTGCAGCATCGTGAGCTGTATGTGCTAGGTTGAGCAGTGCTTACGCAATAATTTGTGCGTCCCAAGCGCACTGTGTACTGCATTCAAGATGCTAGGCAGGGAGTCCTGAGACACCACGTACCGTGTTACGCTATAGTGCCCTACGCTGGGGCGTTGCAAAATATGCAGCCTGCGTTGCGCACCGCGATAGAATCACGGGCTATGCGTGCGCCGCGGTACCGCAGCACCGGAGAGGCCGCTACGCAAAGTGCATACCCTAACAGCGTGGTCAACTTTCACACCTGGTCAGCGCGGAGCGTGTACCGGAAAGAAGTGAAGGAGAGAGAGAGATTACACCGAATGCACACGAACCGACTCACCGCAGCGGTCAGGTTCGGCCAGCGGCTCCACTCGACAACGGGGATACGGCAGTACCTTGCCCCGAGGAGGAGAGCACGGCTGGGTCACTCGACAGCGGGGATACGGCCAGGCCTGGCCCCGAGGAGGATACTGGGTTACTCTCAAGAAGAAAAGACAACTCATTCGCTGATGACTGCACAGACAGTCGCTCACATACGACAGACAGGTCTAAAAAAAAAAGAGCGGCCTACCACACAGTGGGGGAGGCTGCTGAAAGACAGAAAGATAAAATAACTCGGTCTTTTTTTCAAGAGTCGTTGATTCCAGGAAAGCGGCAAGCCAGCTTTCAGCACGAATGCTTGGGAAATACAACTGACCCAAATCGACTCGAGGGCTATTTCTTATCACTCAGCTAAACACAGAGATCTTACCTTACCGCCTTGAGATGAAAAAAGAGGGAGATCTTCCGGTGAGTGACGGTTTTCCCCTCGGTGGGCGGGACCGAGTGCGTCATCCCAGTAAGGTGCCTTCGACAGCTAGAGAGCTCAGCATTACCATCTCAAGGGCAGGAATATCCCACACATAATGTTTGGTGGTTGTCTTCGATTTGAAAGGCAACCCTGACACACCTTATCTCCTCAGTATACACATAGACTTGCATGGTAGGAGACAAAGAAACAGTCGGGCTAAACGCTAGCGTACATTTAGTATTTCCACTACCCTCGTCAAGCTGGTCAGAATTCACCGGATCCGAAAACAATATACGTTTGATTTCGATTTATGGATTTTACCGATCGGGAGAATTTGGCTAGGCAAAACTGTCAGCAACTGGTACTGCTTTATCACTGCCGGCGGCTTTGCCAAGAAGACTCCTCATAAAGAAAAAAACAATGGACTGCTTCGTGAGGTTTGTGTTCATTTTTATTAAAGTTAGTTCATGTTATTGTAAATTCTTGTATTGAACGTTTAATATCACATCGTTTGTGATATGTAGATGGCTATATAGATTGTACATACAGTAGTGACCTGTGTGTTTCTGCTATGGAAACCTGAAATATTGTACATTATTGTAAATGTATATGGGAAGCATCTACCGGCAGTGGTATACACCAAGTGT
This sequence comes from Acipenser oxyrinchus oxyrinchus, assembly GCA_030684275.1. NCBI lineage: Eukaryota > Metazoa > Chordata > Actinopteri > Acipenseriformes > Acipenseridae > Acipenser > Acipenser oxyrinchus. The sequence goes on from CM060268.1 coordinate 20,602,626, forward strand.
TATATATGATATAGTTAACGTAATATCACCATGGGCGTCCACAGAGTTCATTCTTACTGCTGCACAGTAAGGGGAATTTAAGAATACACGTTACTATCACCACATCTATAGAATTATTTTAAACACACAGGAACGTGTAGGAATAAAGGTTAAAAAAAAAGTCATAAATGTAGTGTGCTTTATTAACAATACAATTATAAATATACTTTGTAAAGAAAATTAACCACAAACAGGTAGAGCAGAAAGTGTAAAATATAAGACAAAGTGTCACCTATACTGACATATGGCAGTAACGAGGTGCATGCTAAAAACACACCGCTCCAACCCTAACTGAAAACTATTTAAAACAAACATAGTCGTCACGCGTAGGTTTTTGTGGCAGCACAGCCAGAGCCTAACACACCTCACTAGAGGTACAGGATTACAGTCTTGTAAATGCCCAGCAGCAAGCCGTTTAATTATACTCAGTTTAAATGTAAGCATAATTTAGTGAGTTGGGTAAAAAGTATAAAAACATGTTTAGTAGAAGCTCACGCTCGCCCGGTCGCCAGAGGCCAGCTAATTAAATCAGATGAGGACTAGTTGATGTCTGTGTCTCAGTAGTCCTCTGGGCGAGTACTTAAAACAAATGTACACAAATAATCTCACGTTCAAAAAATGCAGGAAAGTCAGTTTTCTAACTGGGTGTAGCAGTGGTGAATAAGCATTCACAAGTAATGCTTAGAAAACAGTTACTCAGAACTGAAACCTCCCTTCATCTCCCTTCATTTTACGTTTGTGTTCTGTGAAGTGTGAAGTTTATCGTTTAAATTTACTGAAACACGTTGCATCTTTTAAAGTGTAAAGTCATTTTACAAAAATGTGGAGATCATTTATACTGTGTTACGACCCTGACTGAAGATGTCATTAGCAAAGGGGGCCGGTTGTACTAACTAGGCCAAACAATAGGCCACGTTTTACTAAACATTTTAAAACTAAAAAACAAACAATTATCATAGTGAACATTATCGTAGTACGTTGCTTAAAACATAATAACACAGTATATTCATAATAAAGTTGAGTTCTTATCTATAAACAGTAACACGTTTAAAGGACTCGCTGTCTGTAGCTTGGTGGTGTTTACATTATCGTCAGCATATTTTAAGTGATTGGAAGCTGAAAATACTTTTTTTAAAACACAATTTTCTTATACCAATACAGTACTGGTGAGCGTTTGAAAACCAGGCATTAATCACTGATAATAGGTGCACAGGCGGTGATTCCGTGAGCACTCCGGGGCTCAAGCACCAATGGGGGAAAATAAGGTCCCGCATAGTGCAAATAAATCACCTGTTTTGTTTCACAAGCATAACTGTTATTGCAGCATTTAAAAAATATATAATCCATTTATACAAAGTCTCCCAGCTTTCTTGCGTTTCCCTGGTTTTTATTTGGTATTTGTTATGCTCTCATTAGTATCTGATTCAGCTTCAGTCAGTTCTGGCAGATTCTACTGTACTTGCTGAAGCGGTTTTCTCCCACTGCTAATTTAAATAAATAAATAAATAAATAAATAAATAAGTAGTTACTTAGCTAACAGTTTCATCCCGAGGGCTACAGTGAAACGTACTGTCTTTAAATTGGGACTTTAATGAAGACCACGTGTGTACGTGAGTACATTAATTATTGTAGATAGTAATTCATAGCTAGACAGCATTTTTGTAAATAGCAACCCTAAAAAATTCAGGCTGTAACTCCAAACTTTCTCAGCGCTAAGCCTCTTTAACAAAAATAAACAAACAACAAAAAAAATCTAAAAAACTGCACATCTGACAGGAACGAATTCAGCCACGCCAAGAGACATTTACCTAAAAGACCATCCGTGCAAAATGCCATGCCAGTCCATTTAACGGGGTCGAAATTATTAAAGTGCAAAAGCTGGTGTTTAACAATCAAGCCTACTCAACCCTAATTGTGGTAGTACCGCTCCACTATAATTAACAGTTCAATTTATACTGTAATACCCTTAGAGTAGCATTTAATCTGTGAGTAAATGCACAGCAAATCAAAGTTTACATGTTTATAAATGCAGTAGAAAGGTAAAGCACATACTGTATATGTGCACATAAATCAGCTAAAACAACATGTGATGAAAACCAATACTGTAAATGTGCCTCCATATTGACACCGCCCAGCAAACAATTTTATGTTATCGGAATGTTACAAGAACGTTACTCGTAACTTATCAGAAGTTACCAAGTAACGTTAGAGAACGTTAATATGGAAAGTTCTCTATTTGTTCATAGAACGTTACTTCCTAACGTTATTTAATAACCTTCTGAGAACCTTTGTGAACACTAAATTTGAGCAAATAAAAGAAGCAACAACTATTCATTTTCATCAACATGTACTTTATTTTATCTTTTTTTTTATTTTAATATTTAATATTTTTTTAATCAATTCAGCATTAGTCCGCTGGCCACCTCATCTTCTGCCCTTTCCTTGGACTTGTTCAGCCTTTCCTTAAAAGAAAAACAGTATGTGCTTAATTCAAGTTTAATTGTAGTCACTTAAGTTGTTTAGTAATATACACTGTAAAAAAAACCCCGTAATTTTACGGTAATTGTCTGGCAGCCGAGCTGCACGGTGAATAACTGTAAAATAATAATCCGAACCGTAAACTGAATTACGGTTTCATTTGTAAAATAAATGGTTATTGTCATTGAAACACTACAGTTTACAACCGTAAATGTACTGTAAAAAAAACGTAATAAATATAATTTTCTCCGTGATTCTACTGCAAAACTTCGTAAAATTTGCTTTAAAAAACATTAATATAACATTACCTCACCCTAGTTTTACATACTTATACTGTTAATTAATTGAGAAAAAACTGTAAAATAAATGTTTTTTCCCTTTCATTTTACTTCAATCTTCATTAATAAATAGGTTATACACTTTTATTTAGCAGTTTACTACTGTGGAATGATGGTTTATATATGTTATAATTAATGTTAAGTTTAGTCATTTTACTATGGAATACATTCATTTTCAGGTTATAGTGTCTGTACGATTTGTAAAAGCTCAAATATGTGCTTAATTATTAGTTAATTTGCACTAAGTGTTAAACAGCAGAAAATAAATAATGAAAGAAAAACATTAACAAGTATTCCTTAAGCTTTCAGAATTTTATTACAACTTTTCATTGAGCATTTTACTGAGCAAATTCAAAATATACATATTCATTAGGCAAGATAGCTTCTGTGTCATGGAGCCCCTATACAACCTTTTGAAAATGCAGGAATTGACAAAAAATTCTCAATCACTCCTCAAGCTCAAGCTGAGTTATTATTTTAAATGTTAACATACCAGCTGCTAGGATACCAACAATGGTAAGCCTAGTACACAGTAAAACAATAAAACCATATTAAATATACTAAAACTGGCTACCGAACTGTGCCCTCATTTTCTCTTAGCATATTTCTACAGACAAATCAACTATTAACAGATACCAAGTGTTTTCCGCAATAATATTGATCGAGGCCTTGTTGGACTCGGACAGTTCTCACAAGCAAGTCCATGGTTCTTTCACAGCCGTAATAATGGAGTCAGTAGCACAACAGATGTTTTTGTTTTTAAATAGTGTTCAAATTGCTGTTTTTTGATTGAGCAGGCTAGGGCTGGGACCTGATCAAAAAGAAACAAAAAAAACCTGTGACGACCCGCCAATCACACTTTACAAAACAGAATGTTATTGCTTTTTGTTGTTTTTGTAAATATCCAATTTCTCCTACTCATAAAACCAAAAAGTGATAACATTCCGTTCTGTAAAGTGTGATTGGTGGGTCGTCAAAGTTTTGATCAGGTCCCGGCCTAGGAGTCAAATGTGGAGAAGCTGCTTTGTGCTGAAGTTGACATGCTGGTGACTGAAAACCTGTATAAAAGAGAAAAAAAAAAAGAAACAGGCTTAGATTTAAAAAAAAAAAAAATATATATATATATATATATATATATATATATATATATATATATATATATATAATATATATATATATATATATATTTCTAAATAACCGGCAATTTTTGTTCTCCCTCTTTTCACCCTAATTTCGTGCCACTCATGAGGGATGAGACAAAGCATGTGTCCTCCGTTACATACGTCAAAGCCATATCTGTTTTTTGCACAGCAAGCCCAGAGCTGCCACAGCCCAACTAACACTTTGATCGAAGGATTCACTGTAGCTGGAAACTGCTAACACCCTGAACCTACAGGAGTTGCTCGAACTCTGTGAATTGAGGGAGCCCTAGTTGATTCAAACCCTCCCTACCCCAGCGATGCTCTGCCAATTGTGTGCCACCCCCACTGCAAACTCTCTGCCATGTTGGACAATGGCACAGGAGACCACCTCGCTCTCTCCTATCCTGCACTCAAGGTTGAGGCCTTTACCAGATATGCCACTCAGGAGCCCATATTTCAGAGTGCTTATATGATCTATAAATAAGATATACCTAGCATTGCAGTTTACTGCAACATTACTTACCTTTGACATAACAATTGCATTTTATTCTCTCCATTCAAAATCAGCAGTTGCAGAAATGAGGGAAAGAACTCTTGGATTCACAGCATATTGCCTCTTATGTGGCTTCCGTTCGACCTTCGTCCCTTTGTCTGGATTTATTTTGAACCAGCTGCTAGGATACCAACAATGGTAAGCCTAGTACACAGTAAAACAATAAAACCATATTAAATATACTAAAACTGGCTACCGAACTGTGCCCTCATTTTCTCTTAGCATATTTCTACAGACAAATCAACTATTAACAGATACCAAGTGTTTTCCGCAATAATATTGATCGAGGCCTTGTTGGACTCGGACAGTTCTCACAAGCAAGTCCATGGTTCTTTCACAGCCGTAATAATGGAGTCAGTAGCACAACAGATGTTTTGTTTTTAAATAGTGTTCAAATTGCTGTTTTTTGATTGAGCAGGCTAGGGCTGGGACCTGATCAAAAGAAACAAAAACCTGTGATTTACCGTTAATCACACTTTACAAAACAGAATGTTATTGCTTTTGTTGTTTTTGTAAATATCCAATTTCTCCTACTCATAAAACCAAAAAGTGATAACATTCCGTTCTGTAAAGTGTGATTGGTGGGTCGTCAAAGTTTTGATCAGGTCCCGGCCTAGGAGTCAAATGTGGAGAAGCTGCTTTGTGCTGAAGTTGACATGCTGGTGACTGAAAACCTGTATAAAAAAGAAAAAAAAAAAGAAACAGGCTTAGATTTAAAAAAAAAAAAAAAAAGATGGAAACTGCTAACACCCTGAACCTACAGGAGTTGCTCGAACTCTGTGAATTGAGGGAGCCCTAGTTGATTCAAACCCTCCCTACCCCAGCGATGCTCTGCCAATTGTGTGCCACCCCCACTGCAAACTCTCTGCCATGTTGGACAATGGCACAGGAGACCACCTCGCTCTCTCCTATCCTGCACTCAAGGTTGAGGCCTTTACCAGATATGCCACTCAGGAGCCCATATTTCAGAGTGCTTATATGATCTATAAATAAGATATACCTAGCATTGCAGTTTACTGCAACATTACTTACCTTTGACATAACAATTGCATTTTATTCTCTCCATTCAAAATCAGCAGTTGCAGAAATGAGGGAAAGAACTCTTGGATTCACAGCATATTGCCTCTTATGTGGCTTCCGCTCGACCTTCGTCCCCTTTGTCTGGATTTATTTTGAACCAGCTGCTAGGATACCAACAATGGTAAGCCTAGTACACAGTAAAACAATAAAACCATATTAAATATACTAAAACTGGCTACCGAACTGTGCCCTCATTTTCTCTTAGCATATTTCTACAGACAAATCAACTATTAACAGATACCAAGTGTTTTCCGCAATAATATTGATCGAGGCCTTGTTGGACTCGGACAGTTCTCACAAGCAAGTCCATGGTTCTTTCACAGCCGTAATAATGGAGTCAGTAGCACAACAGATGTTTTTGTTTTTAAATAGTGTTCAAATTGCTGTTTTTGATTGAGCAGGCTAGGGCTGGGACCTGATCAAAAGAAACAAAATTTCAGATTTACCGTTAATCACACTTTACAAAACAGAATGTTATTGCTTTTTGTTGTTTTGTAAATATCCAATTTCTCCTACTCATAAAACCAAAAAGTGATAACATTCCGTTCTGTAAAGTGTGATTGGTGGGTCGTCAAAGTTTTGATCAGGTCCCGGCCTAGGAGTCAAATGTGGAGAAGCTGCTTTGTGCTGAAGTTGACATGCTGGTGACTGAAAACCTGTATAAAAGAGAAAAAAAAAAAGAAACAGGCTTAGATTTAAAAAAAAAAAAAAAAGATGGAAACTGCTAACACCCTGAACCTACAGGAGTTGCTCGAACTCTGTGAATTGAGGGAGCCCTAGTTGATTCAAACCCTCCCTACCCCAGCGATGCTCTGCCAATTGTGTGCCACCCCCACTGCAAACTCTCTGCCATGTTGGACAATGGCACAGGAGACCACCTCGCTCTCTCCTATCCTGCACTCAAGGTTGAGGCCTTTACCAGATATGCCACTCAGGAGCCCATATTTCAGAGTGCTTATATGATCTATAAATAAGATATACCTAGCATTGCAGTTTACTGCAACATTACTTACCTTTGACATAACAATTGCATTTTATTCTCTCCATTCAAAATCAGCAGTTGCAGAAATGAGGGAAAGAACTCTTGGATTCACAGCATATTGCCTCTTATGTGGCTTCCGTTCGACCTTCGTCCCTTTGTCTGGATTTATTTTGAAGATGCATCTATTAGAAAGGAAAAAAAAATGCAAGCATTTTATATATTCTTAAAGGGCAACAAAGGGGGTTTTATTTGTGTGTGTGTGTTACATGTTCCCATGTGTTGCTACAGCTGTTTAGCTAAGGTGTGTGTATTATCTTAACATCTCAAGCACTTTTTTACACTTCTAAATTGCAGCGTTCTCTTGTTCCGTTTCCAAGATGGCTTTGTATGGCCTTGCATGTATTTTTCAGAAATACATTTCCCATCATCCTCCTGCTCACATACACTACCGGTCAAAAGTTTTAGAACACCCCCATTTTTCCAGTTTTTATTGAAATTTAAGCAGTTCAAGTCCAGTGAATAACCTGAAATGGTACAAAGGTAAGCGGTAAACTGCCAGAGGTTAAAAAAAAAGTTTAGGTTACCGAAAACTGAAAAATAATGTACATTTCAGGCCTTTTTCAGGGAACAAGTGTGAAATGGGTTAACAGCTTACAGCTGTTCTGCAGCAATGGAAGTAAATTGAGCCTTGAAAGTTGATGCTAACAATTCCTACAGGTGTCCCAACTTTTGTTGATTACTTACAAACCAAACCCTCTGTCTGTATAAAAGCAGTGTTGGAACAGACTGTGTTACTACACCCTCTTAAGCATTATTTGGACAGTATTGTACTGCAGGAAGTAGTATATTGCTATCATAATGGCGAGAAAAAGGCAATTAACAAAGGAAGACAGACAGACCATTATAACCCTTAAAAGTGTAGGTCTTTCCTTTAGAGAAATTGCAAAGAAAGCCAAGGTGTCAGTGAGTACAGTTTCCTACACCATCAAAAGGCACTTGGAAACTGGAGGAAACTCTGACAGGAAGAGGACTGGCAGACCCAAAGCCACAACGGAATCAGAAGACAAGTTTCTGAGAGTCAACAGCTTGCGTGATAGGCGGCTCACAGGACAGCTGCTTCAAGCACAGCTTAACACTGGTCGAAGTAAGCAAGTCTCAGTTTCAACTGTGAAGAGAAGACTTCGAGCTGCAGGTTTGACAGGTCGAGTGGCAGTAAGAAAGCCATTGCTAAGATGGCAAAATAAGAAAAAGAGTCTTGCCTGGGCCATGAAGCACCGCCAGTGGACTACTGAAGACTGGAAGAAGGTCTTATGGACCGATGAATCAAAATTTGAAATCTTCGGTTCATCATGCAGGGTTTTTGTACCCTGTCGAGTAGGCGAAAGGATGGTTCCTCGGTGTGTGACACCAACTGTCAAACATGGAGGAGGAAGCGTGATGGTCTGGGGCTCTTTTGCTGGATCCAGAGTCGGCGACTTGCACAGAGTGAGTGGCACCCTGAACCAAAACGGCTACCACAGCATTTTGCAGCGCCATGCAATACCCTCTGGTATACGCCTAGTTGGTCGGGTTCATCCTACAGCAAGATAATGACCCAAAACATACCTCCAGGCTATGTCAGAACTACCTTAGAAGAAAAGAACAAGATGGTAGGCTTCAAATCATGGAATGGCCAGCACAGTCTCCAGACTTAAACCCCATCAAGCTGGTTTGGGATGAACTGGACAGAAGGGTGAAAGCAAAGCAACCTACAAGTGCAACACATTTGTGGGAACTTCTGCAACAGTGTTGGGAAGAACTTTCCGAACAATATTTGATTTCCATTGTAGAAAGAATGCCACGAGTGTGTTTGGCTGTTATATCTGCAAAAGGTGGCTACTTTGAGTCAAAAATTTAGATTAAATTTTGTTAAACAATTCCATGATTTCTTTTTTATCTCCAATTGTTTATTTGTTCTATGCTTTAATTTCAGAGTACATTGAGACATTAAACTACGTAAATTTCAATAAAAACTGGAAAAATGGAGGTGTTCTAAAACTTTTGACCGGTAGTGTATGTGAATGAGATGGATTTACCAGTGATGAAGGATGATGTGGAAATGCAGTTCTGAAAAATACATGCAAGTCCATGCAAAAACATCTTGGAAACAGAACAAGAGAACACTGCAATTCAAAAGTGTAAAGTGGTTGAGATGTAAAAAAAAAAAAAACACCACACAATTAACACCTTAAACAGTTGAAGCAACATATGGGAATATTCGTTACCTTTTAAACACCCATAACAAAGATAAAACATGGGCATAGTATTTACAATGAATAGCTTAATCTATATATTTTTTTTATTTTACACATGCTTAAAATGCTCTTTGAAGTGTCAACTGTGGGTAATTTAACATTCAAATACAAAATATGAAAATTACCATTGTATTAGATTGATCATTACTGGTGTCACAAATGTTTGAGAAGTTTAAAATCGCTCCACTATAAACAGGTTAAAGCGAAAACAAGGTACATATCCATGTGTTATATACTGTACCTTTGAAGGAATTCAAGTGTTGCTCCCAACTCTGACGGGTAATGGATGTTCAAGCAGTAGTAGGATGCAAACATCATAAGCAAAGCTTCCACAAAGTTGGTTAGTTGTTCTGTAACGACAACTTTATCAATGCTCAGCATTAAGCGGGATGCAGTCAGAAGGGAATCTCCTGCAGCTGGAAAAATATAAAAATAAAATTCAAGATGTTTGTTAAATTGACTTCATTATTTTCATTCTGAAGACAAACATTTTCAAACATACGTACATAAAAATACTCAAACCCGCTACAATTAATCATATAATTTACAGAACGCCTTAGGGCTGCTGAATTTTCATATTAAATCATTCCTTAGCAGTTTAAATAATGCTCCAGGTAATTCTAGCAGGAGAGTTGTGTACAAAGCATTTACGTATTTAAAGAATCTGGATATGATTTTTGGACTCAAACTAAGTTATTTAGTATGCGAGAAGAAACATTATAAAATTAAAAAACATGCAAAACTGCTCATGAACCTTACACAATTATTTAAAATGTAATTTGGATGTAATCAGATTGTTCACAAAGCATTTCTCTTCAGTCATTTCTCTGGGATACTAAAAATGCTAATTAAATTCAGATTATGCTTCGTCTCCTTATTCCTCAGCCAAAAGTAAATACAATAAAACTATTCAGCATATGTCAAACAAATGCATGGACTACCAAAACACATACCACAGAAAATAATAAAAGGTGATGCAGGTAGATCAGATGTTGGCACTTCAGAAGGTAAGCAAGTGTCATCCACCTGGAAAAACATTTGCTTGTCGTCTTCACCAAAGTAAGCAAGCAGCAGCAAAACTAACCCTGGCATCTCCGGCAATTTAGACTTTGTGTCCTTCTCTGCAACTTCGATCTGTGCCAAAACTCTTGCAGTTTTTCTTTGTTTCTCATTGTTCAGAGTGTCTATGTAGGCCAGAATTCTGTGTGATTTGTTTTTTACGGTCTCAAAAAATTTCCCTTCTAATTGTACACCTGTAAGTGCCCTGAAGTGTGCTTGTAATCCTGGCATTTCAAACAGAAATGGCCACTTCCTCCTTATTTTTTCAGTTTCCATCCCTCGGATGATGTCTTTTCTCTGAGTGTAGTACGTTGCCATCATTTTTTTGGTGATGATCTGTGTATCCCAGTTTCTTTCTCTGAACATGGGTTTCATTTCTTCTTGTTGCTGTTTTTGACTTGCAAGTGTCTCTGTGATTGGCAGGTGCTCGGGATCCCAGTTTATGCAACCGTAAGTGTCTTGAGGTAAAGCTCGTTCCTTTGCAGGAACTTCTTCCGTGTCGCTCCCACTACTGTGTTGAAACTGTCTTTTGGGGGTAGAAAACTGTACGCTTCACATTATCTGCTCTGCTCTGCAGCTGTTTTACCAAGGAATCATATCCACTTCCAACGATGTGGCCTTCGATAACATCCTGCAAAGATTTAGGATATTTTGCCACTATTCTTCTTGCTATATCTGTAAGATGTTTCTTTGAAGGCCTCTTGCAGATCCGTGACTTCATTAATAATGAGTCGTATCATTTCTCTGCGTTGCTTTGGCGATGGCCTTTCTTGCCTTTCTAACTTGTAAAGGAGGTCAGTAGGGAGTTTTTCCCATGGTATCTCAAACCGAAGGAACCAGTCAGCTTCCAAAGGTGAAAGTGATTCATCCAACTCGATACAACTCTGTGTAAAAGAGCACCCTGGGCTGGAGACTGTTGAGGTCTCTGTTCTGGATGAGCACAGACTGCTGGAAATCGTGGTTTCACTTTCAGAATTACAGAAAAAACATGAAGTTATTATTTCATTTTTTTTTTGTTCCCCCACACATTCCAGATTTTTTAAACTTACAAAATTATCTTATTAGAGGTTTTGTAATTGGTTAAGTTCGTCCGTAATACACAATTAGTTAATTTTAACCGGCCTTTTATTAATTAAATTAGCAATAAGCAATGTATGTACATCCAAACAGTAAACATTTCTGTCATTTGTTAAAGGATTGTGATGTAATTGCCACATTATTTTCTCTCATTCAACAACTCTAAATAAAAGTATACACAAAGATATAGACAAGAGACAAAATACAGGTTTTATTTATATATATATACTGTATACATATATATATATATACTGTGTGTATATATATATATATATATATATATATATATATATATATATATATATATATATATATATATAATAAATAAAAAGGTTTACTGCAAATTAAGCACTTGAAGACAATTGACTGAACTGTAATATACTCACATGTGACTGTAAAGCTGGCTAGGAGTTTTCGAACTTCTATTGGCTTGAGGACCATCAGGAGATCATCATCTTTTACAAATCTGAAATCATCCAGGGTTTCTACACCCAGGTTTTTGAGTGTGTCCAAAACAGAATTCAGCACACAGGTGGTAAGGTTTGGCAACACAGAACTAATGTGGGAGATTAAAATAGAATCCCCAGTGCTTTCCTGTTCCATCTGTCAATTAAAATAAAATACAGAAATATATATTCATATGTAAGTGTGTGTGGGGTATATTACCGTCTGCATTGAAAAATATCTATTCTGTAATAAGTAAACATATTAGCTTTCTACATTTTACAGTATCATTTTCTACTAATTTATATTTCAAATGTTTGGTTATGCCATTTAGTGGGTGCCTCCCTGACATACTTAAGGCCACAGATATTAAAACTTTTCATGCAAACATAAAACAGCAGGTAACAAATGTTTTGCGTTTTTCCATCAATATACATCTAACTAGCATATACTAATTTTTAAAAAAAAAAAGATTAAAATGGCAATATATAATAAATGGCACTAAGTTTTGTTCTTAACCAAGATCAAAAATAGAAATTGAATAAAGCACCACTAGGAATATTAAAAAAAAAAACACAACACATTCTGAATTGGACACAGCCAAATTAAAATAGGTGTAAGGCTTCCAACAAGGGTTGAAAGGGGCTTTATGCAACACTATGCTTCAAAGAAATTACTTTCCTCCTACATGTGTTATAAGCAGGTAATGCATAAAAATCAGGAAGATGTTCAGCATTTATACACTGTATGCACCTGCTTGCAGTTTCTAAGGCATACACACCCAACTGTGGTAAAAATGAAGAATCGTGAAGAGCTACAAGAAAGAATACTAGGTTGTTTCCCTGGATTAACAAAAATTCAATTTCTCCGAAGACTAATGAACTCTCATTTTGACCAGCAAATAAGAATTATTATTATTATTTATTTATTTAGCAGACGCCTTTATCCAAGGCGACTTACAGAGACTAGGGTGTGTGAACTATGCATCAGCTGCAGAGTCACTTACAACTACGTCTCACCCGAAAGACGGAGCACAAGGAGGTGAAGTGACTTGCTCAGGGTCACACAATGATTCAGTGGCTGAGGTGGGATTTGAACCGGGGACCTTCTGGTTACAAGCCCGTTTCTTTAACCACTGGACCACACAGCCTCCTCAGAGGCCTTTTCTATAAACAGTCCCCTTAAATTGAATCTCTGTAGACATAACAACATCCATCTCACTCAAGTCGCAGGCTCTCAGGGCGTCACATACTGCGTCACTGTATAACTGTATATGGAATGGAGAACCATCCTTAACTTGCAAAACGGGTGCAAACAAGGAACCTGAATTAATATATGCTTGAAGAAGCTGATGGCTTTCAGCAAGTGTTTGACACACGTTTAAAGTTCTGAAAGCGACGTACACATCTCTTAAAATAAGAGTTCTTGCTCTCAAACCTCATTGACCACAATCGGATAAGAGGACCGAATTTAAGAATTAAAGCAGGATAGTGTCAGACGTAGTGATGCTTTGGTTTCAAATTATGAACAGGAAACAGTTCCCTTCTTGTTTCCAGATACTCCTGGATAAGGATATCAAGGAAAGTTACTTGAGCCACAGAAATCTTTGGAGCACAAACTAACTCAACAATTTCTTTAAGCTGCATTGTAAGCTGCCACACATTGTCTTGATCATCAGATATTTTGTCACCCATGATGATTGGCAAAAGTCTAAGAAGACACCAGTTTTGTGCTGCTTGACCACCAATCCGATCACCCTTTGTACTAACCTCACAAGGTTTTGTGTTGGCATCAGATTCCAGATAACGGAACTGTGAAATCCTCCTATTTAGTTGTGGATAAGAGAACCATTTCCTTTGCTTGATGAAGTACTTTAAGTACAGCGCCAGATCATAGGAAACAACAACCTCGAATAGATCATGACCCAAGCAAGGGGGTAACCCTGGCTGACAAACATGAAAATATTTCAGTGAATTGAGTTCAATTTGACTCCTTCAGTTTCACAGACATCACTATCTTGCATATGTTTCACTGCCTGTTTGTAACTTTCAACGGTACGTACAGCACCAGCCTCACTAAGATTGTCCTTACCTCTCTTTATAAGGCAGTATCTGCAGAAGTACTGACTAGTGCTGAAGTTTTCTGTAAAACCGCCAATGCAGTGGGATCCCAAATTGTCACCTACAATACAGAACAGTGCATGTTCAGAGGAAATTACCAGTCCATTTACTTCTAAATCTCTCAAATCAGAAAGCATTTTGGAGAAAACGATGTCATGTCCAAAGTATTTTAAATCTTTCTCATTACACAAGAGTACCAGTTGCATTTGATCAATGTTTGACCGAAAGTGAGGGTCAAAATTTGCCAAAGTCAAGTACACGCCTAGTATTTTGTGCTTTTTCCTTGCAGATCCCAATGGGTTAACTACCTCAAATGCTTCTTGGTACAAAATCAGCTACAGTGTTAAGTCCGACTCCTGAAAAAGTACATTTGATTTAAAAACAGATCCATCATATATGTCACACAAAACATTACGTGCTGCGTCATCGTTTGTAGACTTGACACACTCTTGTAATACAGCAGGGTTTTTAATCAAAGTCTGTAAAGTCTCTTTCAAGGGAATGTACTGTGCATACTTGGCCTTTCTGTTGTCATCTGTTCCTAAATACACACGTTGTGGATGTACATAGTTAAAGTGCTTGTGGAAATATTGCTGTCTGGCATGTGTTGTAGAAAGAGAAGCACTGCATGTTGCATGTAAATCATATTTCTTGAGTTTCCTTACAACCCCACAAATATCCGACTCCGATAATGAAGTGTCATTTCTTAGGGTTAACTCTAGATGCTTCTGAACGTGTAACTGTCCAAGTTCATTTAAATGATTCATCTCCTCTACAATCATCTGAACAGTAGATGATGGAATAAGATATTTGGCCTGTAGTTTCATATAGAACATACAAAGATTTCTAAGGTACAAGTCTGTAACATTGTCTGGTAACTCAACAGCCAAGCTATCATCAACACAATGATCTGTTGCGTCATTTTCACTGGTCACACTTAAGGGGTTTTGGTGTGAGGGATTGAAAACCCATGCAGGGGATACTTGTTCTAAAGACCAATTCCTGTGCTGTCTAGAAATGTGTGCGCTGAAGGATGACATAACTTTAAAAGTTCTGTTGCAACCACTGAAAGGGCAATTTACTTTCTGACCTTCTGTCATGTGCGTTCTGAGATGTGCAAGGAGATCTTTTAGATCTTTACATTGTTTCTCGCATAAAACATTCTCACATTTAAATGAACCCAATACACTCTTTACCTGTGGACTGGGAGAGTACTCTGTATGGTTGCGGTAAATGTGGCTTTTGAATGCATTGTATGTAACGAAATCAACGATACAACCAATGATACCACAACAAAAGGAAGGATGTGCTTCATTTTTATGAAACCTATAATGATCTACATAACTTTTCAATGTCTTCAAATGTATGTGACAATACTTACATGTAAACATGTTAGACTAAATTTAGCACACAATACAAATATAATGAAATGTGCAGTTAAACCACGTTACCAATTTTCTACCAGGCTTTATAACAGAAATTACAAAATACAGCCCATAATCCTATTTAATTAAAGCACTATGGCGTTACACAACACTATCATACTCAAGTCTTACTTCTACAAATGCCGTTTGTTACCAGTCTAATTCCTTCACACTTCTTTACAACAACCTACTTCAGAAACAAAATAAAAATAAAATTGCTTATGCTTTGTCTCGTTGGACAGCGAGCACATGCACCGTTTTGTTGAGTAATTGTTTAAAATTTTTCTTTCCTAACTATGTAATCGTTCATAAAACAATACAACCAAATGGAGAATAATATATATATATATATATATATATATATATATATATATATATATATATATATATATATATATATATATATATACAGTACTGTGCAAAAGTTTTAGGCAGGTGTGAAAAAATGCTATAAAGTAAGAATGCTTTCAAAAATAGACATGTTATTAGTTTATATTTACCAATTAACAAAATGCAAAGTGAGTGAACAGAAGAAAAATCTACATCAAATCAATATTTGGTGTGACCACCCTTTGCCTTCAAAACAGCATCAATTCTTCTAGGTACACTTGCACACAGTTTTTGAAGGAACTCGGCAGGTAGGTTGGCCCAAACATCTTGGAGAACTAACCACAGTTCTTCTGTGGATTTAGGCAGCCTCAGTTGCTTTTCTCTCTTCATGTAATCCCAGACAGACTCGATGATGTTGAGATCAGGGTTCTGTGGGGGCCATACCATCACTTTCAGGACTCCTTGTTCTTCTTTACGCTGAAGATAGTTCTTAATGACTTTCGCTGTATGTTTGGGGTCGTTGTCATGCTGCAGAATAAATTTGGGGCCAATCAGATGCCTCCCTGATGGTATTGCATGATGGATAAGTATCTGCCTGTACTTCTCAGCATTGAGGAGACCATTAATTCTGACCAAATCCCCAACTCCATTTGCAGAAATGCAGCCCCAAAGTTGCAAGGAACCTCCACCATGCTTCACTGTTGCCTGCAGACACTCATTCGTGTACCGCTCTCCAGCCCTTCGGCGAACAAACTGCCTTCTGCTACAGCCAAATATTTCAAATTTTGACTCATCAGTCCAGAGCACCTGCTGCCATTTTTCTGCACCCCAGTTCCTGTGTTTTCGTGCATAGTTGAGTCGCTTGGCCTTGTTTCCACGTCCGGAGGTATGGCTTTTGGCCGCAAGTCTTCCATGAAGGCCACTTCTGACCAGACTTCTCCGGACAGTAGATGGGTGTACCAGGGTCCCACTGTTTTCTGCCAATTCTGAGCTGATGGCACTGCTGGACATCTTCCGATTGCGAAGGGAAGTAAGCATGATGTGTCTTTCATCTGCTGCAGTAAGTTTCCTTGGCCGACCACTGCGTCTCACGGTCCTCAACGTTGCCCGTTTCTTTGTGCTTCTTCAAAGAGCTTGGACAGCACATCTGGAAACCCCTGTCTGCCTTGAAATTTCTGCCTGGGAGAGACCTTGCTGATGCAGTATAACTACCTTGTGTCTTGTTGCTGTGCTCAGTCTTGCCATGGTGTATGACTTTTGACAGTAAACTGTCTTCAGCAACCTCACCTTGTTAGCTGAGTTTGGCTGTTCCTCACCCAGTTTTATTCCTCCTACACAGCTGTTTCTGTTTCAGTTAATGATTGTGTTTCAACCTACATATTGAATTGATGATCATTAGCACCTGTTTGGTATAATTGTTTAATCATACACCTGACTATATGCCTACAAAATCCCTGACTTTGTGCAAGTGTACCTAGAAGAATTGATGCTGTTTTGAAGGCAAAGGGTGGTCACACCAAATATGGATTTGATTTAGATTTTTCTTCTGTTCACTCACTTTGCATTTAGTTAATTGATAAATATAATCTATTAACATGTCTATTTTTGAAAGCATTCTTACTTTACAGCATTTTTTCACACCTGCCTAAAACTTTTGCACAGTACTGTATATATATATATACACACACACACACACACACACATATATATATATACACACACTTATATAGGCGTGGACTGTTTGAATGTTCGAATAATTACCTCCATAAGAGTTTAAGAATTCCTAATATGCCCACAAAATGGAGCACATCCCGCGAGAGAAAATGGCGTTGGCTGAACAAGATTATCAAAGTACTACATCTATAACGCTGCCGCGAATCCCCAAGAACATTTTGTAGAGTAATAATAGTTATACTTTAAAATATTTTCTTCTTTACTATTTATTGTTCACCCACATTACAACGACATGGCAATATATACTTAGCTAAGCTTGACCACTTTAAATTCTAAAAATAATTTCCCTAAAATTCAGATTTTTTTTTTTTTTTTTTTTTTTTTTTAATATGCAAGAATTCCTAACATGCCCTACACAGTAGTATTTTTTTCTTCATTGGGTAAAAATTAAATACTATAAGCCCAGAAATATCGTGGCCAAAGTATTTGGTGAATTACACAAGACGACCTGTTATCCTGAAAGCATTTACAATAGTATTATTTGCGCCAAAAATGTTTCATATGTCAAATTCGCATAATAAAAGGCTAGAAAATATTCCTGGACTTACAGTATTATTTGTACATTAAAATTTTGTACACAAAAAAAATAAAAATGTGCAGTTCCACACATGCCGCTTGTTAGTCAGTCTTTCACACTTACGTTAATGTAGATACAACAAATAAAATTGCTTAGGACTGCTTAGTATTCTGGCAAAGGGAGAACATGCTCCGCTTTGTAGAGGGATACAGTTTAAAATATTTCTCTCTCTTTTATAAGTGTTCAACTAATTCAACAAATATATATATATATATATATATACACACACACACACAACACGTCTAAGCATGGACACTGTCTTTAGTTGTATAAAATGTGTGAATGTTATCCCTAAATCTCCCACTATTTTTAATTAATATTTCCTGACATGCTCTAATTAAAATACAGACTTTTTTTTTCATTTGGGTACAATTAAAATATCACTCATACAACATTTTGTGTTGCCAAACACAAACTCACCTTTCAAGTTTTACTGTCGAGCAGAGTTTTGCATCGGTAAACGTTGTTTCTCCTTCACACGAGGTAATGGGTGTGTTAAGTAAGAGAGCCGCTCAGAGTGAGAACGCTCAGAAAGCACACTGAGCAGATTTAAATGACTTAACACTCACCTCCACGAGAGCGCTGAGCGACTTTTAAAAATGGCCAATAATAATTATTTGCTTGTTTGTGTTTCTGAGGTGATGGTAGATAAAATGACCCCGTGTGAAGTTACTGTCCCCTGCTGTACCTCGCTGAGTTCGGCGCTCTGTTTGGACTGAACCTCATATCTGGCTGTGTTTAATACCGACAATACCGACGTTAATAATGAGAATTATTAATAATAATAATAATATTAATACTACAAGCCTAATAATAATACATTAATAACTATAAAACAACTCTACATTTAAAAAAAATGAAATTAAATGATACGAATTCGAAAACAACAATTTTTACCATCTTATTTAGCAAATTAATACATAACTTCATAAGTCGGAACCAGTTCATCTTTCTTGACAAACGTATTTGTCAATCCTGCCTGTCATCTCCACTTGTTTCCTGCAGGTGGCCATTCCGTCCGCTCACTCTGATCACTGATGAAGTCGTTAAGTTGATTCTTTTACTGAGCCGCTCACTTACTTAACGCGCCCACTGTCCAGGACATTTCATCATCCAGGCTTGATAGTATCGCGAGATTTTAGAAAGCCGAAGTCTTTCTAAAAACGTAAGTTAACATTTATATTTAAAATGAATAATTCAGGTACAATTAATATTAAAAATGAATGAATGAATCCTCAATATGACATTTAAAAAAAAAAAAAAGTTTGCTGATAACAGGGTGGTGGTGAACAGAGCTTCGTCAGCTCGTCGGCTTTGTCAGAGAGGCTGTGCAGCAGTGCTGGCTTGTAATCAATGCAGCGCTTTTCAAATCGATATAAAATGACCACAGCGACCACAAACCATATTTGAGAGAAGGGTTTAAATGAGGGGTGTCAAACTCAGTTTTCATTTCACACAAGTCCTCAATTACTTAATTGATCTAATTCATTCGATTTAACATATATATATATATTTAGCTCAAAGAGCCAGCTGCCCAACGTTTCGATATGTTGCACATATCTTTCTCAAGGGAGCCTGTGTTTGAATCAAAACATTGGAGGTATTTATAGGTTTTTGACGGCATGACAACTACTTGTTATTGTTTACATTCAAATCTATGATTTATTCTTACATGATGTAATGCTGTTCTATATATTGTGACATCATTTTTACTTCTATCTTTGAATCTGTATTAATTCTAATTAACATTACTTTATATAAATTTATATTTTTATTATATCATGCAATGCTGGCTCTGAGGATCAGTCTAGATTTGGCCTCCCCAGCGCATCAGCATGCACAACTTTTGAACAAACTTTGTTTATTTATTTAAATGTTATATATCTATTGAAGTTAATTAGTTCATTCTTTTCTGTTGAGTCCGCTGGCATAATCGTATTCAGTCTATTTATCCATTTACTTTCTTTTATTCTTCTATATGTCACATTGTCTAATTTTAGCTGTTCTAATACTACAAACTTTACATCATTTATGTCATGTCCTTGACTGGTGAAGTGCTGTACTATTGGTTCATTCATTTTTTATTTCTAATTAATGAAAGGTGGTTCTGAATTCGTTTATATAAAGTAGTTCCAGTCTCTCCAACATATTTGATTTCATCACATTTTTCACAGGCTATTCCATAAACAACATTGCTATTTTTACAGTAGGTATTAGTTTTTAGTGGATATGTGGTGTTCTTATGTTTAATTATATTTTTACTTTTATCTATGTATTTACACACTTTACATCTACTGGTGCACATGTTCGTAGAACCTATTTTGTCAATTATTCTTTTATGTTTACTGTGAACTAAAATATCACCTAAATTAGCTTCCCTTTTGAATGCTACAACTGGGGCCTTAAGAAATACTTTTTTTAATTTTTCTGAATTATGTAGAATCCGCAAGTGTTTCCAAACTATCTTAGAAATATTGGGCAAATTCTTCTAGGTACACTTGCACACACTTTTTGAAGGAACTCGGCAGGTAGGTTGGCCCAAACATCTTGGAGAACTAACCACAGTTCTTCTGTGGATTTAGGCAGCCTCAGTTGCTTCTCTCTCTTCATGTAATCCCAGACAGACTCGATGATGTTGAGATCAGGGCTCTGTGGGGGCCATACCATCACTTCCAGGACTCCTTGTTCTTCTTTACGCTGAAGATAGTTCTTAATGACTTTCGCTGTATGTTTGGGGTCGTTGTCATGCTGCAGAATAAATTTGGGGCCAATCAGATGCCTCCCTGATGGTATTGCATGATGGATAAGTATCTGCCTGTACTTCTCAGCATTGAGGAGACCATTAATTCTGACCAAATCCCCAACTCCATTTGCAGAAATGCAGCCCCAAACTTGCAAGGAACCTCCACCATGCTTCACTGTTGCCTGCAGACACTCATTCGTGTACGCTCTCCAGCCCTTCGGCGAACAAACTGCCTTCTGCTACAGCCAAATATTTCAAATTTTGACTCAACAGTCCAGAGCACCTGCTGCCATTTTTCTGCACCCCAGTTCCTGTGTTTTCGTGCATAGTTGAGTCGCTTGGCTTTGTTTCCACGTCGGAGGTATGGCTTTTTGGCCGCAAGTCTTCCATGAAGGCCACTTCTGACCAGACTTCTTCGGACAGTAGATGGGTGTACCAGGGTCCCACTGTTTTCTGCCAATTCTGAGCTGATGGCACTGCTGGACATCTTCCGATTGCGAAGGGAAGTAAGCATGATGTGTCTTTCATCTGCTGCAGTAAGTTTCCTTGGCCGACCACTGCGCTTCACGGTCCTCAACGTTGCCCGTTTCTTTGTGCTTCTTCAAAAGAGCTTGGACAGCACATCTGGAAACCCCTGTCTGCCTTGAAATTTCTGCCTGGGAGAGACCTTGCTGATGCAGTATAACTACCTTGTGTCTTGTTGCTGTGCTCAGTCTTGCCATGGTGTATGACTTTTGACAGTAAACTGTCTTCAGCAACCTCACCTTGTTAGCTGAGTTTGGCTGTTCCTCACCCAGTTTTATTCCTCCTACACAGCTGTTTCTGTTTCAGTTAATGATTGTGTTTCAACCTACATATTGAATTGATGATCATTAGCACCTGTTTGGTATAATTGTTTAATCATACACCTGACTATATGCCTACAAAATCCCTGACTTTGTGCAAGTGTACCTAGAAGAATTGGTGCTGTTTTGAAGGCAAAGGGTGGTCACACCAAATATGGATTTGATTTAGATTTTTCTTCTGTTCACTCACTTTGCATTTAGTTAATTGATAAATATAATCTATTAACATGTCTATTTTTGAAAGCATTCTTACTTTACAGCATTTTTTCACACCTGCCTAAAACTTTTGCACAGTACTGTATATATATATATATATATATATTTTAAATTGTGAAATATTTTAAAATTGATGGTTTAAATGTGCATTTGATTCAAGGTACAGTTGCTCAGCCTCATATACTAGTTTGGGGCCTGAATAGGTGTTAAATGTGTCTAGCTAATTAAATAATTAATCCAATTAAGTCATTGAGGACTTGGGTGGAACGAAAAGCGTAGGCTACACACTGCCCTCCGGGAATTGAGTTTGAAATGTGCAGCTTTTCTAGTTTATTTCCAATCATTGAAATTAAGTAGGCCTATTATTTTAGGAAGAAAACTACAGCACAACTCATTTTAACAAATCTGAATGACATTAAAAAGTAAACACTTTTAGCTTTTTTTCATTATTTAATTCAAATCAGATAAGCTTGTTAAATAATTAATTTAGCAGTAATTTACAGTTTTTTAAATAACAGTTACATACATTAACATTAAAGTTTGTGTCGTAATAAATACAGCTTCTGCTGTTTTTTAAAAGTTATCTTCTTTAATTTAACGGAATTTATCATTTTGTAAGCAAATTACATACTTACATGTTTTTCAGTGTATATTTCTGTAAAATTAATTAATATATTTTTTTTAAAGTATTTTGCAGTTATATTGAAAGGTTTTGCATTTAATTAAAAAAACTGAAAAATGTATGTAAAAATTAAGGTTAATTCCACCTAAAAATACGGCATTTTTTTACAATGTACAGACACACATTAGTTCTCAATGTACATGTCAACTTGTTGATAGAGAACAGCTCGTTCCTATTCAATCATATGTCTAAAAATAATCCCAATTTTTGTTGAACATGCTTAATAATGCATTCTGTATCTTTGAAAAATGACTATGGGTCATATAAATATATTTTCTTGCCTTGCTTTTTTTTTCCCTAATGGGTTTTGCTTCTTGTAATTCTATGCACTTGTACACTGTCATGTCTCCGAAAAGATCAAATGTGAAGAAAGGAATGCCACTCATTTTTAAAAACAGTGTATATTTATTGAGAGTTTTATATGTTGTGTATTGATCATTTATTAATTGAACTGTGCTTCAGTAAAAATTTATTCCACCATGCATTGTACTATTTTGCACAGTAAAAAATCCTCAACAGCCAATCAGCATGCAGCATCCAAACATTCCATTTTATAATATATAGCTGGAGATTTGTAGCTCCAACTGCTGGATGTATTCATTCACATAGATCCATTTCTGCTGTCATTAAAAATAAAACAGTCCGTTTTTTTCCCTCTCTATGTTTGTGTTAATGAAAAGTAAACTAGAACTGTTCTTTAAAACTCCAGAAACAAAGAAAGGTAAGTCTACAATTATTCTTAGTATTCTAGTGATTATTTTTTTTGCATATTTTTCTGTCACCTATACTGTTTATTGTGTGGTCCGTCGAGATCAAAAAATAATTCAGGTGGTCGCGAACAAATAAAGTTTGAGAACCACTGTTCTATAGCTATAATTACAGCCTTTCTTTGAAAATGAATTGATTTGGAGTTAAGAATCGTATATATCTTTTACCAGAAAACACTTTGTTTTAGATTGAATGAAGTTCATATTACAGTAAAGCTGTGGTCGCATTGGTGAGTAAGGACAGGTCAGCATAAGCAGAGCACATATTAATAGTATGTAGTTAAAAAGAAAAAAAGACATCACAGTACATTAACACATCTGTTGTGGGCTAAGCAGGGATCTTAATGAAAACATTTAACAAATAATTACATTTAACCAACCTGGGAGATAAAATACAACGCCGCAGTTACATCTGCTGTAAATCCAGATATCTACGATTAGGTAATTAATAGAACTGCTGTATCATTCTAAAATCGTACAAAGTCATTGTAAACATCCTTTTTAATGCAATGCATGTTTAATTAATGGCACTTTCTCATGATGCAAGATGTCCAAAATATTAGCATAACCCCTTCTTAATGCAGTCTGCACCACTTTATCGCATTTAAAGGGTACATAAGGATCTTTTTTATTTTATTGTGTTACATGTTCCTGTGTGTTGCTACAACTGTTTATGTAAGGTGTGTGTATTGTTTTAATTTAATTTATTTTTTTTACCTTTAAATTGCATTCCCTGCCTCATGATGGGCAGCAGTGTGGAGTAGTGGTTAGGGCTCTGGACTCTTGACCGGAGGGTCGTGGGTTCAATCCCAAGTGGGGGACACTGCTGCTGTACCCTTGAGCAAGGTACTTTACCTCGATTGCTCAAGTAAAAACCCAACTGTATAAAATGGTAATTGTATGTAAAAATAATGTGATATCTTGTAACAATTGTAAGTCGCCCTGGATAAGGGCGTCTGCTAAGAAATAAATAATAATAAAGATGTCTTCCCATGTACCCGCATGGACCTCTCAAAACGACATTTCCCATCATCCTCCTGCTCACATATGCAAATGAGATGGATTTACCAGTGAGCAGGAGGATATGTCCAATTTACTCCATGGTGGCTTCTCTTATGAACTTGCAGACGACATGAGAAATTTGGGTGCGATCTTTGACCCAAATCTTTCTTTTGAGACACACATCAGGAATATTACTAAAATGTAATTTTATCATTTAAGAAATATCGCCAAATTGAGAAGTATTCTTTCCCACTCAGATACTGAGAGATTTTTGCATACTTTTGTATCTTCTAGAATTGGTTATTGTAATGCCCTATTCTCTGGTACTCACAGCCATGTTTTATCTCGACTGCAACTTATACAAAATCTTGCAGCTACAATTTTAACTGGGACTAAGAGACGAAATCATATTACTCCTGTGCTAGCATCTCTGCACTGGCTTCCAGTCTGATTCAGGATAGATTTTAAGGTGTTGCTTTTAACTTAAAAGGCATTAAATGGTCTTGCATCGTTGTATTTAAATGATCTTTTAATACCATATATTCCTAGATGCTCACTAAGATCACAGAATGTCAGGTTGTTTACTGTCCCACAAATTCAAAAAAAAAAAAAACACAGGTGATAGAGCATTCATTTATAGAGCCCCAAAACTGTGGAATGATCTGCGTAGCTCTGTAAGGGAAGCACCAAGTGTCACTGCTTTTAAAACAAGATTAAAAACAGTGTTTTTATGCTAAAATGATGTTCCTTTTATTCTCTCCCTTGTTTTACTGTTCCATGTGTTTCTTTTGTTTTTATTGCTTTTCTTGCATTCTTTTTATTAATATTTGTCAATGTTTTATTCGTGTGAAGCACTTTGAAATGCTTTGACATACTATTATTATTATTATTATTATTATTATTATTATTATTATTATTATTATTATAGCATGTCTATTTTTTATTTTATTTAGGTTCTTGAGGAAAAGGAAAAAAGTGCTCCTGTTTTCCCCAGTGCTTGTCTTGGTGGCTTTGTATGGACCCTTATCTGTCAGGTGAGTCGGTAGCCTCTCTTTGTTGCAGTGGGGTACTCTGTGACACAATGATTATAATGATCAGTATTATTATACATAAAAGCATTTAATAAGTCATCCACTTTTCCTACAGTACTCTGTGACACAATGATTATAATGATGGGTACTCTGTCAGCGTCCAGGAGAGCTTGTTCCAATCTACAGCACATTCCAGTGCATTCAAACCCGCTCTCTGGTAATCATTTCAGCCTTGGTAGTACGAATCCAGTTTAGTTAAATAACTCAGAGCCAGTCCTTAAGACAAGCTGTTTTAATTCAGTAAAAAATAATACAAATTCAAGTCAATAACAAACGTTTAGCTTGAAGTCTTTTTCAGTGCCTTCAAATGTTGGAATGGTTTGAGATTCACTATTTACTATTTTGGGTTGTGGACTCCACCCAGATTGATATAAGAGTGTGTGTTAATTATCCACAAATGGGATGCTAAGCTAGCAGAGTCATAGGCAAGAATGGAAAAGAGAAGAAACTAAATACAAGTATGAATAAGTGAAAATAATAACATAAAGGTGTGAGAATTAGTTACGTTCATGCAGAATGGGAGGCGTTCTGCAGTACATCATTATGGTTAATTGAGGGGTTTCTGGTTTCTCCTTCCTGCTGTCACGTCAACCCTCTTTTCAGCTGTCAAATCTAAAAAAAACGTCTTTAAGCCCGTTCAGGGCCAAGCATTTTGCACGGGTACTGACAGGCTTTCTAAAATGCTTGATGGTATAAGCATTGTTTGTGGGTTTAACATAACAGTGTTTTTGACAAAGGGAATGGTACCTGCATTCTACAGCTCCTAATCTCCCCAAGCCGAGTGGAAAGCTCTGCAGTACAAACAGAAATGCGTAGTCCATATGGGAAGAACACACTGGAAGCACTGCAGCCGCTACAGAGGTGGAGCTGTAATAGGAATAGGATCCTGTGCTGGGATCTTCCAGGCTCACCTGTAAATGCTGAGGCCTCTGTCTGTCTCTGTTTGCAGGTATATTGAGGGCCTGATTCCCATGGAAAAGTGCCAGTTACCTCCTGGCTCTCAGCTCAGGCCTGGGAACCACATGGACAACTCCCTGGATCTCTGGTAATGTAGAAATGTATTTCAGGTCTATCTGTGTAATGTAACAAGATGTAATGTTTCTTTGTAATGTTTATATTTATTATCTGTTGTCTACCCCACTGCTGCCACTTCTTCAACCGGTGATGGGGATCGTGAGACTGTGGGTCAACATTGCTTTTGCTCATTTTGCTGTATGTAGTTCCCCATTTACGTTTACCATCTTAGCCAATAAGAGTGATGGACGGCTCTCAATTGAGTCTCCTAAACCTTTAGAGATGCTGACTTGATATTTCCTATGCACTGAATCCTACCCTGGAAAAACCAAGGAGTAGCCTTCACTGTGAACTGTGGCTTTTTGGTTTCTGAATGATAAAGACGTTACACTTGGAACTATTGGCTATTCTGCATCCCAGCTGTCTTCTGTGATTCAAAGATATCCCACAAGAAAGATTAACCATTTTGTGTGAGTAATTGTACAATGCTGCTGCCTCCACAGTGTCAAAGCCTCATATCTCAGAGACCATTTGAGGTACTGGCTTCATGTTAGCAGGGTTATATAAACACTGCTTGAAATGCTTTGGCCTAATATGGCTGCCGTATATTTAATAAAAGACACTTGCATTTTACCCTCCATGCTCCCAGACATTTATTCAAGCAAACTGATTTCAAACCTTGAATCCCCTCCGACTCCCCCAGGTCTAGGACTGATGTACAAACGTGCACTTACTGGAGGGCTCCAGTCATGTGGGACGGAATGTTCAACCCACAGCACTATGATGAAGTTTATAGGAGGCAGAACGTCACTGTTGCTCTCACAGTGTTTGCTGTTGGAAGGTAAGACTTTCTCTGATACATATGTCTGCAAATCAGTTGGCTATTTATTTAACAAACTGCTGAGTTATTTAAATGAATATATGCAACATCAACCTTTAGTTTTGTTTTTAGAAAGAACTGAGTGATCAGCATTTCCGATCTGTCCAAGCTGGTACTGTTTGTCAGAAATGCTGAAATTGTTCAGCCTTCTCTTCAAATTCCTCAGGAAGCTAATGAAGCATCTTTGAAAATGGCTCCCTGTATGTCATGGATGATTCGAGATCGGGCAGTAACGTTTTGGTTCATCTTTTCTCGGCAGTAAATCACGTTGTTGTTTGTGTACTCGGGTAGTCACGTCTTTTGTTGGCAATTTTAATCACTAAGGGTTCCGCGTTTTCAAATTCCAAATTTTACTGAAAAATTACAGGATTTTTTTTTTTTTTAACTGGACGTCGGTTTTTACTGATTTATACCTGGTTTTTGTCTATTCATGATTTTACTGGTACTAATTTCTAGGAAACACACAATATTTTGATTAAAATGCTGTTTTATTTTGACTCTGACATTGTAATAAGCAGCCCTACACTATATCCTAGGATACAGCAGACGTTTAGATGTCAGAGGATCAAATAATGTTCAAACGTGGTTCTCTGTCACTTCACAAGCACACTATCATCGGATTATGTTGGCCAATCAAAGTCTGAGTATTGTGGCAATTGCTGGGTGTAGTAACTACTACGTTGATCACAAACGTAAATCAGTTTATGAATATTCAAAAGAAAACTAATGTTTCGAAGTATACAAAAAGCAAAAATAGAAAGTGGGTCAGATGAGGCAGAGGATGCATAGCGTTGCAAATACTGCTGCATGGAGGTACATGTTCGCGCTGACAATAAAAGAACATACTGAAAAATAAGCGACACATTAAACTAAAACAAGAAAGTTAACTGAGAGAATTTATGCGGCTCTTACACGCGTTTTAATGAAAGAGAGCGCGCAGAATGACTGTGTTAATGAGTTTTAATAAAAGACAGCGGGCAGAATGACTGTGTTAATGAGTTTTATTAAAAGAGAGCGCGCAGAATGACTGTTAATGAGTTTTAATAAAAGACAGCGGGCAGAATGACTGTGTTAATGAGTTTTAATAAAAGACAGCGCACAGAATGACTGTTAATGAGTTTTAATAAAAGACAGCATGCAGAATGACTGTGTTAATGAGTTTTAATAAAAGAGAGCGCGCAGAATGACTGTTAATGAGTTTTAATAAAAGACAGCGGGCAGAATGACTGTGTTAATGAGTTTTAATAAAAGAGAGCGCGCAGAATGACTGTGTTAATGAGTTTTAATAAAAGAGAGCACGCAGAATGACTGTGTTAATGAGTTTTAATAAAAGAGAGCGCGCAGAATGACTGTGTTAATGAGTTTTAATAAAATACAGCATGCAGAATGACTGTGTTAATGAGTTTTAATAAAAGAGAGCGCGCAGAATGACTGTGTTAATGAGTTTTAATAAAAGACAGCGGGCAGAATGACTGTGTTAATGAGTTTTATTAAAAGAGAGCGCGCAGAATGACTGTTAATGAGTTTTAATAAAAGTCAGTGGGCAGAATGACTGTGTTAATGAGTTTTAATAAAAGACAGTGGGCAGAATGACTGTGTTAATGAGTTTTAATAAAAGAGAGCGCACAGAATGACTGTGTTAATGAGTTTTAATAAAAGAGAGCGCGCAGAATGACTGTGTTAATGAGTTTTAATAAAATACAGCATGCAGAATGACTGTGTTAATGAGTTTTAATAAAAGAGAGCGCGCAGAATGACTGTGTTAATGAGTTTTAATAAAAGAGAGCGCACAGAATGACTGTGTTAATGAGTTTTAATAAAAGAGAGCGCGCAGAATGACTGTGTTAATGAGTTTTAATAAAAGAGAGCGCACAGAATGACTGTGTTAATGAGTTTTAATAAAAGAGAGCGCACAGAATGACTGTGTTAATGAGTTTTAATAAAAGACAGCATGCAGAATGACTGTGTTAATGAGTTTTAATAAAAGAGACCGCACAGAATGACTGTGTTAATGAGTTTTAATAAAAGACAGCGGGCAGAATGACTGTGTTAATGAGTTTTAATAAAAGAGAGCGCGCAGAATGACTGTGTTAATGAGTTTTAATAAAAGAGAGCGCACAGAATGACTGTGTTAATGAGTTTTAATAAAAGACAGCGGGCAGAATGACTGTGTTAATGAGTTTTAATAAAAGAGAGCGCGCAGAATGACTGTGTTGATGAGTTTTAATAAAAGAGAGCGCACAGAATGACTGTGTTAATGAGTTTTAATAAAAGACAGCGCACAGAATGACTGTGTTAATGAGTTTTAATAAAAGAGAGCGCACAGAATGACTGTGTTAATGAGTTTTAATAAAAGAGAGCGCGCAGAATGACTGTGTTAATGAGTTTTAATAAAATACAGCATGCAGAATGACTGTGTTAATGAGTTTTAATAAAATACAGCATGCAGAATGACTGTGTTAATGAGTTTTAATAAAAGAGAGAGCGTGCAGAATGACTGTGTTAATGAGTTTTAATAAAAGAGAGCATGCAGAATGACTGTGTTAATGAGTTTTAATAAAATACAGCATGCAGAATGACTGTGTTAATGAGTTTTAATAAAAGAGAGCGCGCAGAATGACTGTGTTAATGAGTTTTAATAAAAGAGAGCGCGCAGAATGACTGTGTTAATGAGTTTTAATAAAAGAGAGCGCACAGAATGACTGTGTTAATGAGTTTTAATAAAAGACAGCATGCAGAATGACTGTGTTAATGAGTTTTAATAAAAGAGACCGCGCAGAATGACTGTTAATGAGTTTTAATAAAAGACAGCGGGCAGAATGACTGTGTTAATGAGTTTTAATAAAAGAGAGCGCGCAGAATGACTGGGTTAATCAGTTTTAATAAAAAACACTGCGCAGATGACTGTGTTAATGAGTTTTAATAAAAGACACCACGCAGAATGACTGTGTTAATGAGTTTGTCAGAGCGCAGTACTTGCACAGATTCTGCTTCATCATACATGCCAGGGACATTAAACTTAATCAGAAACCAGAACTGCTACGCATCATATTCCACATGTAAAGTGTGTATACTGAGATTTGTTCCCCCCCGATTTTTACCGATGTTTCAAATACAAACTATTTCTAAAACATGAGATAATAGATAGTGAAGAGCTGATAATGTCAATCTGCTATGAAATACAAACACAAGCTTTCAACACCTCAAACGTTTATTTTTCAAGTGTAAATGGAAATTTAAAGAAACAGGTGTTTTTACATTTGCGTTTCAGTACATTGTCAGATATTTGAAAAGTACACATACCATTCCATTGCTCTGTAAACTGAATGGGGCACTGAAAAGTAATGTAGTTACAGCAACAGTGACACAAAGTACCAGAATGTAAAGAGTGCTAAGCTTATCAGGAAGGAACATTTAGGCAGTTTTCATAAAATCAGAAATGAGAAAGTTGACACACTGACGTTGCTGAATACGGCTCCTTTTCTCCCCGTTGACCTGCAGGTACCTGGACATCTACCTTGAGAAGTTCCTCTCCTCAGCTGAGCAGCACTTCATGGTGGGTCAAAGGGTCATCTACTACGTGTTCACAGACGACCCTGACAGGGTTCCGCAGGTCAAGCTGTCGGCCGGCCGGAGTGTGACAGTCATCAAGGTCCTCCGGCACAGCCGCTGGCAGGACGTCTCCATGCTGCGCATGAAGACCATCGCAGACACCATCGACTCCCTCATCCGCCACCAGGCCCAGTACGTGTTCTGCCTGGACGTGGACCAGGAGTTTGTGGGCCGCTTTGGCACAGAGGCTCTGGGTGACTTGGTCGCTCTGTTCCACTCCTACTATTACCACAGGCCCAAGTTCTTCTACACGTTGGACCATAACCCCAAGTCTGCGGCTTATGTAGAGCAAGGAGACATGTATTATCACGCGGCCGTCTTTGGGGGCACGTGGCAGCAGGTGAAGACCCTGACGCAGAGCTGCTACTGGGCCATCATGCAGGACAAGAACAACCAGGTGGAGGCGCTGTGGCACGACGAGAGCCATCTCAACAAGTACTTCTGGCTCCACAAGCCCTCCAAGGTCCTCTCCCCCGAATACTGCTGGGCCTCCGCCATCGGCTACCGCAGCGACATCCACGTGGTGCGCCTGGTTTGGGCTGAGAAGCAGTACAGCTTTGTTAGGCAGTAGCTACCGAGTGGGACTGGGAGGAAGGCTGGACTTTGTTATATCCACTGGAGTTGGGGATTCCTGGATTATACAACTCAGGGATTGAAAGCAGAGTTGGATGTTATGACGTTTGTCATTGAATGTATTTAGCTTCTTAGTATTTCTTCATTTAGCCCTATTGAGTGTTTTATATGGATGATTTTCAGTTTATGAAGAGATTCTATTGTTTGATCACTCAGACCTGTGTTGAAATGATCTAGTTCATACTTTGAACATAAAATAAAAATGAATTGTGTTCCTCGTTTTATGAATATGCAAATGGTGCTTAAGTTTGTATAATAAGAATTAGGCCTACTTATGTATGTTCTAGCTGTTAAAGACCCTTAAAACCACAAAAATCACATCGCGTCAACACCCGGCTCTCGGGCCTTCATCTGCTCTGGAAATTATTTTGGTCACAGTGTTTATTCATGGAACTGAAACATGTGGTCACAGTGGACACTGACAACTGATTATCTTAGACAGAGATTAAATAAGTCAATTTCCAGAGCAGACATGTGCATCTTTATATAACCTAGTCAGCTAAGTTCATTACATACTAATGTATGTAAATGTAAAAAAATAAGTTTGACATGCAGACAGACAAACTCCATATACTCTGAGATTATGTCACAATATAGAACTGTTGCTAAAGAAGGTCCTTAGCACATTTCGTGACAGTTAAACAAGTGGTTCACTCAACATATTGTAAGGACAAACAGTACGCCTACAACATAGATCAACATCCATCAGAGGGATCCCCTTGGGAAGGGTCTGGAAACTACAGGACCCTTTATTATCCCAGTGGAAGAGCCAAGCCACACTGCAAACTGCTAGTTCAGAGGCGCCCTCTTCCACGCTGACGAAGAATCAGTGCCTCACAGAGCAGGCAGGCAAGCCACAGAGAGAGCTGAAAGAGTTCTGATATGTGGTTCTTGTCATGCAGATTGTCGGAGATCTTGGACTTTCGAATGGGTGTGTGCAGAACATTATTGTGACGTATCGTCAGGAGAGTCTGCCGCTGCACGACGTAGTCCTGGCCGCCCCAAAGAGGCCGAGCTTTGCTGGGGATTCCGAAGGGGTCGTCATTGGCTCTGACCGTCCCAGGGTGGGGGATGGGAAACCGTCAGGGACTCTTTCTCCTCATCACGCAACATCAAACCCTACTGGCCAGACACTGAGCACATTCAGAGTGGATAAGAGGCAGGGCTGATCTCTGTTCTCCGGGATCGGTAGCCCGCCCACCTCTGCTCTGGATTGCTCGGCGTAAAAGCAGTGTGGTCCAGTGGTTAAAGAAAAGGGCTTATAACCAGGAGGTCCCCGGTTCAAATCCCACCTCAGCCACTCATTGTGTGACCCTGAGCAAGTCACTTAACCTCCTTGTGCTCCGTCTTTCGGGTGAGACGTAATTGTAAGTGACTCTGCAGCTGATGCATAGTTCACACACCCGTCTCTGTAAGTCGCCTTGGATAAAGGCGTCTGCTAAAAATAAATAAATAAATAAAAGCGATTCTGGCTTTAGGCTTGTGAGATCGGAGGACGCTCACATGCCCTCAGAACGTCTGTGCTGTGTGGGGACCCGCTGCAGTGAGGAGAAAAAACATAATTGGACATTTCAAACTGGGGGAAAAATAAATAAAAATAATAATTGGTCACTAAAAATTAAAAAAAAAAAAATTAGCTCTCTAACTTTAGTTTTTAAATTTTTCTCTTTGTCCTGATGTACTTGCGGTATTATTATGTTCTATTAAATGTATCTTCTCTTCTTTCTCTGTATCTCCTGATACACACATCTGTTTAGTTTTTCTCTGCCTTTACTACCTTTCAATCCCAACTGTCCATTGATTGAAATCCTGAACGGACGTAAAATTTGCATCATTAACATAGAGGTTTCTCATTTAAATACTGAATAGTGATTCTGACACCTTTCTGTAAATTGCACCCATTCCACCTGTCGGAAAACAGTAGAAAACGTTTCATTTTATGATGGAAACAACGTTTGTGATAAGAGTCAGGTTAAAACAGACGATATTCAGGGCTTCTATGTCTAATTGTGCTCATCACAACACCAAAGGGACACTGGAGCCATGGAGAGATTCCAAAGACGAGCAAGCAGACCAATCTCAGGGCTTAAAGGACTGAGCTACAAAGAGAGGCTGAAAGAAGGGAAACCCATTTAGACTGGAACAAAGAAGAACCAGAGGGAACATGACTGAAGTTTTTAAAATGACATAGTTAATCCAAACTATTACTTTAGGACAGTACAGAAACCAGAACCAGAGGACACAGGTGGAAATTAAGTGGAGCTAGACTTATGAAAGAGAGAAGGAGACACTTCACACAGAGACTGTGTGAGGGTGTGGAATGGGCTACCTAGTCATGTTGTTGAGGCAGAATCACTGGGATCCTTTAAGAACCCACTTTACGAAGTTCTGAGATCAATCAATCTTATGTTCTTAAAACAGTGTGTACCCAAGTATAAGCAGATGCGCCTATTTAGTACAGGAACATTTTATACCTCGGTATACAAATCCAAGGAGCTTATGATGAAGTTATATAATGCGCTGTACATTTTACACTCTACATCATTACAAAACAGGACTTGTTGGCAGTTTAGATTCTGCTGCAGACAAACAACGTCCTTCCCTCTTGAAGCCTGGCAATCTTTCTGTCACTCTGACAAAGGATTGCATGCAGCAGTAAGACGTAGCAAAACTGTAAACGGAGGGAATCTCCTTTTTCAACAAATGCCACTGTTGTTATACTGATAAACACATTTTGAACTATATTCAAGATTACACCAATAACAAGCCAATATGCATTCTGAGTCATCCATAAACACTAGTGTCAGTTACTTTAGACTGTTCTGTGTTCATGCCAAAATCCATAATGTTTGTTATTCTTGTACGAACATTCACAAACAGTGTGCTGTTGCTCAACCTCTCATGTCCATTTCCAGTAAAATCAGAATCACTCATTTAAAGTAACTGTTTACTCTGCCCGCCTTCCCTGGCAATAGGTCAGTCCTGAAGGCAAGAGAAGAGTGAACTGGCAGATTCTTTCTTCTTCTGCCTCTACGCTGATATGCACCACAGCAAGGTGAGTTCTCTTCGTTTTATAAACAGAAAGACACTAGCCTGCCTGGGTGGTGCGGTGGGATGGCTATTGAATACATTATAATCAATATGGTTTACAGTACCTCCCATTCCACTTCAGGTTGGTACTGATCCAAAGTCGGTTCAAGGGTCCCCGAGTGGCTCACCTGGTAAAGGTGCAGCCGCATGGTGTGCAGGGTGAGTCATACAGCGCAGGTTCACGTCCTGGCTGTGTGAAGTCACTGGTCTTCGCAGGGGATTCCAAAGGGAGCATCGCATTGGCTCTGGCACTCCCGTGGGTTAGGGAGGCAAAACCGGCAGGGACTGTTTCTCCTCTCCAGCGAACCCTGCTGGCCAGGCGCCCAGTGAGCTCAAAAGTGGACACCTGCAGGGCTGGCCTTTGTAGTCTAGAGGTCACTAGCTCATTGACATCTGCTCTCAGGTTCCTGGGTGTAAAAAAGGAAGCTGACTCGGTCATAGGATCGGAGAATGACCCCTGAACCTTCAGGCCTCCTGAGCTGTGTGGGGACTTGCTGCGGTGAGGGGAAAATATTATTGGACATTTCAAATTGGGGAGAAAATGGGGACAATAATTGGGCACACAAAAATAAAAATATACAATACAATAACAATTGAAATGGTCATTGTATTGTAAAGGATTGATAACCAAGGCTTGAACATCTATATTCCTTGATCCTATTTAGCTTGAGTAACCTTATAACTTGATACCCCTTTAACTCAACATTTAGCCTTGTATTAACCAATTCTGGTTGGATGGAGTAATTTCCTAGCTAACAAATGCTTAGATATGTATAGAGGATATGCCACGGCCCACTTGAAAATGTCGAAAATATCCCACTACTTTATTTACGACTTAGTCTTGGCCTCTTCTATCTTTCTGTATTTCTTTTCAGTTCCTGTTCCTTGTTTAGTGTCATTCTCAATTTGACCCAGTTTTTCTCCTATTTACATTCTGATGGTTTCTGTTTGTACTGTAAAGGTCACAGTCAAGCTTAAAATGTTTGAAGCGAATGATAAATCACTTTTCGAGCTGTGTGTGTTTTTATAAATAACTAAAGTACTTCTTAAACTTCTTAAACTGAGTCAAATTGGATCCGGCTAAGGAGCAAACCTTCTATTGGGATGACCTCCTGCGGGGATAACACATGCTATTTGTTTGCATTGATGCACATACTGTAACACATGCTATTTTTTGCTAAGCACTGACTAAGAGCTGTATGTGGTGGTATTTTTATATCAGTGAGAGATGACAGCACCGGACTGTGAGAGCTATGTGCGAACAGCGCAGCACCATTCATTATGCCAAGACTGCTAATAGTAGATGTGGTTAGAACTGCGTCAGAGGTAAAAGCAGTGTGGTTTTGTGAGTTCCATAAATACACAGATCACAATTCATTATTTCCATATCCAGTCCTAGTGGGGCAGAAAAAAAAACAGAAGCAAGCTGTCAAAATGTGTTATTAGTGATTGTAGTGATGACCTAACAGCAGATTACTGTGTTCACAGGACTGCACAGTGATGTGGGGGTTCACCATTTCGATCCTACTCCTTTCATTGGAAAGCCTTCGTGCCTGTCCAGATGAGTGCCATTGTGAGGATAAAGCTGGTGTTCCAACGGGAGACTGTGAGGGCAGGGGGCTTTATTCACTGCCACCAGGCATCCCGAAAGAGGTGGGGATCCTGATCCTGAAGAACAACTCCCTGGATCGCCTGCCGTCCGATTCCTTTGTGAACTTCACCCAGCTTCAAACCCTCCACCTCCAGAGGAACTGGCTGGCAACCCTGCCTGTCGGCCTCTTTTCCTCACAGTCCCAGCTCACTGTGCTCTATCTCTACGGGAATCGCCTCACGTCACTCCCAGACCACATATTCACACCAGTGCCCAAGCTGGAGCGGCTACACCTGAGCGGGAATCAGCTGGCTCATTTCTCAGACGCTGTGTTCGCTCCTTTGGTGAAACTCAAAACACTGCTCTTATCAGGCAACCGACTGCAGGCTCTCTCCCCCAACTCCTTCCAGAACCTCCAGAAACTCACAGTCCTGTCCCTGTCCTCGAACAAGCTCACTTCCCTCCACAAGGACCTCTTCCAGCCCCTGCGTTCACTCCGTGTCTGCACCCTGAACAACAATCAGATTGCCCAGCTCCCAGAGTCAATATTCAGGGGTCTCCATGACCTCTCCTGGCTCACCCTGGCTGATAACTCTCTCCGTCACTTACCTGTGAACCTTTTCCAGCAAACGCAAATCAAGCACCTCTACCTGTACAGCAACCAGCTGCAGAGTCTTCACGCAGGGCAGCTCCAGCCTCTGCCAGACCTTCAAACCGTGAAGCTGAACGGAAACCAGCTTGAGGTTCTGCCCTCAGGATTCTTTGCCAACCTGCCGAAGCTGAGCACTGTGACCGTCTATGACAACCCCTGGAGGTGTGACTGCAGCAGCAGCTACATGCGGGGGTGGGTCCGTGATCATGGGCAGCTGGTAAAGGGTCAAGGTCTGCAGAGCAGCGGGGCAGTGATATGCGACAGCCCCACACAGGTCAGGGGGCTATCCATGGCAAATCTCACGGATGCAGACTTTTCCCACTGCTGAGTAAAATCATATAAGAAACTCATGCCAGTGTTTTCATTATAAAATGTATCAGACACATTCTATATAAACATATTAAATACATTCACTTTATTGTATCAGTTTTTTGTCTTTTTTATGTCGATTTAATGACTCGTGTTTTTAAGTGTTCAGTGGCCGTCTCTAATTAAGTTGAGATTGTATTTTATTCTGCACCTTTCTCTCACGGGCCTGGCACAGCAAAGCGCGTGTGAGAAATACATTGTCAACATGTTTAGAGGTAGCCACCGAACACTTACAAACATACAATAGAATGTCATGGGTGAATTGTTTTCATAAAATAGAGAAGTGGATTTTTTTTTCCATGTGTTTTTAAATATTCAAGAATTATTCAACATAAGAGGTTAAGAAAAAAGAGGATATATTTTTTATTTATAAAAATACAAAGTATTTGTTCTTGTTTTAACATTGCGTAACATATAATAGAAAACAGTACAATGGAGAAACATTAAAACACAGTAAAATATTACGTACAACAATACCAGATCATAATATCACTTTTGTAGTGTAGAAAAATGTAAAACCTTTAGGTTTTGGGTCAAACTAAAAGCTGACTACTTTTAAAACCATATTTAGCTGCAAGCTTTTTAGCATATTCCTTGCTTGTACTTATACACAATACAATCATATTTATAACATTCAAACAAAAAAATAATACATAAGCAGAGTGCTGCCCTTAGACTGAGAGTTTTGATCGTGATCCCCTTAAAGTACACAGCTTACAAAATAACCCCAGTCAATCTTACCTAATATTATTGCCATCAAATATACTTCTAGTTCTGTTTAATCTACTTTTTGTTAACTAATACAGTAGTTATTTTAAAAATCCTTAAAAATGAACGTTGTAAAATTGTATGTAGGAAAATGTAACCTCTATGATGGTAACACAGCTTAGAGTGGTTTTGTTAGCTCTGTGTACTTGAAAAGCAATATGTTAAACACACAGTAACACACAGTGAAGCACAGTATTAGAGCAGCCAGCTCGATCTCACCTCAGAGCTATCTTAACTAATCTACATCTTAAATCAAATGTTATGTCCTCCATCCACTAGGCTGTTGGAGGAACAGGTTATTGGTAACACTTTGGTGTACCTGATGTGGAGTTTAGACAGGATTCTGGGAACCCTATTGATTTTCTCTGATTACAAAGTCACCAGGATGAGACGACTAAAACAGAAAATGATACAAAGTGAATGTAAACAAGAAGAATGCTGAAGTTACCTCCGATACGTCATTCCCATAGCAAGCTGCTCTTTGAGAGAGAGCTTGAGCTTATTGCTTTCACAAGGATTGGCCCATTATGTTTAAACTTGCACCCATGACGATCTGGCACATAGCACTGTTTACTGTGTGTTTGAACAAATTGTGCCCAATGTCTTTGGGTTCTCCAAACTGCTTAATGCTCCAGGACAGTGTCATTTCCAACATTGTCCAGCATTCAGGTAATGATTCAATCTCTAATACAGTGTGTCTTCACATTCAGGCATATCAGCTGCACCTTCACTGACACATGAGCATGGAACTCTGAGGACAGTGGAAAGTACTCTGTCATATACATTGCAATGAGAACTTGAATAGGAGCTTCTTCAGAAAAGACATTGAGGTGCAAACGCTACTGCTGTAAATCCACAAGAAACAAGCCCCATGTTATCAAGTGCTGGATGTTTTCATACTGCTGAAGACATAAAGACGCCTTCTCAACAGCATGAAGGCAGGTCAGAAGCTAATCTCATCTGAACTAATCATGACATTGCATTATTTCAATCCTAGTAGCCTGATAGTTTTCTATTCTTCTAAGTTTCTAATTGAGAAAAAGGTTGATGTTTAAGCAGGTCCCCCAACCCCAAATCACACAACAGTAACAGCTTGTGCAGGTTAGTAAGATATTTTACATGACACCCAAGTTAACTTTAATGATGAACACGTGCTGTCCCAGTGGTACTTTCATTGCATCAGTCAAGGCACATCTACATTCAAATATACTGTTTAGATCACAACCTCCTATCCGCACGCACACATAGTGCTGCAATGTACTCCCTACTCCAGTCTCTACTTGTGTTTTATTGTGGGCTTGTTTTAATATCATTTAGAGGATATTTCTAAGCTGAGCAATAGCCCGCACTGATAATGGGTTCACTGTGGGGGCGGCAGGATGACTGGAGACAGCCCGGAACGCACAAGGGTGATGATTCATCTGTTATTAAAAAAAACACAATCTAAAAGTTCTGCAATCATTTATTAATGATGATCGAGCAATTGCATCCCTCAGTTACTGTAAGACTCTCGCCTTGTGCACACGTTTTTAATCAAAACACAAGACTAGATAAAGAGCCACAATAAACAGAAGGAAATCAGAAATACCAGACAGCCTACTAGAGTGGAAATACTATATTCATCATTACCAAGTGGATTATTTTCTCATCACATTTTTTTCTTTTCTGCTCACCAGTTAGAGAGAGACAGCAAAGTTTGAATTAGTCTCAATTATTTTTTTCTCTGTTCAGCTGCACAGTAACCTACCCTGCAGCCTCTGTGCTTCCTTTATTTGTGTTAGTTTTTCGTTAAGTATATGGGAAAGCTACAAAGCGGTATTTAATTCATTATGTTAACGTAACATTATTCAGCAGGCCAAATCCGAGTGGTGGTTGAACAGGTGTTTGGGCTATTGAAAGGGAGGTGGTGGATACTACTGAAGCACAATTCTTGCTGGAGGCTGAAGCATATCTCAGCCTCCAGCAAGAATTGTACAACAGCGATATGAAGAGGGTCCTGCTATTAGAGATGCACGGCTATCTTTATTTTTGTAACCAGACAGTGTACTTTTATTTTGTATCACATTTGTGTTTCATTGGCTTATTTTGTATCTCGTTATACCAAATACAGCATCCTCATTTGTGTTGTACTTGTATGACTGCTTCTGCTAAATAAAGAATTGGAATATTGAGTAGTATTGTTGATTCCCGAGAAATAAGTCACAAAGATTCCACACCACATTTTATTTTGAGAGTGTTTGTGTTGTGCATTGTATCAAGCTGCCTCATCATATCCCCTTCCCTTATGGATATTAATACCCGAGTCTCTTCATCGCTCCAACGGACGTAAGTGGAGGATGGACACAGGTTTTGCTCACACAGAACTAGGAGAAATTGCTATAGTTATACACATTTAAACATAGTACTTAGTAGTAACTTTACAATAAAGTTGTTTTGACAGTTGTTTGGAAAGCTATTTGCAAGTGCATTCTGAAGTACTATACAGTAGTGCAACAGGGTCAAGAATTCCCTGTTCAAATTGATGTTACACTTGCATGTTATTATTTTTATAAAATTATTTTTGATTTGATTAGTGCATGTTTTGTGTTGTCTGACACTTTTTGATAATTGATTTGTATCACGTTATGTTGGCTTCTCCACCCGCTTCCCTAGGTTTGCCTTGTTGAGCACCTAGTAATTGAATTATTGATCAATTTACGCACCTGAATATAAATAGCACATGTTTTTACAAACGGGATGGCCATCCTGGGGTTTGTATGTCTGTGCAGGAGTGGGAATGCAGTGTTTGGAGTGGGGAACGACGAGTGAGTGAGAGTGAGTGAGTGACTGAGTGAGAGACGGAAATGGACCAGTAAATGGAGCATCCCGACAATAAGTATTGGGCTGATGGTATGCCGGTGTTGAATAATGAACGCGAACGGCTCGGGTGTTTTTAACCTATTTGGCAGTCGATTGGAGTTTAAGAAGTGCATAGAGTAGGCTATATTGTGATGCTGGTTTCTCTCTCGCTCTCTCTCTGTGTTCCCTCCCCTGCACGGTCATTGTGTGTGTGCGTGTGGTGTGGGTATTTGTACTTTTGTACCATGATAGGAGACATGATGATAGGAGGCTGTGTGGTCCAGTGGTTAAAGAAAAGGGCTTGTAACCAGGAGGTCCCCGGTTCAAATCCCACCTCAGCCACTGACTCATTGTGTGACCCTGAGCAAGTCACTTAACCTCCATGTGCTCCGTCTTTCGGGTGAGACGTAGTTGTAAGTGACTTTGCAGCTGATGCACAGTTCACACACCCTAGTCTCTGTAAGTCGCCTTGGATAAAGGAGTCTGCTAAATAAACAAATAATAATAATACAGTGGTATTATGACAGTTTTACCGTGTCTTTGAATGTGTATCTCCACTTTATTGCTGGGTAGCAGCGTTGTTGCATTGGCACTTTAATCCATGACCTCATTCATGTGAACCTTGTTTAACTGCTTGAAATCTTGCTACCTGTTAATAGGTGAATGGAATGGTTGATTTATTATATTAGTACCGTTTGAAACCAGGTGTCGCTATTGGAAGTTTACAATAAATAAACGCTTGTTAAAATGTATCTGACTTTCTTGTTGACCTTGTTCCTACATTTTTGGATCTGTTATCTGAATAAAAAACCTAAAGGATCTTCTGTAATTTGTTCGGTGCCTTGTCGCACTGAACTGGCGTAGTCAGGCTACATTAGTACTTTTACAATCAACACTTGCTACATCTTGTGATATTTTGGAATTAAAGGCAGGTTTGTGGTACGTTTGTACACTTACGTGACCGGGGAGGTGTAGCTGTAGCTGTAACCACCTGAATTCACAAACCCATGATGCAGTTTATCAAACATTTTTTAAACAGAAACTTGGTAAATACAATCTGTGTGACACTTTGCAAACACATTTAGATCCATGTATGATCAGCATTATGATAAGTTCTAGGGAACACAGAGAAAAAAAAAAGTGGGGTTATCTGCAACATCAATCTGATACGTGAAATACTGCAAACAAAACATTCGCTTCCCTGCTGCTATCTTTGGACCATGGTAACTTACGTATTCCCACGTGACTTTATAGCGGCTTTTGGAAAGGACTTGAACGAGCTAATTAACATATTCACAAGAAACTCGTGTTTGTAAACTTTCTTTTGTAAACTTTCTTATGTTCTTAAGTGGGCGTTGACTTCACGAGCATTTCCTGGAATCTCACAAGAAACTGAGACTGTCACGGCAAAATATGGAGTGCATTTTTTGGGACATTTTCACAAGCTTTCCCTGCCAAGTTTCACGCGCACTGTCCATTCACGTGAAACAAAGCAACATGTAAACCCTGGCCTATTGTTATCAGGAGCTTGTCCCCATTGACTCACCTTATATACTAGTGTTAGGGGCATTTCAACAGGGTGATAATACACAGAGGGTGGCATTAACAGGAGTGATATTAGGCAGGTTTCATTGTATTTCATTGTATTTCATGGGAGTTTTTCTGTTTCCTATTTACCATATCTGAACTGTACTGCCGACTGGGGCAACAGTCCAAAAACACAAGCAAGTTTTGAATAAATACAGGGGAAGCAGTGGTAGCAGTTCATGATGGGATGAAATCTGATATCGGCAGTTTTGTGATATGAAAATAAAGAACACTTCTCGTTGTAAAAAAAAGGATCTATTAAAAAGCATCTTTTAACATAATCAACGAAGATATTAACAAGGTATGAAAGTTGATTACCACAGACAGTCTCATGTCATAACGCTTCTTATCTTGTTGTTACAGGGCTGCTACAGCCTTTCTAATTAGTCATAATATTGGACTGTTAATCACTTGATTAATAACAGATCCTTAAATAAAGCTCTGCTCTAAATCCTGTGTCGGTGTTCTTGGATTCCTATTTGTTGGAGTTTTCTTCTCAATACTTGTAAACCTGGGCAGGCAGTTTCTCCTGTCTGCTGAAAGTGCTTTAGTTTAGTCCAACGGAAATGACTTCCTGTACAAACACTGGGAGTCACACGGATTCTATTAAAAAATAGAAACAGACACCGAATTTCTCGTCGTGATCATTTAAATATAACACCTGTCTAAGAGGCAGGAGTTATTCTGGGCATGCCTGGCGTGTTCTGCTGATTTGCTGCCTTTACGACGGGTATGTCAGTTTGATTATACATAGTAGAGTCTCCTACATTGCATACAGTTTTTATACAGCAAGCATCTCTTTACTAATTCCTTTA
Source organism: Acipenser oxyrinchus oxyrinchus (assembly GCA_030684275.1). Taxonomy (NCBI): domain Eukaryota; kingdom Metazoa; phylum Chordata; class Actinopteri; order Acipenseriformes; family Acipenseridae; genus Acipenser; species Acipenser oxyrinchus. Next base: position 20,645,492 of record CM060268.1, read on the forward strand.
GCTGGACTGGCTCATTACAATTACATGATTTCTCTCAACACTAACTAGTCTGGGGCAGATTGTCGTGGAAGTGAAACTCAAGTAACTGACCACTCGCTTGGCTCCTGTCAGCTTTGTTTCCAGTCCAGGGGAGCCGATTTTCAGTCTGGAGTTGAGAAGGCCTGGGAGAGATAGGCCTGCCTGCCTGCCCGTTGTGCCCCTCCTGGTCCCTCTTTCCTGCCCTGTTTCCCTCCTGCCAGCCCTGTGTCCCTCCTGGTCCCTCCTGCCTGCCCGTTGTGCCCCTCCTGGTCCCTCTTGCCTGCCCTGTGTCCCTCCTGCCAGCCCTGTATCCCTCCTGGTCCCTAGTACCCGGGGCAGCTGTCCCTCCTGGGGGCTCACACCTCGTCGCTGCCCAGGCTCTGGCTCTCATCTGGGTCCTGGGAGCCTGGCCTGGCTGCGGGGGAGCTCAGGTTCAGGTATCCGATGTCAGAGGGCTGGGAGCGGAGGGTGGAGAAGGAGGACTTGAGGCTCTCAGGCGGCTCGCTGGCCTTCACCCTGCGGATCGCATCCAGGATCCCCAGAGTGTCACACACCCCTGCCGTCAGACTACGGAAAGAATTACTAGATTAGAATTTGAAGACATTGAAAAAGACTTCTAGTTTAAACATGTGTAATTGGTTGGGTTGATCACGGTGAGTCACGGTGACATGACTAGGTAACCCATTCCACAGCCTCACCACTCTCTGTGTAAAAGTGAAATCTAAAAACAGGCTACTTCTTTAGATCTTTAGACTTCCCAGCCTCTCCCGTTTCTCAGAATACATTCTTCATGTAACACAACGTGTGTCGAAACAAACAATACACAATCACCTGGCAAACCTCGGAAATCCTTGCCGTGCCTCACTCACAGACACTCCCACACACTCCCACACACAGACACTCACAGTTCTAGAATTCTACTGGAAAGATATGGGAGTCCCAGTTGAAACGCAGACCGAGGCTCAGTCACACCGCAGTGGGTGTCTGTTCCAGAGCTGTGTGCTTCTCACCTGGGGTTGCTGGGCTGCAGAAGGCTGCCGTTCAGCAGCAGGCTCTCGGTGGGAAAGGCTTTTTTGAGCTCCTAGAAGAGAACCAGGGACATGTGGCTAAATCACACATTAGACTGGAGTATTAGAAACAATCTTTAAACTGAGTTTTTAATCTGGTCCATGCAGGGCAGTAGAATCCTGTCAGGAGGGCAGTACAGTAATCCGTTGTGTATCCGCCCGTCACATAGCCACCCTAACCATTTCCCCGCCATGATCAAGCTCTTCAGCACAGTGTGAGTGAGTGAGTGAGTGAGTGAGAACCAGAACCAGGGTTGGATACCGAAGAGTGAGTAAGCAAGCCGAAACCAGCGACAGCCGGGTGAGGAGCCAGAGTTTGTTTAGTATTGAACAGAGAAGATTAGTTCAGAGATTGTAGATACCACCAAAGTTTTCTTACACTGTGTTGTATGTACTTTCAAAGACTAATGAAGACCAAATTCTGATACTGCTTATGCTAAAACTTATGCTAAATAACTTATTTACCAAGTTCATGCCAAACGAATAAGTGGTTCTCTAGATATATAAAAATGTAAGAGTGACTTAAAGACTAGCAGACACAGGCCCATATGTGCGTATGGGTGCTTTCACCATATCCCCAGGGCCAGGTACAGGCAATAAAAGGCACAGCTGGAATAGACACTTCCAGGTGCCACGAAAGCAGACCCTAGAAAAGACCATGTAGACGGGATGTTTCCATTAAAGTGTACAGAAACGCAGACACATGCATTCAGTTCACGAGATGCTGTACCTCCATATTGCAGACAGACTGGACGCTCCTCAGAACGCGCTCCAACTCTCCGACCTGATTGGACAGTCGCAGGGTTCTATCCTGGAGCTGCCTGTTCTCTTCCTCCAGGCAGTTCAACCTGAGAGGCCATCAAGAAGAGAGGACAATTCAAAACGACGACACTGGATAGAGCAGTGCTTCTCAAACTGAGGTACTGGGACCCAGGGGGTCCCTCGACGGTTACTAACGGGGTCCCCTGGAAATTTTACTGTGTGGAGGTGATGCGTGGTTCAGTATCTGTGCTGTGTGGAGGTGGTGCGTGGTTCAGTATCTGTGCTGTGTGGAGGTGATGCGTGGTTCAGTATCTGTGTTGCGTGGAGGTGGTGCGTGGTTCAGTATCTGTGCTGCGTGGAGGTGGTGCGTGGTTCAGTATCTGTGCTGCGTGGAGGTGGTGCGTGGTTCAGTATCTGTGCTGCGTGGAGGTGGTGCGTGGTTCAGTATCTGTGCTGCGTGGAGGTGGTGCGTGGTTCAGTATCTGTGCTGCGTGGAGGTGGTGCGTGGTTCAGTATCTGTGCTGCGTGGAGGTGGTGCGTGGTTCAGTATCTGTGCTGCGTGGAGGTGGTGCGTGGTTCAGTATCTGTGCTGTGTGGAGGTGGTGCGTGGTTCAGTATCTGTGCTGTGTGGAGGTGGTGCGTGGTTCAGTATCTGTGCTGTGTGGAGGTGGTGCGTGGTTCAGTATCTGTGCTGTGTGGAGGTGGTGCGTGGTTCAGTATCTGTGCTGTGTGGAGGTGGTGCGTGGTTCAGTATCTGTGCTGTGTGGAGGTGGTGCGTGGTTCAGTATCTGTGCTGTGTGGAGGTGGTGCGTGCTTCAGTATCTGTGCTGTGTGGAGGTGGTGCATGGTTCAGTATCTGTGCTGTGTGGAGGTGGTGCGTGGTTCAGTATCTGTGCTGTGTGGAGGTGGTGCGTGGTTCAGTATCTGTGTTGTGTGGAGGTGGTGCGTGGTTCAGTATCTGTGCTGTGTGGAGATGGTGCGTGGTTCAGTATCTGTGCTGTGTGGAGGTGGTGCGTGGTTCAGTATCTGTGTTGTGTGGAGGTGGTGCGTGGTTGATTCAGTACCTGTGCTGTCTGGTGGAGATGGTGCGAGTGCAGGTCTGCCCCAACTCCTCCTCCTCACTCAGACGTCTCAACAGCTCCCGTTTCTCTACCAGAAGTTTCTCATTCACATCTGTCACTTTCCTTATCCATTCCTGTTCCTGCATTTCACATGAAAACACACACACAGCTTTCTTTAACCTAGTATGGTTTATTTTTTGCGCTAAACTGTACATATGGGATCTCCATTACCAATGCAACATCGAGTAAGATTTATGAAATCACAGAGCTTTAGCCGAGTTACTATTCCAGCTCACCTTCTCGGTCAGGCTCCTCGCCAGCGTCAGATCCTTCTCCAGCTTCCTGATCCTGCCGTCTCTCTCCGCGGTCTCTCTCAGGAAAAACTCCTTTGCTTGCCGGAGCTTAGCCTTGTGCCTGGCCTGCTTCTCGCTGTACCGTCTGAAAAGAAGCGGCCAGTTTAAAAGCAAACCTGGCTGAGAGGATCACATGGGGGGGGTTATCAGTTCTCTTTATCTTCATAAACTAGAGAATATATGACGAGAATACACAAATCTCTGAAAAACATGTAGGCATTTGTGATGAGTCTGCAATTCAGCCTCCCGACAGTAGAAGGTCTCGAATCACCCAGATCCTGTGACCGTGATGTAAGCGCAAGTATGTAAATCCCTGCCACTCAAGTCATGTGAAGGTTAAGAACACTTGTCTTATAGGGATTGGTGTTCCACTGGCTAAAGGGGCGGGGCTTGGCATACAAAAGGGGACGCAATGCTGTGCTCAGGGTTGGTCCTTGAAACACAGGAGGAATCTGTGAAGCCTGAGGGAGGACAGATTATTTTTTTGTGTGTGAGTCCTAACTGTTTGTTTGTTTAAGTTTCCTGTTTCTTCTTTTACTTTGGTCCTTCCTGACACGACTAACAGTGAGTCTGCCGTCAGCCCAACTGAAACGACAGCTAAAGAAAACCAACGCACTATTTTTTAAAATATATTTAATCCCTTGCAGCAATCCCCTCACTGTTTCCTTGTTTGTTTTGTAAAGAAACCTCCTTTGTTTAAACTTGCAACACTGTCTGGACTGTCTTTTTGTTATTTACACGCCCCATCGTACCACACATTATAAAATGAATCAGTAAGAAATACCACAAAGAACTCTTATGGTATTACTTACAACCACTGGGGGCTGAGAGCTGCAGGGGGACAGGGTAACGGTTACACTCTGGTGTACCTGCTGTACTTGGAAAGAAGGCATGTTTGAGAGCTCTATCAAGGCCACAGTGCTTTACAAAAAACAACAATAAGACATCAATTAAGAGAACTTATTTCAGACCTCTATCAAGTTGCTGTTGAGTGATGTGTGTGTGCGTGTGTCCAGCGTGCGTGACTGAGTTCAGCGTGTTTGAGCGCATCGCCACTCTACCTGACGTGCGAGTCCAGCTGGTGCAGAACCCGCTGGAGCTCCTCCTGGAGTCTCTCTGACTCATGCTGGCAGGACAACAGCTGTTCAGACAGATTCTGATTGGTCTTCTGGCTGTGCTGGTGCTACAGAGTGGAAAGAAGATAGCAAGAACGTTCCAAATCTGTCTAAAGCCTTTTTAAGGTTAATTGTAATAAACCAGAGGGAGGGCAGTATAATAATAATAATAATATTTACAAAATAGATAACAAAAGCAGCAATCTAGTCTAGTACTCTTTTCACTCTTTTTGATACCCCCAGTCCAGCTAGCCAATAGGATTGTGCGGTGCTGCTGACCTCATCTGTAACTGTGCTGTGCTCCTCCTCCAGCACACTCAAGCGTGCCCCCTGCTGGTGCAGCCGGTGGTTCAGCTCGGTGTTGCTGCGGTTCAGAGACGCCGCCTCCTCCCTCAGCGAGCGCAGCTGCTGCTGCAGCTCCTCCCCCTTCTGCTCCAGCAGCTTCCTGCGAGGACAGAACCAGCCGAGGTGGATCATTCACTCATTCAGTGCACGACTTGATAGAACCCATCCACAGAGACACGCTTTGAAGATTCTATAGGAGGCTGTGTGGTCCAGTGGTTAAAGAAAAGGGCTTGTAACCAGGAGGTCCCCGGTTCAAATCCCACCTGAGCCACTGACTCATTGTGTGATCCTGAGCAAGTCACTTAACCTCCTTGTGCTCTGTCTTTCGGGTGAGACGTAATTGTAAGTGACTCTGCAGCTGATGCATAGTTCACACACCCTAGTCTCTGTAAGTCGCCTTGGCTAAAGGCGTCTGCTAAATAAACAAATAATAATAATAATTCTCTTATGACTAGTGTTTGTATTTATTAAGAATCTATACAATGGGCCTTTTTTCTAACTTGTCTTTCAGCGGGGTAACATTTGTGTGGCAGGGCAAGCTGCCTCTTTCTGCATGCTCATTGATATACAGACTGCTCGTTATTTTCCATCCAGTATACCCCTACACTCAGGTACTGCCCATTGACAGCAGCACAGAATGGATTTGCTCCATTTAAAAGACTTGTAGTACTGCCAGACTCCCTTACCAGCATTTGCTAGCTCTTGCAATGAACAAACAGGGATCAGCACTGTCTCACCCAATGGTGTAACCCCTTGTCTAGCAGGCTGGTGTGCTTGTGTGATGTGCAGGTGTGTGATTTGTACCTGCAGAGCTGCTCCTCCTGCAGTCTGCCTCTCAGCGTGGCCAGGCTCTCTGTGCTGTCTCGAGCCTCTCTCTGGAGCTGCTCCATCTCCTGCACCCGGGTCTCTGCCAGGCGCAGCTGGTGCTGAGCTCCCTTCAGCTGCTGCTGGAGCTCCCGGACCTGCAACACACCCACAAAGTGACTGCACAGACACACAGCTTTCCATTGACGCGATTAGAAGAGCTTCGGACAATCAGACACACACGGCTTTCCATTCACACTACTGAAAAGCTTCGGACAGTCTATGTGGTCAACGGCCACATTTAGGGCCGTATGCTCTGGTGTCTCTTTTTCTTAACGTGAAATTATTAGAAATAACTTGAACATCATTTGAATTGATTTCTTACATTTCCCTTCCTGTTTTACAGTGTTTGCAATCCTTCCAAGAGGTTCTTGGTTTGGTTACTCCAATAACTGATTTCTCATATAAATCTGCCTTTACCTGGCGTTGAGCTCCTGTGAGCTTGTCAGAGGAATCCCAAGTGCCAGGACTGAACGGGCTTCCTCATTCTATTCAAGTCATGTGACTGCTTTAAAAACCGCAGGAAACTCTGGAAATGCTGCAGCTGTTATAGCTGAGCCCCGGGCGTGCCTGTGCTGTGTACCTTCTTGTCTGCGCTGAGGAGGCGGGAGCTCTCTGCCCTCAGCTCCTCCTGCAGGCTGTGCTGGACTCGGACGCTCTCAGTCCTGTGCAGCAGCTCAAGCTCCAGCTCCCGGCCTCTCTGCTGGCTGCTCTCCAGCTCTGCGCTCAGAGACGCGCTGGCCTGCTCCACACCTGCCAGCCGAGACTGCGCCTGCTTCAGCTCAGCTTTCACCTGCACACCACAAAACACACAAAGCCCATTATCCCAATCCTGACAAGCCCTACACTAGGGGAGGCCAGCCCTGGTCCTGGAGAGCCACAATCCTGCAGCTTTTCAGCGTAAAGACCTGCAAAACAAGTTAGTACTGAACAATTAAGAAATTAACTGGTTCAGTTCAGTAATTGAGAACTCAGCTGGAGGAAAAAGCAGAATACCCTGCGGCTCTCCAGGAGCAGGGATGGCTACCCCTGCCCAACTCCTTCAGTGTGCAAGAGCATGTTTGGTGTCAGATTATAGGACAGTACCTGCGCTGGAGTATTTCACCTGTTACTGTAGGGCAGTGGTACTCAACTCTGACTCTCGATATCTAATCCAGGCCAGGTTTTTACTCCAAGCAGGTTCTAATGTAGTTAATTGAAGCTGCTAAGAGGTAACTAATTTAGGACCTGGTTGGAATAAAGAGCAGGACTGGAATATATCTTGAGGGCCGGAGTTGAGTACCACTGCTGTAGGTTTACCCTGCACACAGTATAATGGACCACTACAGATGCTCTATATATGTGTAAATATCTTGTATTTGTATTTTGTGGTATTGGTTTGGCAGTAACAGGGTTCATATCCTGCAGGGTTAGTCAATCATTTCTCCGAACTGGTTTCCACATAGACAGTCAGGTGAATCGTCAATCCTCAAGGCTGCTCAGCAGAAAGAGCGAAGGAAGGTACAGAGCTTAAGTTAGCTTGTAAAATATGCTTCAGAACCGAAAACTCCAGTCCACTGTGGGTAAAAACTCTAACCCTATGTTTTGCCTTTTCTTTGTTTAAAAAGAAGAATCTTTTTGTGTTGTTTTGTATCAAGTATTTCTTTTGATTGGCTTCTCAACAATAAAAGTGTGCAGACCTGTGCTAAAATATATGCATTTGAAAAGCCTGTTGTTTCTTTACCACTTTCAGCATCCTCTCACAGGACCCTTGTTTATAGTTTTTCTATGCTGAGTTACAATTAGGGCCTGAATTTTTTCACCACTTTCAACAGGCATATCACAATCTAGTTTGTTTACCATTTTTGAATGTCCCAATTGTATTTCAACACTGTACATGCAAATGTATTCAAAATGTTGAATCCAATTTAAATTGAAACAATGTCTTGTGACTTCTTTATTATTTATGACAGATGTTTGCAATTCAAATTACAGTTACAGGCACATATATTGAAAGCCCTCTGTAAATAATAAATAATGCATCCATTTAAACAGCTCTAAAGTGCAATATTCATTGACTTGACTTCTAACACACATATGGCATACACCTGGTACACTGTGTACTGTTCTTGTCTTTCTGAGCTTTTTATATGAAATATAAATGAACAAATATACCTAATTTAGGCCTGAATAGAAAAAGCTCCGTGAAGTTGGCCCCCCTACAAACAGCACAAACGATGAGTCATATATCATTCATTTGTGCCGGTTTGTGCCGTTGAAACAAATGTTTGTGCTGCTATCATTTTTAAGATATTAACGATTATTTTTTTAAGGCAGTGTCACTCAGCCCCCCCTACAATGTCGGAATTGAACCAAACTATCATTCATTTGTGCTGGTCACTGCTGCAAAATGAATGTTAGTGCTGTTTTCCTTCAATATTTATTCACGATTCTTTTAGAGCGAGTGAGGTCACAGTCCCCGTATAACAGGTTAACGTTTCTGCATTTCTGCTTTCTAGGTTGGGTTGGGTTGGACATCCAGGACATAAAGCACTCAGTCAGAAAATCATGGAAACAATGGACACAGTCTGCAAACAGATGCTTCAACTTGAAGAGTCTTCTTTGTGTTACTGAAAAACTTCTGAATATATATTTTTTTTAATTTCTAGACTTTTACTTGAACTGATTTGTTTAAAAAAACAAAAAAACAAAAAAAACAGCTACATAGTAAAATCCCTAGACCCCATACTGTAATACTACTATTGTTATAAGATGCCTTATTGTTTTGTACATACTGTTAATAATAATAATAATAATAATAATAATAATAATAATAATAATAATAATAATAATACCATTCGTTAGTGCTATAGGTCAAGTTGTTAGTGATGTGTTTCCAGAGTATCCCTTTAAGAAGGGGGGTGTAAACAGCACTAGGGAAGTAATTGTATATATTGTGGTTTTTCACGGAATATCAGTGTTCATAATGTACACACACTTAAGGCAAGAGGACTGAATAATAAGTAGAACTTGAAAATTTTGAGATGCACAAAAAAGCAAAAATATCGCAACATTGTCTATGCATCCTCGGTGTACACTTGTTTCAGATTCATTACACTATGAAACAGTAAGTGAATAAGAGGACACACTTTTTCTATACTTTCCTAAAAATTGTGTTAGGATCTCGCTCTGACCAGAGTAAAGCTATGCCAGTGATGAAAGAAAGACTGGACTTTCTTCCATTGCTATTCATATTTATTTTGTTAGTATTCACATGTGTAAGCAGCGTCGCTTACCAAGTGACATATTCTTACCGAAGAAGTGTCAATACATTGAAGGAAAGCAGCAGTAACATTAATTTTGCAGCACTAACGCAGCACAAACGAATGACCCATATTTGGTTTAAACCCATATTATAGGGGGGCTGTGACCTCACTCGCTCTAAAAGAATTGTGAATAAATATTGAAGGAAAGCTGCACTAACATTCATTTTGCAGCAGTGACCAGCACAAACGAATGGGACAAGTTTGGTTCAATTCCGACATTGTAGGGGGGCTGAGTGACGTCACTGCCCTAAAAACTAATCGTTAATATCTTAAAAACTATAGCAGCACAAACGTTTGTTTCAACGGCACAAACCGGCACAAACGTAGCACAAACGATGATATATGACTCATCGTTTGTGCTGTTTGTAGGGGGGCCAACTTCACGGAGCTGAATAGAAAATATATTTTGTAGACTAACAAAAACAGCCCCTATCTGGCACAGCAGGGGTGTCAATAGGGGAATCGCTCTCCGAATCCAGATCGCCGCTACATTTTGAACTGACTTGTGATAGTAAGTACGACTACAGATGCACTGCAAGCAAATTAAACAAAATGCACTTCAACCGCTGCTGCTACAATGAAACGAAGCTGCTGTGGTGTGCATTGGCTGCTGCAGTCAGTTTTGCAGGCGTTGTTTCTTTCTCGTGCTTCAATATGGTTTGCTACAACTTGCTTTGTTTTGCAATGCTGAAACACAGCGCTTGGTCTGTTAACAGAAACACATTATACAAGTAAAGGGACTCAGGAAGAAGACATCATGAGTCAGTGTGAAAATGTTGTGAACTTGTTGCTCTGGACCTTAACCTTTCTGTAAAAAATGAAAATACATTACCTTTAAATATTCCAGTTATTATTATCAGTACAGTACACCCTCGCTATAACGGCCTTCATTATAATGACCCTGGCCCCTGGACCCCAAATAAAAAAAACAAAAAAAGATAATATAAACACACACTGTCAACATCCTGGTCTGTACGCACAGGATGCCACCTCCAGGTTGTCAAAAAGCTCTGTTCTTGGCTTGTTCAGCAACCATGCGGCAAAGCAAAATTGGTTAAAGAAAAAACAACATCGACAAAAAAACTTGAGGATCTGATTAACTTTTCATGTCAATTTTCATGTCGGGTTGATTTGGAATAAAAGCTCAGTTTGAGATTCTTGCATGCTGGATTAAGATTTGGTGCTCTTTGAAACGATTGATGTCAGATTGATTTTGAATAAAAGTTCAGTTTCAATTCGGGATTTTTGCTTTTTGTACTGTGTTTTAATACTTTAACGAATAGGATAAAGCAAAGGCAGAATACTGCATACATGAGACAAGCAGGTACATGTAATTCTACTTGTATTCACAATCTCATCTCATTAACTTACTCCAACAGTTTATCATTCATTTTGATTGTCCTTTTGCTACAACGAACAAAGGTTTGTTACAGCGAGGGTGTACTGTATTAACTTGTTGTGGGTCAAAATTCTTTACAGCTTTTAAAAACATGTGTGCTGGATGAATAAAGTGTAGTCTGAATCTGCATTGATCAGGGTTCTAGTAAGTCGATGTTGCATTGCAAGTTTGAAAGAAACACATCTTTTTTTTAAATAAACAGTCCCAGCTGTTGTGTTCCCTGCACTGTTGAAGCTCTGTACCTTGGTGTTCTCCTGCTCCAGCAGAGTGCCGTGTCTCTTCTGGTCCAGGTTCTTTTCTCTCTCATATCGCAGTTCTCTCTCCGCCGAGGAGAACAGGTTCTGCGTTCTCTGCAGGTCCTGCGTCAGCTGCCGACACTCCTCCCCCATCTGCTGGAGCAGGCTCTCCTGGGACTGGAAAAGAGACAACGGGTTACCTGAGGACTACCTCAGGGGATTTCTGATCGTGCTCAAATTCAAAACTGACAACACTGCAAATCTGCAGCACTGGTATGCCTGTATCATGTGTACGATGTGGGAATATGCTCTAATTCCAGATCTGAGAATATCTTTCAGGAGCTTGAGAAAACATTGATGCCAATAAGTTAACCAGTGCAGTCACATTGACAAGGTCCTTATAAATCACACCGTTCATGAAAGGGATAGTTTATAACAGCTACACTTTTGTAATATATCATTTATTACACAGGTAATATTGTTAATAGTGTTCAGAGAGGAAGAGCTGAAGCTCTGTAAGAACAAGTAAAAAATATCTGAATAAAATGTTATAGGATTGTAGCCAGATGCTATCTGAAACTAGGAGTGTATGACACAAGTTTGGTGAAGACTGGTGCAAATGAACTCTTTCAGCTTTACAGAGCAACTATCCTGGGATAACTAATTGAATAGTTTCAGTGTCTTTGTGACGGGCTGAATGGCACCCACTCATATTGTATCATCAGAATGAGTTGATCAAGCCAGCATGAAGGTAAATGCGATTTGCAATCTGTACTTTCAAAACCTGAAATAATACTGTCACCAATGTCAGCTTGGAAAGGAAACATGTCTGCAGATGCACCCTTCCCCCATGTGATCCTCACCTTGGCCCTGCCATGCCCCTCCCCTATCTGAGCCTGCAGGGCGAGCTGGTGCTGGCTGGCTAGGAGACGCTCCTCCTCCAGGGTGGACTGCAGACGACCCATTTCCACTTTCAGAGAGACCAACTGCAGACACACACACAGAGACACAGCCTGTTACTGCAGATTCACACACAGACAGACACACAGCCTGTTACTGCAGACACACACACAGAGACACAGCCTGTTACTGCAGACACACACACACACACAGAGACACAGCCTGTTACTGCAGACACACACACACACAGAAACACAGCCTGTTACTGCAGACACACACACACACAGAAACACAGCCTGTTACTGCAGACACACACACAGAGACACAGCCTGTTACTGCAGACACACACACACAGAAACACAGCCTGTTACTGCAGACACACACACAGACACACACAGACACAGCCTGTTACTGCAGACACACACACAGAGACACAGCCCGTTACTGCAGACACACACACAGACACAGAGACACAGCCCGTTACTGCAGACACACACACACACACACAGACACAGCCTGTTACTGCAGACACACACACACACAGACACAGCCCGTTACTACAGTCCATTACTGCAGACACACACACAGAGACACAGCCTGTTACTGCAGACACACTTCGGTCTGCACACATCAAGCTGTTGATATTGTATAGCACAGGCTCCAAAACTAGTGTCTCAAATTATTTGGGGAAAGGAAGCACACTGCATGCTCCTGCTTGCCACAACCCTTGCATTCCAGTTTTCTCCTGATCCACACACTTAATGCTCTCCACTGCCCCCTTGAGGACCAATCGGCACAGTTCAATATCCAATTGTTCCTGGCACACATTTTGAATTATTAATGTGGAGTCCCGTGAGGGCCGTACCTGGTTGACTCCCTCCTCCGTAACTCTGTGGGAGGGCCTGTGCTGGGGCTGTTCTGGGTTGGCCTCCCTCCCTGTCCCCTGCCTCAGTCTGTGGCTCTGCAGCTCCAGGCCCAGCTGCTCCTGCACACTCTCGCTCAGCCGCTGCTGAGGGGAGGCCCCCTGGGCACGGCTCTCCAGCACCTCCCCCCTGCCACAGGGAGCATTCACAGCAAGAGGAAGCCATTCAGCATCAACAACATGGCAAGGTACTCCATTCCATAACCTCGCCACTATCTGTGTGGAGAAATGTCTCCAACCTTTATTTGTGTCTCATCCTGGTATTGGCCACTAGGGTTAACTTTGTCAACTACTTTTAAGATTTTAAAGACTTCAAGTCCACCCTACTTCTTCTAAATGCAGTTCCCTCAATCTTCACCCATGCATTTGTTTGCCTTTTTTAACGGTTTCCCCACACTGGTTTTTGACAGCCAAGAGTATAATAAAATCATATCAGCTGTAGAAAACAACCAACAAACTACTCCAGACAATAGTCTCTTTCCTGCAAGTTGTTTCTGGCTGTTTAATACAGTTTGTTGTTCTTCCTATATTTCTTTAAGGTAGGCGTGTGAGAAGTGGATGAAGCTGCAGTGTGTAGGTGCTCTCTAGCTGAGGCCTGCCTTGCTTACCGCAATGTGCTGCGTTCCCCCTCCATTCTGTGCAGCTCTCCTCTCAGCTCTGCCTCCCTCTCCCTGCACTCTCTCAGCTCCTCCTGGGCCAGGCTGCAGGCTGCCCTGTGCTGCTCCACGTCTCCCTCCAGCTGCTTTGCACTCAGCTCCAGCTCACAAACCTGGGCGCCACAAACAGGGATTTTAACCAGCGTTCAGTCCGGCTCATATCTAGGCCCTCCTGCGCCCCCATAGAGAAAACACTGGTCTGCAGTACTGCCACTTGCTTTTCTGTTCACACAGATACAGGGTGTGGCGTTTTGTTAGGACCAACTGGAAATAACGTAGGCACATAATTATGAAGATTATCCACAACTATATTTATATATACTTTATATTATAGCACTACAAATGTTTCGACTACAAATCTTTTCCAATGTATTCAAATCAAACTTATTAAGTGTCTTACAGTATTTCGGAAGATACAGTAAGGTCTAGAGCAGTGCGTTGTTGGCTGTAAAATAGTTTGAAGCAAAAAAATATTGTTGCCCAACTAGGAGTATATGTATTCAGATTATAAACCATGTTTGAGAAATCAACCAATCACTGTTAAGGATTCAGTACTATAGCCTGTGTATCGAATGTATGTCTCAGCTCGGCTTTACAGTCCTGTCACCCAAACTGCACGAGATGACAACGTTCTGACTTACACTACAGCTGCAACTGGGGTACCAAGAACAACTATCACTATAGAAATATCTTCAAGGAATGGCAACTCTTATTTGTCTAGAAGCAACTGCAGAGGGTTGTGACTTCTGAAAGCAGTCAGTGACTACACACAATAAACCCAACACTGTCAGCCAGAAGCCCATTGTTTCATTAATATATCTATCTTATGGTTCTGTTGGAACAGTATGGAAATATACAACTTTTCATCTAATAAATCTAGAAACAATTGACTTGGGCACACTTTTGAGTCTTGTAACACTGCCAGTGTATTCTCCTCGATAACCCTGGCTCTCACCTTCCTCTCCAGAAGGGTCCTCTCCTCCCGGGCCTGGGTGAGGCTGGCATTCAGGGCGCTGCACTCCTCCACTGAGGCACAGAGACTCTGCATCTCTGCCCCACACCGCTGCAGCTCCTGACAAACAGCAGGCACAGCAGACAGACACGTCACCTCACTGAGGGCAAATTGCTGAGGCTTGTTTACATACTTTTTGATTCATCACGTGGGAGATTCAGGGATATATCTGTGGATGTCTGTTTCCATCCAAACTGAACAGACTACAATGAGAGAAGGTCATGCAATACTTCTTTCATGTTATTTTATTTATTTGGCATGGCACACTTCAATTAACCAGTTACCCTGATTCGGAGTGCATCGGGAACCTGGCCAGAAGGGGCCACTGTCTGTCTAACCTGGGAGAGTGCCAAAGCCAAGTGACGCTCTTGGGGAATCTCTAGCAACTTGACACAGTAAGGAACATGTGCCCCTCTGACTATGACTCACTCCGTACACCACAAGGTCATGCCTTTACCAGGGGACCCCTCAGGGACCCTAATAGGACCCAGGTGGATCCAAATCGGCTTGGGGTTCATTTACATTTTTAGAACCCTGAAATCTTTTCGTGTTTGGCTTGGGGTTGTCTTGCGAATGTCTCCATCACAATGCAGAAAATTAATTTTACCCCAAGCCCACCTGAAGAAGAAGATCTGCTTTTGAACTTCTGAAATGTAAATAAATAAATCGGATGGTTTGATCATTTTATTTATATATTTGACACAACTGGGGCTACCCTGGAGAATAATTCCAACTAGTCTCACTTTTACAGGAAGTGATGAAAACTAAATAAACATGGTATATGGGTAGAATTATACACAGATATTTTTTTAAATTTTTTTTTTAACAGTTTTACGTAAGATGTATAATTGAGTGCTAAAGCTGTGGATGAACAAACGCTAAATACAACACAGTACGCTCCTTTCTAAAGTAAGATAGCTTTCATTTACATAAATACATAAATAAATCCCTTCATGTCAAAGTGAGAATACTTTGAATTACCAAAGTTTGAATTACCAGTCTAAATTTAAATTATTCTTGGGGTAGTCCCAAATTTGTCAGACTAGGCTACGTTGGAAATAAAAAATAAAAAAACCAAAAACGTTAATGTTGTAATAAATATAATATATGACTATTCTTTCAAATAAAATTAAAGATTGTTACCTTTATTAAAAATGTGGACGGATTAATCAATCGATTAATCAACTAATGCTCATAGATTAACTGATCAAACATTTTAATCTAGTGACAGCCCTAATAGATAGATAGATAGATAGATAGATAGATAGATAGATAGATAGATAGATAGATAGATATACTGTAGCTATGGCCAAAGGTTTTGCATCACCTTACAGAATTAACTAATTTTACTTCATAAAGTCGAATGAAGCCTTCTGTATAATTTTATGTTAATAATCAATCAATCTTTATTTATAAAGCACACTTCACATCAAAAGGCAACTCAGAGCACTTTACATAACTGAGAAAATATATCCATAGATAAGAAAATACATTAATGATTAAATTAAATCCAAAACATTTAATTTAAAGTATGAACACAATAATGTACCCACCATAGGCGATATATATTTTGAAAGTGATAAAAATGTGAAATATAATAATTAAGACCAATACTAAAATCAAGAAATAACACAATGGTAAAAACAGAGACCCAGTTCAAACGCCCACATCGCTTTGTAGTTCTCCATATGCTTCATGAAAAAACTGACAACTGAAAAATGTGACAATTCGAAATCTAACTTGAAATACAGTACTGTATAAGTTTAAGCCACTGCTTCCTGTCACATTATCATCACCATGCCTCTCAAGAGCTTGTGCTATTGAAATTCCATTCCAATTTTCAACTAAGAAGAGGTTATGTGTTGACAGTACCTCCTTGCTCTTCTTCAGCGCGCTCTGTGCTGCACTCAGATCCGCCTCCAGCTGCTTCCTCCACTCCTTCTCCTCCGTCAGACACCCCTCCAACACCGCCTCCCTATCCCGGCTGCTCTTCAGCTGCTAGGGGTTCAAAGAGACCCCCTTTGTTATTAGGAAGGCACACTCTTGCTTGACACAAAATGAAAGACCTGTGCTGGTTTACTGGAGGTGTGGTATTTGTTACAAAACACCTTTATATCCTTGAATAGATAATCATGCACTCTTCAAAAACAGGCAAAAGATTAAATTACTCAACAACCAGACACTGCTCTCCCACTGCTTTCTATGGTGGTCAGCTGTTCTGTTATCACTCAATAATGGAAATGCAAACAAAGCACGGTTCAGATGACACTATTTAATGACACCTGCTGCCATGGACGCTCGAGCCCTGCTCTCAAGAACGTCACTCTTTTATTGAACTACAATGAGCATTTTCAGACAAACAAAAATCAAATAAAAAAAGTTGTAGTATAATAGTGATAATGCTATTTCTGTGATGTATTCTTAGTAATGGAACTCCCTTGTTCAAATAACGACCTCCGGTCTCATGATTCATTGACTGGGGGTTCTATTATTACCTCGTAACACATCACAGCAATGCCATTATCCTTAAAGAAACAAAATGTCCTACAAGTGCACTAACCATGTACTATATGTAGAATAATCATGCAGCTGCGTCTGGTTATCAAGGGGATATTTGCACACGCTGAAGGCAGTATAACTGCATGGCTTTAGTAATATGTTTAGCAGTATGACTTCATGGTTGAGCGTATATTTCCATGGTTTGGGATGGATTTGTGCTGCTGCTGTGTGATAATTGAATGTCTATCAGGGCCTGAGCATTGCACAAGTCCTGCTGCACTGCAATCAGAGGCCAGCAGGATGACGCCGCTCCCCCCCACTCACCTGCTGCAGGGCCTGCTCTGCATCACTCATCTCAGAGCTGGGCGCAGCCATACCCTTCCCCTCCCATTGCTGCTGTTTCTTACGCAGTCTGGACAGCTCTGCATCCAGCCCTGTGATCTGGAGGGGAAACGTGAAATCGAAAAAAACTAATTCAATGACGTGTAATATGTGATGGTGCTGGATCCTTCTTGTTTACCTTTTCACATTGACCTGTCATTTTTATACTGCCAATAAACTTAACTATAAATATTATATATAAATACTGTGTGTGTGTGTCTATATATACAGTTCTGTGCAAAAGTTTTAGGCAGGTGTGAAAAAGTGCTGTAAAGTAAGAATGCTTTCAAAAATAGACATGTAAATAGATTATATTTATCAATTAACTAAATGCAAAGTGAGTGAACAGAAGAAAAATCTAAATCAAATCCATACTTGGTGTGACCACCCTTTGCCTTCAAAACAGCATCAAGCATCAATTCTTCTAGGTACACTTGCACACAGTTTTTGAAGGAACTCGGCAGGTAGGTTGGCCCAAACATCTTGGAGAACTAACCACAGTTCTTCTGTGGATTTAGGCAGCCTCAGTTGCTTCTCTCTCTTCATGTAATCCCAGACAGACTCGATGATGTTGAGATCAGGGCTCTGTGGGGCCATACCATCACTTCCAGGACTCCTTGTTCTTCTTTACGCTGAAGATAGTTCTTAATGACTTTCGCTGTATGTTTGGGGTCGTTGTCATGCTGCAGAATAAATTTGGGGCCAATCAGATGCCTCCCTGATGGTATTGCATGATGGATAAGTATCTGCTTGTACTTCTCAGCATTGAGGAGACTATTAATTCTGACCAAATCCCCAACTCCATTTGCAGAAATGCAGCCCCAAACTTGCAAGGAACCTCCACCATGCTTCACTGTTGCCTGCAGACACTCATTCGTACGCTCTCCAGCCCTTCGCAAATAAACTGCCTTCTGCTACAGCCAAATATTTCAAATTTTTACTCATCAGTCCAGAGCACCTGCTGCCATTTTTCTGCACCCCAGTTCCTGTGTTTTCGTGCATAGTTGAGTCGCTTGGCCTTGTTTCCACGTCGGAGGTATGGCTTTTTGGCCATAAGTCTTCCATGAAGGCCACTTCTGACCAGACTTCTCCGGACAGTAGATGGGTGTACCAGGGTCCCACTGTTTTCTGCCAGTTCTAAGCTGATGGCACTGCTGGACATCTTCCGATTGCGAAGGAAGTAAGCATGATGTGTCTTTCATCTGCTGCAGTAAGTTTCCTTGGCCGACCACTGCGTCTACGGTCCTCAACGCTGCCCGTTTCTTTGTGCTTCTTCAAAAGAGCTTGGACAGCACATCTGGAAACCCCTGTCTGCCTTGAAATTTCTGCCTGGGAGAGACCTTGCTGATGCAGTATAACTACCTAGTGTCTTGTTGCTGTGCTCAGTCTTGCCATGGTGTATGACTTTTGACAGTAAACTGTCTTCAGCAACCTCACCTTGTTAGCTGAGTTTGGCTGTTCCTCACCCAGTTTTATTCCTCCTACACAGCTGTTTCTGTTTCAGTTAATGATTGTGTTTCAACCTACATATTGAATTGATGATCATTAGCACCTGTTTGGTATAATTGTTTAATCATACACCTGACTATATGCCTACAAAATCCCTGACTTTGTGCAAGTGTACCTAGAAGAATTGATGCTGTTTTGAAGGCAAAGGGTTGTCACACCAAATATGGATTTGATTTAGATTTTTCTTCTGTTCACTCACTTTGCATTTAGTTAATTGATAAATATAATCTATTAACATGTCTATTTTTGAAAGCATTCTTACTTTACAGCATTTTTTCACACCTGCCTAAAACTTTTGCACAGTACTGTATATATATATATATACACAGGTAGTGGACAAAAAAAATGGAAACACCTGGGTAAATGAAGGACATCAAGTATACTGAAAGCAAGGGCTTCCACATGCGTTATAGGCCTGATTGCCTATAATTATGGCTAGCATGGCTGCAAGAGGAGACCTCAGTGACTTTGAAAGAGGGGTGATTGTTGGGGCGCGTTTGGCTTCAGTGACCAAGACAGCTCAACTTGCTGATGTTTCACAAGCAACAGTGTCTAAGGTGATGTCGGCAGTTTCATCTCCACAGAGCGAGATACCATAGTGGCCCAACGCCCTATTAAGTGACTTTACATTGGTATTTCCATTTTTTTGTCCACTACCTGTATGTATGTATATATATATATATATATATATATATATATATATATATATATATATATATATATATATAGAGACACACATGGGCAGATCTGAATGCATCACCCATAATTTTCCACCTATCCCCTTCTCAAGCACACTGTCAAACCTCTACCCCACTCCTGCTCCCTCACTATAATCACACTGATCATAATGAAGAGTGCTGTTCACACATAGCTCTCACAGAGGGGTGCTGTCATGCCTCACTGATATAATAATACCCCACATACAGCTCTTAATCAGCACACTGCAGAACGCACAAGCCAACACGTTTGTCTCCTGGACTCCGTTTCTTCCGATTCTGAATGCATATCCCTGAAGCCTGACCTTCCTGTGCAGCCCCTCAGTCTCGCTCTCGAATCGCTCCCTCTCCTCTTTGGTTCGGTTCTGTGTCTCTCCCAGGATGGACTCCAGCTCCTCGTTGCGCTCCCCCAGCTCCTCATGCTCTCTCTGCAGCTTGAGCAGCTTCCTGCGCAGCTCCTGAACCTGGTAGCCCCGGTCCTGCAGCTCCTGACGACACCTGCCAGGGACAGGACAGGAACACACAGGCTTAGTGTTTACACAGTAGCAAGTTTACAGTGAAGGCCAGTTTATTTCATATTCACTGTTTCTTCCATATCCAATTAAAGGGTATCAAAAGAAGCGGTCTGTCTATGGGTTCTATCCCTGGTCTCGGAATGTTAATGAGCTAGGTAATCACATGACCGGGTGCTGAAGCGGTCTGTAGGGATGTGCTGGATTTGTGTTTATCTTTGCACACAAAACCCTGTGTAACTGAAGCTGTGAGACAAAACTTAAACGTATTGTATATCTGACTCTAGTGATCCCGGGGTTGGTGTTGCCAGCTTGAAGTAAGCCTGATAAAGCATGTTTCTGTATCTATATATAGGCGTATAACCTGTATGCCGATTGCTTCACATGACTGAATGCTTAGTAAATCAGCTGGTCACGACGGCTTTTCTGATTGGTTACCAGTATTTCTAATACGTCCCAGTTGAAATGTTTAATTGGGTTTGATCCTAAAGGTTTAAATTAAAATGGAAGCCAACGCTCTAATAGGAGTGTAACAGGGAGAGATCTGGACTGGCCGTCTGACGCATGCACGATGCTGCGGGAAGGGGGGCGGCAGTCCCGTGGGATCTGCCTCCCAGTCATGGTGGTGACACAGAGAGGTGGGGAAGAGGGTGTGTGCGCTTTCCCCCTCTCTGAGTGGCTAGGGGGCGGGTTTTAGTGGGATTGCTGATCCTATAAGTTAATACTCTGCTGTTTCCTCAGATCTGCCCCTTTAGACCTGAACAACGAGCAAGCGGTCTCGCTGCTCGGCAAGACCACAGACGGACAGGAGTAAAGAGCCGAAAGAAACTAAAGAGATAGAGAAAGTGGGGAATCCTTGGGCAGACCCCGATATTGTTTTGAATTAGCTGAGGAAACCGCATAGAGTAGGACGGAGGTCCGGTCGACGAGTAGCGGCGACTGGGGAAGATCACGCTGCGAAGTGCAGCACATTTGTTTTGTAGTTTTCATTACTGTGTTTTATTTTCCCTATTTCTTTTTGCCTTTTTTTGTTTTTTTTATTATTTTGAGCACCTGCGAGTGCACCTGAACTGTACCGAGTACCCTGCCATAGTATTCCCGTAGGTTCTGGATACCATAGCTGGTAGCCAGACCACAGACAACAGCGCCCTCTGCGGGCTAAAACAAATCAGTGCAACTAACCAGTGTAAACAAAAATAAAACCGAGCACCTATGTGGTGTTTCAAAGATAATTTCTGTCTCCCGTGTCAGTGAATACCCACACCCTTCCACAAGGAGGTTAGGGAGCTCATGTGGATAGCGAACAGATTTCTTTTTCTTTAAAATGTCTGTGATTGTGAATTTATGATTACAAACGATTGTTCAAAGTATGCTTACAAAGGCATTGACTATAATCAAGCAGCATGGGAGCCTCCAGCAAGCGCTGCTCAAACCTGCCTTGCAACACCATCAGCCCTGCCAGTTCTAACTGGCTTGGAGAGCACTTGTGCTCACACTGCTCTTTGCACGTGATCTCAGATTGGTTATATATATAATCCTGTGCATCAGCGTGTATTTTAACAAAGCCCCCATGCTGTACGTGACTTCCAGGGGATTTTGTACCTCTCATGGATTTGCTGGTGGGCATCGTTCTCTGTGTCTCCAGCACACGCTGCCTGTGTCAGGGAGGCAGTGGCGCGATCCTGGCTGAGGAGTTTGGGTTCAGTCTGCAAGAGAGGAGACCACAAAGCACAGGAGAAGAGACATTCACTCTAGTGCAGATATTCTCAAACTGGTTTTTGTTGGAGGGGAGGGGCACCTCATTTTAGGGACCTTCATCTGAAAAACCGCATACAAACAAGATAAACTGTACTGCAGTGAATGGAAATGTTTGAGTGTAATATTGTCACTTCTCTCAGTAAAATCTGTCTAATCCTCAGAATAGGTATAATTTGTGGATCCCAATCAAATCTCTATTGAAATGAATGGTGTGATACCCTCTACAATCAGAACCGGTCTATTCTGGAATCTTTTCTGCTCAAAATCTATGTAAATCTGACTGTGCAGCCCAGCACCAAGTCATATGATTATTTTTATTATCATGTATGTTGCATAAATACACACATGTCCCAGGGGTACAGTACAGTAAAATTATTGTTTACATAATGGAGAAAGTAAAATGAATGCAACCCTTACTACAGAATGCGTTGTAATTCTACTGTATGTACAGCATTGTTATAGAGGTTTGTTTTAATAGATTGTCAATTATTCCTTACAGGTATAAGTCATGGCAAAGGAAACATGTACATGGCTAAGCATGTTCATTACATGATATAAGCATGGGAAAAGCACTGCAAAATGCCATTCTATATTTAAAGTGATTCACTTCTATAAAGGATAGCACTGGACTGAAGCTATTTCAAAGTTATTTAAAAAACACCAATTACAATTCTAAAACAAATTTGAAAAAGCTGAAGGCTACTTACAAGCCCATAAAGCTATGATATAAACAGCGAGTAAACTTTACTGAGGTTTTACCTGTGCTACACTGTGAGAGAGACGCTTGCTGAAGCCCTGAATTTACCTGTGCTACACTGTGAGAGAGATGCTTGCTGAAGCCCTGAATTTACCTGTTATTCACTCAGATAGATGCTTGCTAAAAAGTTACTCTGCTAGACACAGAGTTCTCTGAATTTACCTTTGAGAGACACGCTTGCTGAAGCCCTGAAATTTACCTGGTCCAGCTGTAGAGGCAGAGACTCAAGCTCTAACACAGTCTCTCTGACCTTCTGGTTTTGCTGCACCTCCTCCTTCAGTTTTTCCACCTTTAACATGAGTTTGAGACATTCTGGTTACCACTGTGTCATACCCCTTTCAGGCAGAATTCAGAAGTGCATTCTCCCAACCACGTAGACACCAGTTATAATGTTCAATAAAACAAAATGCCTAAAGTTTAAGAAAAACAACATCTTATAAGCATATGTAATATGTCAAAGCATTAGGTCTTTATCATCTAAAACATATGTCACAGGTCAAAGTGGAGGGTGCCGTTAGACTTTGCAGGAGTTTTCACATCATTGAAAAAATATGAAGTGCGCATCTCAAAGGGTTTATGAGATCAGCAGTTGAAATCGAAGAGGCAGATTCACCCTCACACTGATGATACACATGATAAGCGTTTGTTGCTGTTGTAACGACCATGTGTAATGGGTTGATAATGTAAAGAACCCACCATCTGGAGCAGGGTCTTCCTCTCCGAGTCCAGCGAGCGTACGCGGCTCCGCAGAGACAGGATTTCTTTATCCAGCCTCACGTTGTGCTCCTTGACCCTCTGCAGCTCCACCAGGTCTGAGAACACAGGCATATGTGTTACTTCACATTTACAAGCATCCTGAATGTGCTACTACACTTACATATAGTAAAAAAAAAACAGGGATTCCTTCACAAAATTCAAATACCAATTAAAATTCCAGCTTAACATTTCAGGTACTACAGGGAATCAAAAAGTTAATTGTAGATACAATACTAGACTGCTATTCAACCAGACACAGAGATGTGCAAATACTTATTTTGTATAACAGTTTGATGTGGGACGTTAAAAAGGGTTTAACACAGTCATGCAAAATAAAATGTACATGTGAATTGCTGGTTAAGAAAGGCGCATCACTTTGACAACTGGTTATCCAAAGTGATTTTATATGAGCCTCCACTAAATTTGAAATGATTCAGTCAGTTTTCTCTATCTCAGGTTATTGTTGTTGGTTAGGGAATCAGCGAATAGTGCCTCCTAGTGGCCAGTATTGTGTATTGTAGTCGCAGTTATCTTTCCTATTTCTATTGATGCTCTTAAGAGGGAGTTCGGAACAGATGTTCTGCACGCCTCAAATACAATCCATTTTCAGCCATTCTTAACACATTTACGTGTTAACAAAAAAAAAAAAGTTCACCTAAAGTATCACCTAAATATGAAGGCATTGTTAGAAATATACTTAAACAGGTATGGTATCTTGTACTGTTCTTTGACAATATCCTACCACACATGGTCTCTATGCCAGCAGTGTCAGCTGCTAAGCAGTGCTCAAGCCACAGAAGCCTTGCTGAAGTTAGTAATGGGATTAGAAAAAGAATGCATTCAATGTATAGCATTTCTGTAATTCTTGGTTAAGAGCTGTGATGGTTAATGGCACACTGTATTTTATTGAAAACCCTACCGCTCTCCTTCAGCTCCTCTACTTCCAGTCGCATCTGCTCCACCTCCTGACGTGCTCTCTGCAGCTCCAGGTCTGACAGCAGAGAACAACCACAAGCATTACAAATACCCGCTATAATATCATTAAACTTGCAACAATATTAAATATTATAATTTGATGCTATTACATGTTGCTGCAGATTTCAACACGTATGTTATTTGCTACTGAATATCACTGAAATGTCTAATGCAATGTGATCTGTGCAACGCACACACTCTCTAGAGCAAACAGGCTGCCCTCACAGTCATTCATTGTGCATGCATTCTGTAATGTATAAAAGTTGCATCTCCCTGTTGCACTGCTCACCGCTGCCTGCCTTCCTGGCGATGTCCAGCTCATCGGTCAGCCTGCGGATCTCCTTGTGTGCCATGGAGAGCCGGCGAGATGCTTCATCCAGATCCCGCTCCGCACACTCCCGCCGCCGCCGCTCACTCGACAGCTCGGCATCGTGGGTCTGCAAGGGAGTGGGGCAGGTCAGAGAGAGGGGGGATCCCAGAGACAGAGAGGAGTTAGAGAGGGGATCCCAGAGACAGAGAGGAGTTAGAGAGAGGGGATCCCAGAGACAGAGGGGAGTTAGAGAGAGGGGATCCCAGAGACAGAGGGGAGTTAGAGAGAGGGGATCCCAGAGACAGAGAGGAGTTAGAGAGGGGATCCCAGAGACAGAGAGGAGTTAGAGAGAGGGGATCCCAGAGACAGAGGGGAGTTAGAGGGGTAGAGAGAGACAGAGATGAGTTAGAGAGAGGGGATCCCACAGACAGATGAGTTAGAGAGAGGGGATCCCACAGACAGAGATGAGTTAGAGAGAGGGGATCCCAGAGACAGCGAGGAGTTAGAGAGAGGGGATCCCAGAGACAGACGGGAGTTAGAGAGAGGGGATCCCAGAGACAGAGAAGAGTTAGAGGGGTAGAGAGAGACAGAGATGAGTTAGAGAGAGGGGATCCCACAGACAGAGATGAGTTAGAGAGAGGGGATCCCACAGACAGAGATGATTTAGAGAGAGGGATCCCACAGACAGCGAGGAGTTAGAGAGAGGGATCCCAGAGACAGACGGGAGTTAGAGAGAGGGATCCCAGAGACAGAGAGGAGTTAGAGGGGTAGAGAGAGACAGAGATGAGTTACAGAGAGGGATCCCACAGACAGAGAGGAGTTAGAGAGAGGGATCCCAGAGACAGAGAGGAGTTAGAGAGGGGATCCCAGAGACAGAGAGGAGTTAGAAAGAGGGGATCCCAGAGACAGAGAGGAGTTAGAGAGAGGGGATCCCAGAGACAGAGAGGAGTTAGAGAGAGGGATCCCAGAGACAGAGAGGAGTTAGAGAGAGGGGATCCCAGAGACAGAGAGGAGTTAGAGAGAGGGGATCCCAGAGACAGAGCGGAGTTAGAGAGAGGGGATCCCAGAGACAGAGAGGAGTTAGAGAGGGTAGAGCCCAGAGACAGAGATGAGTTACAGAGAGGGGATCCCAGAGACAGAGATGAGTTACAGAGAGGGGATCCCACAGACAGAGATGAGTTACAGAGAGGGGATCCCACAGACAGAGAGGAGTTACAGAGAGGGGATCTCAGAGACAGAGAGGAGTTAGAGAGAGGTGATCCCAGAGACAGCGAGGAGTTAGAGAGGGGATCCCAGAGACAGAGAGGAGTTAGAGAGAGGGGATCTCAGAGACAGAGAGGAGTTAGAGACAGGGGATCCCAGAGACAGAGGGGAGTTAGAGAGAGGGGATCCCAGAGACAGACAAGAGTTAGAGAGAGGGGATCCCAGAGACAGAGAGGAGTTAGAGAGAGGGGATCCCAGAGACAGAGAGGAGTTAGATGGGTAGAGAGAGACAGAGATGAGTTAGAGAGAGGGGATCCCAGAGACAGAGAGGAGTTAGATGGGTAGAGAGAGAGAGAGGAGTTAGAGAGAGGGGATCCCTGAGACAGAGAGGAGTTAGAGAGGGGTAGAGATGAGTTAGAGGGGTAGAGAGAGACAGAGACGAGTTAGAGAGGAGTCAGAGGGGTAGAGAGAGACAGAGATGAGTTAGAGAGGGGTAGAGAAGGACAGACACAAGAGACAAAGAGGGGTAGAGAGAGAGAGGGTCTGAGAGAGGGGTAGAGAGACAGGGGTTAGAAGGAGAGATGGGGTTAGAAAGAGAGAGGGGAGCTGAGAGACAGAAAGAGTCTGCAAGGGAGTGGGGCAGGGTTTGAGAGGGGTAGAGAGAGAATGCTGAGAGAGAGGGGCTGATTCAGCATTCCCCCTCACAGCTGTTTTAATACAGAGTCACTCATACACAGTGGCACGCTCTGGATAACAGAAACAAACTTGTGTGGCTTGATGTGTAAATGTATACCTCATGTATTATAATGTTTCCATGCTTCAGCTGGCTTGTGCTAAGCAGGGTGAATCTGTACATTCCAAAGCTGAGGAAACTCAACCTAAAAAGTCACATTTCAAAATGTTTTTTTTTTTTTTCCAGGTACAGTATTTTACACACCCGTAGATTCATGAGTGGAATCTACATTTACAGTACAGTAAAGCTTCACCGATTTATTTAATTATTTAGATAAATGGCAAAAACCTATTGAAAAATATCTCAAGTGACCCATTCATCAGCTCAGCAAGTTTGCTTTTGTTTAAGAGAGTGTAGATGCTTCTGAGCGCCACTGTGTCTGTATGGACGTCGTTCCAAGAACTACATGTAACAGCAGCTTTTCATATATATATATACAGTACTGTGCAAAAGTTTTAGGCAGGTGTGAAAAAATGCTGTAAAGTAAGAATGCCTGTGTTTTCGTGCATAGTTGAGTCGCTTGGCCTTGTTTCCACGTCGGAGGTATGGCTTTTTGGCCGCAAGTCTTCCATGAAGGCCACTTCTGACCAGACTTCTCCGGACAGTAGATGGGTGTACCAGGGTCCCACTGTTTTCTGCCAATTCTGAGCTGATGGCACTGCTGGACATCTTCCGATTGCAAGGGAAGTAAGCATGATGTGTCTTTCATCTGCTGCAGTAAGTTTCCTTGGCCGACCACTGCGTCTACGGTCCTCAACGTTGCCCGTTTCTTTGTGCTTCTTCAAAAGAGCTTGGACAGCACATCTGGAAACTCCTGTCTGCCTTGAAATTTCTGCCTGGGAGAGACCTTGCTGATGCAGTATAACTACCTTGTGTCTTGTTGCTGTGCTCAGTCTTGCCATGGTGTATGACTTTTGACAGTTTGGCTGTTTGGCTGTTCCTCACCCAGTTTTATTCCTCCTACACAGCTGTTTCTGTTTCAGTTAATGATTGTGTTTCAACCTACATATTGAATTGATGATCATTAGCACCTGTTTGGTATAATTGTTTAATCATACACCTGACTATGTGCCTACAAAATCCCTGACTTTGTGCAAGTGTACCTAGAAGAATTGATGCTGTTTTGAAGGCAAAGGGTGGACACACCAAATATGGATTTGATTTAGATTATTCTTCTGTTCACTCACTTTGCATTTAGTTAATTGATAAATATAATCTATTAACATGTCTATTTTTGAAAGCATTCTTACTTTACAGCATTTTTTCACATCTGCCTAAAACTTTTGCACAGTACTGTATATATATATATATATATATATATATATATATATATAAAATCAGAGGTTTAGACGATTGAGTGATTCAAACTTACAGTTATGTTTACCTGCACATGGTTTACCTGAATGTAAAAGACACCACCACTAAAGTTATAGAAATATTGTCTTCTAATAAAATCAGATATTGGGATTACAGTTTTAGCTGTAAATGTATTTCATGCCCAGGCTAATTCCTACACGGTGTAACTGTGCAGGTTAACCTTCGGATCCCAGTTTATTTCTAATAAAACCCTGGGGTTACATGTAGTACAGGATCTAGCCGACTCAGGCTTTCCCTGACGTGATGTTACACCGAGTTGGTCAGTGCCTGGTGGTTAATGGAGCTGGGAGTTGGGAACATGCACACTGGAGCTGGAGAGACCATGCCAGGACCTGTGGAAGTGAGTGAGCTACACCTTCATCACCGCCACTATGGTTAATGGAGTAATGGAGAATAGTGCAGGTCTGCAGCAGGGCACCACAGGCAAAACATACAAACAGCTAACACTCTGACTCTCAAGCTGTATTCCCTTACTGAACAATCTCCAATGACAATGCGATGGCACTGCAATGCAATGACAGCTGGAGTTTTACCACAGTGGTAACATTTCCATACATTTTGACAGGTCCTACACCTACACAGACTGCAGTACGCTACTGTGATATCGTATTAGTGTGCGATATTTACACAATGGGATTATAAATGGTTTCAATTGTTCAAAGACCATGCACTTTTGCCTTCTATCGCAAGACTAATCTCTGTATTGATGCGCCTGTGGTGGTCTTGCTCAGCCCGGGATGCTTGGTCATTAGAAGGTCTTTGTGACCTTGGTGCAGTGGTTAGTAGAGGCTCATAGGGGCCATGGTGCAGTGGTCAGTAGAGGCTCATTGGGGCCGTCGTACAGTGGTCAGTAGAGAGCTCTAGTGCAGGCAGCAGGAGGGAAGATGGACATACTGAAGCACCAGCATGGGCACCCTGTGCTGCCGTACGGACTCCAAACAGCTTCTTCCAGGAGCTCGTGGTTGGGGACAGGGGGTCCTTGTGGAGAGACAATGTGGATAACTTCATCACTGAGAACAGAGTGCACGTCACTGCACTGCCATCCCTGCACAGCTTGGGACAGGGTGCACACTGCAGGGTCTAGGGAGCACTTAACACAAGCAAACATGCTTTGAAAGTACAGCAATGCTTTTCCTCAACTCCGGTTTTGTAAACGTCTACAAAAATAAAATAAAAAATCAACAAAAGAAAAGCCACACAAAATGTTAAGTGAAAAAAAAAAACTTTAAATCATTTTTTTTATTAAAAAAACGCCAGGTTTTCTAAGAAATGCGAAAAGTATGTTTTGAGATCCAGGGACAAAACTTGAACACACATTTGTTCAAACATGTTTTTTAAAGTCTGTTGTGTTCAAGTTTTTATATATATATATTATGTATATTTTTATGAATATCAAATTGTGTCACTTGACTAATCTGGCTCTGTCTGCAGGTCGGTGCAGGAGCCAGCCTCCTTGGCTCCACCCCTCAGCTCCAGTAATAGGCTCTGCTCTGTATCACTCACCTCGTTCATGGTCTTGGCTCCACCCCTCAGCTCCAGTAATAGGCTCTGCTCTGTATCACTCACCTCGTTCATGGTCTTGGCTCCACCCCTCAGCTCCAGTAATAGGCTCTGCTCTGTATCACTCACCTCGTTCATGGTCTTGGCTCCACCCCTCAGCTCCAGTAATAGGCTGCTCTGTATCACTCACCTCGTTCATGGTCTTGGCTCCACCCATCAGCTCCAGTAATAGGCTCTGCTCTGTATCACTCACCTCGTTCATGGTCTTGGCTCCACCCCTCAGCTGCAGTAATAGGCTCTGCTCTGCATCACTCATCTCGTTCATGGTCTTGGCTCCACCCCTCAGCTCCAGTAATAGGCTCTGCTCTGTATCACTCACCTCGTTCATGGTCTTGGCTCCACCCCTCAGCTCCAGTAATAGGCTCTGCTCTATCACTCACCTTGTTCATGGTCTCTTTGGTGCGCTGCATGGACTCTCTCTGCTGCCGAAGCTCCTCTTCAAGTGTCTGTCGAATCTGGTCCAGCTCCTCCTAAGTGGGTGAGCAGGCACGTGTTACACACATTGATATAAACCCTTCTTTACAAACCCTTTCTTCTGGGTGCCCTAAAGACACGGCACTCCATGTGTTTTTAACATGGCAGTCTTTAAAGCAATTGTAGCCAACAAAATAATTCCAGTCCACCTCTCCTGTTTTGCCCAGTCAATGGCTACATAGGTCTCGAATGTGCAGTTTTGAAATAAACACGTTATAGCAAACGTGTTTTCATTTTAAAACATGACATCTGGTACTATATAAGTAGGGCTTGAAGTTTTTGGTAACCGACAATAACTGAAAACACAGTGTGCAGTCGTGTATTAGAGTTTCCCATGTAATTGTTTGTATAGAGTTATTTAAGGGTCTTGTATTCAATAAGCTTTCTTAATAAACCAGGCAGTGAGTTGAGTTGGAAGACAATGTGTACAATGTGTGAGCTGCAGTATTAAAACGAAATACTTCTCACAATTCTCGGATTCAAAATACATCCAGAGTTCTATCTAAATGGCCTGAATCCTAAATGTGGACATCCTCACTTCAACGCAGTAAGTTAACGTTTGTATATGTATTGGTGAAACGTATATGCAATTTATTATACAAACCGAAAATAGATGCATCTGAGCGTTGTTTATTTTTAATAACTGAAAATAACAGATTCTATTAATAATAAAAAACGAAAACACACCCCCGAACTGAACAAAAAATAAAAAATGAAAAATTGAAGCCTATATATAAGGTTATGAAAGCTCTCAGTTTCTATGCTATTCATATGTGACACTTGCGCTTCCCTCTATAATTTCACCTCAGCAGTGTCTTCAGGGCCAAAGAATGTTACTAGCTTTTATGGGTAATAAAAGGAAAGACATTGAAAGGGATGATTTCTGCACTAACACTAACTGAAAGCATGGCTTGCAAACAGAAGTTTCTTTAACCAAGGGTAGTACCAGATATGATGTTTTAAAACAAAAACACATGTTTACTACAGCATTCAAATCTGTACTGTTGAGACCTATAAAATGCATGGAAGTACACAAGAGGTCAGATTTATGGGGTTATTCTGTTAGCTATACTCTCAAGGGTAATCTAATATGGGTATGAAATCTGGAAGTTATCCTAACTAATGTGATGTTGTCACAGTTTAGATTCACTATGGATCATTTTCAGCCAGCACGTCCTGGTTTAAAGCATCTATATGCCTTCAACAGAGCTCTCAGCTTCATGTCTAAGTACACCAGAGCGCAACTATAACTTTCTCCCTGGAACACTCTGCCCCATATTGGATGTAAGAAGCACTCTTAGCCAGGATAAGGACTCTGACGGAACTAACACAAACTAATTCATTCACCGATTAAATCTTACCTTTACTACCTTGTATACCTGTCATATGTTTAACGCCATATTTAAAATGCTGGATTTGAAAAGAGATATTTTGACTTTAAAGCGTACTGTTTGGAAGCTCTAGGGAAATACTTTTTCAATGGGGATGACAGTTAGTTGGTTAAAGTAAAAAAAGGGTATGCCAGAAGGTTTATGAATAAATTACAATGCAGGTGCGTATCTCATTGCTCCACGTTGCAGTGGAATGGACCCAGGAAGCACAAGTCCCAGAGAGAAAGGATGAAAGGATCTGTGTTTCTTTGACAGCCAGGCAGGGCTACTGTGTAGCTCTGTGTGTTTGAGGGTCAGGCAGGGTTACTGTGTAGCTCTGTGTGTTTGAGGGTCAGGCAGGGTTACTATGTAGCTCTGTGTGTTTGAGGGTCAGGCAGGGTTACTGTGTAGCTCTGTGTGTTTGAGGGTCAGGCAGGGTTACTGTGTAGCTCTGTGTGTTTGAGGGTCAGGCAGGGTTACTGTGTAGCTCTGTGTGTTTGAGGGTCAGGCAGGGTTACTGTGTAGCTCTGTGTGTTTGAGGGTCAGGCAGGGTTACTGTGTGAGCTCCGAGAGCCAGGTACCTGCAGATGTACCTCCCGCAGGCTGCCTGTGTAGCTCTGGGAGTTCAGCTTCCTCTCCGCGCTCTCCAGCTTCTCCAGGAGCGTAGCTCTCTCCACCAGCAGGTAGGCGATCTGCTCGCTGGGGCTGCTGTGGGAGATCTCAGCCAGGCCCTCCTGATCCAGCATCTCCTCCACCTCCTTCAAATGGGCCTCTGCACAACACACACACGCACTGGATAAACACTCACTGCACATTGGGTACCTGCTGGAGCTAACCTAGTTGAGTTACTTCTCAATAGTTGTGATGTATATTACTGTACACTGATATCTTAGGCATTTGATTGGCTCACCATACTGATCTCTGACTCTGATTGACTCACTACACTGATTTGGCTATGCTGGTCCATCCAGGCCTCTGAGTTGCTATTCTGGTCTAAACCTCTGATTAGCTATTCTGGTCTTTATTCTGATCGCTATTGTCTATCCAGGCATCTGATTGGCTATTCTGCTCTCTCCAGGCCACTGATTGGCTAGTTTGATTTCTATCCTGGTCTCTCCAGGCTGTAATTGGCTCACCTTGCTCGAGCCTCAGCTGCTGCAGTTCCCCGCGGAGCTGATCGTTCTCTCGCTCATACTCAGCAGTCAGGGCCTCGCGCTCCTCAGACAGGTTGCGGATGTGATCCACATAGTTCTCCACCTGCAAGGCACACAGCAGAGTCTATGGACTTGGAACTGGGCAGGATTCCACACCTGGCTGGGTTTCAGCTCGGCAGGATTCCACACCTGGCTGGGTTCAAGCTCGGCAGGATTCCACACCTGGCTGGGTTTCAGCTCAGCAGGATTCCACACCTGGCTGGGTTTCAGCTCGGCAGGATTCCACACCTGGCTGTGTTTCAGCTCGGCAGGATTTCACACCTGGCTGGGTTTCAGCTCGGCAGGATTCCACACACCCTGGTTGGGCTCTAGAGAGGGCTATGCCAGCCAGAGTGGGGTCGTGCAAAACACCTGACAGGAAAACACTAAGAGACACCCAGAAACGCACTGCTCCTGGTAACAGAGAGGAATCGGAGGCTCAAACTGCAGTGCAACAGGAGTCTTCAAGTATCTGCCACCCTGTCGCTGAAACTACTGTATATTCCTGTCTGTCATCACACAAAGGCTTGTGAGTAATAGACTGAGGATATGTTGTTTAACCAGTTCAGGAATAACATGGTAGAAATTCTGAACCAACTTGATATCAACATACTTTCACATACGAGATATTAAATAGGCACTTCTGAATGGTTCATATTGTATGTAGTTGAAGGTCAGGAGTGTTCAAATGTAAATTTGACCACGCAACAGGGCTGCTTTGCCTTGCTACTACGCGCCTTGATAAAAGCAATCTTCACTACCTTTTCTGCTGGGGATTCCCTCAAACACAGGGGCGTCCCCTTTGTAAATCACCGACATGAGGTGCCAACACTGTACTGACAACAAGTAGTGGGAGACTGAATAATAAATGAGGTCTGAAATAAATAACACTTGTTCTACTGAGCAGAAGAGTGTTTAATTTCTTTCATAGGCAATTTGATAGGGGTTGTACTTGGTTTAGTTTACTCCCGAGAGATTTGTTTTTACTGTTGTTTTGTATGGATTGTACTTTGAAATCTTGCAAATCCCATACTGCTCCCAGTACTAATCGCTTGTTCTGTGTTGCTGAAGATGTGGCGATTATCTACGGCAGGGTGCAGAAACCCGGCCAGCGAGGTCCGGAGTCCTCCAAGGTTTATTGGCATCATTACATAATGAACTGAGTGAGACCTGGGAGGAGGTTCAATTGGGTCAGTTCAGTAATTCAGGGTACAGGAGGAACAAAGAGGAACAAAGACAGGAGTTTATTCTGCAGTATTACTGGGGGTGAATGCTAGTTGCCTGTCCTCACCTCTTTCATCTCTGCTACCTGTTGCGAGCGCACCTCCTCCAGGTCCTGAGTGAGGGCGCGCAGGCTGCCCTCGCTGCGCAGGTGCAGATGCCACAGGTGACGCAGCCACTCGTCCGCTGTGGCCCCGGGCTCCTGCCCATCCTCCCTCAGCCTCTGGAGGATGTCATCCAGCTCAGCTCGCTCCTGCAGAGAACAGCAGCATGGGTGAGCTCTCCCACAAACACACACAGAGGCAGGGGGCTCAATGCACCACAGGTACAGTCAGTATCACAACTTCCTTCACAGCAAAAAAAGGACTTTGTTGGTACGATCGACTCTCCTTCTAAAACACACAGGGATAAAGTATGCAATATAGTATGACAACAAGCAGTTATATTTTAACAGGATTGTAGAAACTGCAGAAGTGTTGAATGTATTATTGCAGAGATCAATGGACTGTGTTTGTATGCATGCCTTGAAGTACATTCTTTCTCTAAATTTGTTATCCAATGTTTAGGCTAGTAACATGTACTGTACACAACCAATGTCATTACCACAAGACCAAAACTTAATTACAGGAGGGAGGAGTAGTTTTGTACTGTTGAAAATATTAGATTTCTCTTCCTTTGCACTCGCTTGCTAATTCTCAAGCAAGTACTTCCAGACCGAGGACAATAGTTCACTGAAAGAGAAAGTATCTCGGTGGATCTGTCCAGGGAGAGCACGACTCTTGCAACAAACATCCTCTTGAGACCCACAGGGGTTCTGTTCAATAGATTGCATTCCCCTTTGAACTACTGATAATTGAGACCCAAAGAAATTAACCGTAACATCGTAGGAAAAAAAAGAACCAAAAGAAAACAACATACATTTAGAATAACGGTAAATAGTTAAAAAAATTCCCAGCAGTTTTAAAACAGTAAGTTCACAATTAGAGCACCAGACATTATCAAATACATCATATATTAATATTTCTTTTAAAATGGCGACACCTTGAGCTGTTTGCCTATTTTAACCTCAACTATTGGACTCATTCTAACCCTGCCACTCCCTGTATATTAATGTGCTTTAGGTAATGATCACTGTAAAGTTATTAATGCTTCCGTGGTGCACTTACGGAGAAAGTCTGGCGCATTGTTCGGACCCACTTCCACATGAGGCAGATTGTCTATGTCCAGAGTAAATCTGTGCAGCTGAATGGTAAACGGACTTGCTGTACTGAAGCCTGTACAGAACACTCCCCAGCAGCCCATTTCTCTGGTGTTGGTCTGTTTCCATGAGAACTGCCTGGCTGCCCCACACAAGGGACTGGAGAGGGCCAGCAGAGAACGTCCCTCCGTACTACTGAAACCCAAACCCTTCATTTCAGCACAGAGGGACAATAGCCAGCACCAGCAGCAGCAAGGGAGGTCAGTAACTGTCACAGCCAAACAATGCCTTACTGTGAGGAAATCTGATACTGTACAAAACTTGATTCCAGGTCCCTGAGGGGCTCACCTGGTAGAATCGTAGCCACGTGGTGCACAAACTAACAACCTCTCTCACTAAAGGGATCAAACTTTCCGGTGGGGGTCCTCAGTCAGGACACCTAATGTCATAGGGGCCTGAAGTTCGCGAACCCCTGTGCTAAATTACAGTGACTTAGCAACTTATTAAAACAGATGGTTTGGGTGCAGTAACGGCAGGTGGTAAGGGGTTGCAGTACGTCTTGGTTTCGGCACTGTAGCTCAGCGGTTGTAGCGCTGACTGCTAGACTGCAGGCAGGTATTCAGGGGATATGAGGAGCTCAGGGGTTAGGAGTGCTTGGAAGATAATGTGGATAGAGCAGCAGCTGCTTACTGTAGTGAAACACACTCCCTTGTACTGTAGATATACAGTGTGGCTTTGAAGAAGCGGTCTCAGGTGAAAGCAGTGGTTCGGTGCCAAGGGTGTTGCAATTCATGGTGTATCTTTCTTTACATTATACAGGGGTGTATCATTACATCCCTATTCTGTACATATTTACAAATGACATGGTCAACTTTATCATCATACTGATAGCCCTTATTTTGAATGTACAGCCGTGGTGGGGATGTTTAGGAATGGCAATTAGGATTGGCAGCACTGGAATTCGAGAACTGAGCAGTTTCAAGCTTCAAGAACACTTGGAATGGTAGCGTGCAATCTAACAGCTCAGCAGCTTATGCACAGTTTCATTATTATACTCCACAGAAACAAACACTTAAAAAATGCGAGCCATCTGAATCCACCTGCCTTGCAACAAGCCCTGAGAAACACGATACCCCCTCTCTTACCATGCAATGTGAAGTCTCCAGTCACACCCTGCAAAAGA
This sequence comes from Acipenser oxyrinchus oxyrinchus, assembly GCA_030684275.1. Classification (NCBI taxonomy): domain Eukaryota; kingdom Metazoa; phylum Chordata; class Actinopteri; order Acipenseriformes; family Acipenseridae; genus Acipenser; species Acipenser oxyrinchus. The sequence goes on from CM060268.1 coordinate 20,681,192, forward strand.
AGCACACTCACACAGACACCCAGACTGCATGCCTCACTAACAAAACACCTGGTTGCTGCGTCTGTTCGGATTGCATCATAACCTGAGAGGGTCCCACTACAAATAGAGGCCCGAGGGCGTCTGAACGGCCTACAAAACAGTTTCAAAAAAGGGCTTTAAAAAGAGCCCTGAATCTGGTGAGAAGGGGCGACTGTGTCTCAAAGGTACAGAGCCCTGTTCCTGGTTCCTGTCTGATTCAGCCTGACGCATTATACTTCCTGCCCACTGAGCTGTGTCTGGTTGCCTGCTTCTATCCCTACACCTGGGCTCTGTGAAACGGGTTGCTCTGGTAACTGTGGAATTCTTGACTGACATCCCTGGAGCCTCATTCAATAAAGGCACACTGGAGTAAAATCCCTCAAATATAAGAGTTAATTCCAGGTATACCACCGACTGATCTTCATTGTGCTTTTATTCAAATTATCCAGCTCAGCTTGCTCCTGCAGACAACAGCAGCATGGGTGAGCTCTCCCACACACACACACACACACACACACACAGACACACACACAGACAGAGGCAGGCGGCTAAACGTACCACAGGTACAGTCTGTGTCGTAACTTCCTTCATAGCAAAATATAATGCACACATGTAGAGTGAAGCTGCTTTTTCAGGAATAGTGGCTTGAAACCTGGTTCCAGGAGACCTAGTTTCAAGCAACTTTACTGTTTCAAATCTGGATTTCAGGATTGGCGTCTACACTGAGAGGGATTCAGAATTACCTTTCACCATATACCCCCTGAATGGAGACCTGACTGGCTATCGCATTCTGCTCTCTAAGCCGCAGAAGGTGGGTATTTGGTGCGCTCAAATGAATAGGCACACAGGTCATTTAAGATAAGAAACCATAACAACAAAAACTTCCGATCATAACCAAATGACCTGGGGCTCAAATACACGTATACAGATAATGTGAAAGTAATGCGTGCAATATTTACCTGTTGAGGATTGTCCATGGCTTCCGCGCTGGGGCTACAGAAAACCCTCCTACAAGCATACCCTGTATGAACAGTCCATGGTGTGTGAACTATCGAGATTGGTTATACCAGCTCCAAAAAAAGCTGTACTACTAAATATAGTCGAGTGGTTTTATTTGTACCCTCGTTAAGTTCACACTTCTATAAAAAGTAATTCGATGTGTCCGTCCTCATACAATGAGATCAATGATTTAACTCTCCTCAGAGAGATCTTTGCAAACATTCAGTGCAGAGAATCCTTTGGTGCATGAAGCTAACGCGTACAAAGACCTGTAGTTCAACACTCACAAACCCGCAACATTCACTTCTTGAGCGGTTTTATTTTTTAATTTAACAGTGTGAGTTTGCTAAGTTTCAACAATAAGTATATGTATTACTGCACCCAGAATTTTATATTAATACAATAGTTTATAAAAACTCTTCCTGTTTGAGGGTTAGAGAGTGGAAGTCGCTGGTATTGTCAGGGTGAATGGGGAGCAGCAGCTTCACGGTGAGGTGTCTTGGTATCCCACTTCAAAACACCCCTGCATTCAACCACGCTCCGAGTCACCATTTAACAGAACAGCCCAATTTAAGTGTTTGTTGCTTTAGTTTTAGGCAGGAGTGCTGAAGCCTTAAATCATTCTTACGAGATCCTCAGTTCAATTTTCTTCGCTTTGGTACTGCAGCTGTCACAGGCAAACCGATACCCAAATAAGGCTATGTTTTCAGTCTAGAGTATAGTATTGTACAACTGCTCTAGATTATAGTTTTGGTCTCCCAGTTAGTTTTACTCGGAAGTGTGATGGTGTTTGTTTAAATTTAAAGACGTGCCATTTACTCGTAATGTTACAGATTCAGTTAAAAAAAAAATCCCTTCAGATGTTCCTATTCTGGGTGCGGAGTTCAAGTTGCAATTGCCGGTGTAGCGATTTTAAATTGTAGATCCTTTTGTTCTTACGTTGTACACAGTGCACACTGTATCCAATACAATAACAACAGTATTGTTGGACTATTGAGTCCAGCAGAATGGCATTGGACTCAATACGGGACATCTACGGAGTCTTCGATTGGTGTATTGACTGTATCTGCATCGCGTCTTAATCAAATCTTACGGCGCAGGGACACAGTTTTCTGTATTCAACAAGTGTGCGTATGCCGGGCTCCCCCATATGAGCAGGACGGTGGGTGACTGTATGTTAACAGAGCAGCACTGTCTACTAGTCTAGACGGGGAACACAGCGTCCTTGTGAGAAATTGTGTTTTTCGAACCTCGTTTTCAGTAGCGGTAGCCCGGATCAGTAATCCCCGTTCCTTGGATTCGCTCCTCCGCGGCTCTGAGGGTTCAGCAGTATCTGCATCGCTGTTTTTTTTTTCCAGAGACCGTTTTCAAAGGTCGGGGGTGCTGACTCCACGATCTGATATTTCTGCGGGCTGTAGAGTTGCCTGCCCGATCCCGTCTTCACATACTGGCGCGGTTCTTGGAAATGCCAGGTTAACACTGCCTGTGGCCAGGGGACAGCTTTCTGCTCCAGGGATGCGCTTATCTCCACAGCCGAGCGCAGAACGCAGTTGCCGAGGCCGCAGGGAGCCTTGGCAACGGGACAAACCATCTGCCATCATCTCACAGTTTGGAGGGGGAAGGGAATACAGCACCACAAATAAAATAAACCAGTTTGAAATTGGAATGAGAAATAAAAACGACTTTTAACTAAATGTACACCGTTATGTCTTACATTTCTGATCAATATTGATGTTGTTGTTTTAATTTAATTACTAATTTACATTCTGCAATTGTTTACTCCCCAGAAGATACGAGTGTTTCGAGAACACATTGTACAAACAAAATATGTTCCTAGCTGCTCACGTTTCGCAATTTCTTTAATGTGTTTTATCCCTCTGAACAGGACTCGTTCGGTAACACATATGCTAAGGCATTTGCTGAAATATTATGTTTACATTTTTTAGCTTGCTGGAACTTTTGTGAACTTTTAAAAGTTGGTGTACATTGTTTCTGACCGGAGGAGATTATTGTATGCACAACCGGAAACACGTGTAGACTGCAGTTTGATCATCAACATGGGGCGACCAAGGAGGTAAATGGAGAGCTTTGAGAATTTTGTTTAATAAAATATAATAGTTGTGGAATTCAGACACGGGATATTAAAATGGTATTTACAAGCTTTCAAACTAAAAGCGACTTGGTTGGGTGTAAATACTGCAGATTCATTTAACTAGAGAGTAAAATGAGCGACTGCTTGTCGTCTCCTCTTCGTCCCTGGGTCTTACACAGCTTCCAAATGCGCTCCGTAGCGTACATCATTTTAGCTAGCTAACCGTCCTATATGGATATACGTGGTTTGATTGAGTTCTGGCACATCTTTTCTGTGTATACCGTAGATTGTTGCTAATTGACATTAGTGATACAATCTCTTATGTACTGAAAAACATTGCATTTGACTAGTATCCAGTGTTCTATATCATTAGTCCATCCACAAACGAGACCAGCATTTGTTTAAAAGCTTCCAATTCCATTGACCTGTATGATCTTCACTGCCTCTTTGTTCGCCAGCATGCTGTGTGTTTTTTTATTGCAATTTAATGAAACACCTTGTTTCAGTGTTTAATCTTATCTGAGGTGTTTTGACAATGATCATCCAACACTGTTCAGCACTCAGTAACGCTGGATTTAGAAATACTGAAAGAAAATTCAACGACAAACGTTTGGACTAATTGAAACGTTCATCATTGAATTTCATTTCTTTTGATTTGTGTTTTGACAATGAGTTCAGGAGCTGCTCTTTGGTTCTAGTTCTAGTTGCTTACCGTACACACATGATAGGTAGGCCACACTTATCTATGGCAGGCGGTAACTGATCTCGACTGATAGTACCTTAACACAGACTTGTAAAAAAAAACCCGTAAAACACACAGTATTTGAGTTCTTGCAAGATGACTGTGTACTGTATAAATGAATATGTACAGTTGACCCTGTCTTTTATGGTCTAAGAGTGTCTTTGGGTGGGCCAGTTCTGTGACCCAAGATGCCAAATACTTTCCTCTCGCGTTCGTTCTGCTTATCTGAACTGCTGAAGTGTTTACCAATATACCTTGTTCTTTCAACTCAAGGTCTGTGAGTCGGAAAAAGCCTCAAAAAAAGGAAGAATATGACAGTGATGACCCCTTGGCTTACAAGGACATGCCCGTCCCTGACAAGGTAAGGTCTCTTACTTGGATTTGCCCTGAAGACCTGGACCTGAGTGTACAATGATTAGCATACACAATTCTAATAGTTATCAGCCTCATGGTCCACAGAGCGAATTACATTGTTATGTGTAGCTTCATTTTGGACCATTGTTCAAATAGGCTATCTAGTGGCAAAGGGCCTCCATGACTAGCTTCTAATCATGCCAGTCATTAGGGGCAGCGGCTGGTTGGTTAATACATAGGAATGTACGATGACGTGCTGTAGGCTTGAAATTAGTTCATAGGGGAAACCTACGAGAAATCTGTAAAGAGGTCTTCAGCTTTCAGAGTGGCCTTTCCTGATTGAACCCCAGATATACTGATTATGAAGTTGATTGACCGAAGGAAGCAGACAGTCAGTGAGTGAGTCTGTGAAGGTGTGTGTGTGTGTGTGTGTGTCTGTCTGTCTGTCTGTCTGTCTGTCTCGGTGTATTTGTCTCTGTCTCTCTGTGTGTCTCTGTCTCTATCTCAGGTGTCTCTGTCTCTATCTCAGTGTGTCTGTGTCTCTGTGTGTGTGTGTATCTGTCTCTGTCTCTCTGTGTGCCGGTGTGTGTGTCTGTCTCTATCTCAGTGTGTCTGTGTGTGTGTGTGTGTGTCTCTGTCTGTCTCTGTGTCTGTCTCTGTGTGCCTGTGTGTGTCTGTCTCTATCTCAGGTGTGCCTGTGTCTGTCTCTGTGTGAGTGATTGCAACGGTAATGCATTCCCACAGCCTGTTCAAACACCCTTGCACCAGCCGGATTACACACATTGTTGCTTTGCTCCCTCTTTTTCTAAATTCAGATAATTGGCATTTGGGACAGTTCCAGATGGCTATTTCAAAGTTGTTTGTTTGTTTTGTGATACTGTCTGTAAAGTAACATATTGCAGTGGTAACACCCCCTGTGCAGTGCATATGTGTGAATTTTATGTCAGGAGGGTGAGCAGCATTCCAGTTGTATTGCTTTGTGACTCGTACACTGTAGTGTGACGTGCCATCTTGTTTTTGTCTCTAGAAGTCCTCCCAGTATTTCCAAGATGAAGTCGATGATTTCCACGAAGAGAAGGTTAAGGTTTGTGCTTCAGATTTCAAGTAGAGTATAAAAAAGATGGTTTTCAAGCTGGCAATTCCTGTGTAATGCCAGAAGAACTTAAACTGTGCCAATCTATGTGCCCAAGCAGTTACCTGTCAGCTGTTTGGACAGTGCTTCTTTTGCACACCTATTATCTCTATCTGTCTGTTCTTCACCAGAATATGGGGTCTAACCAGTATTTAGGGCCCTATGAAATCAGTTTATTTATTTTTTTCAGATTTAGTTTCTACAGTTTTAAAACTGTTTCCGTTGTTTTAAATCAAAACAGTGATAACAGTTAAATGAGACGAAAGTAATCCGGTCATTGAAACAGGCATCCCCATCCAAATGTGTGGTCATTTTACTCTTGAAAACCTGAAAAAAATGTGTTATTTTATAAATTAATAAAGCACATAACCAAAGATATTGATATAATATGTTTGATACAGGTTCCAAAGTCTCTTGAGCTTTACCCTTCTGAATGCTGTGCCAGTAGTAGAATATCTGTACTAGCGATGCTGTTACTCTGTGTTTCTGTGCCTGTGCCACGATACGTGACTGTGCTCACAAAATAGCAGTGTTCATAATACTTACGCACTGTCAGAATTTGCCAATGTTACCGTTTTGTTCAAGAGACCTTGGGTAAAAGGGAAATTCACTTCAAAAGTTTGATACTTTTTTTTAACATAGCCAAAATCTGCAAAATTTGACACTGCTCCATTGACTCTCCAATAGAACATTTTCTCACGCGCTCTCTCTGTATCCCATAACCCTTTGCACGCAGCGTGACAGATGTAAAGGGGGAGTTGAGTATCTTTCTATATAGAATATCTATGGCCCTATGCATTCCATCAAGCCAGATCTCTGTCGTTTTTTCTGTCTTGTCCAGTAACCCGTCTAGAGCATGCAATAATCACTTCTGTGTTTTGTTTTGTTCATGTAGAAGCTCATGGCAAGTAGAGTTGATCTTGACAGCGACCCAGAAGATACTGCTGATGAGGTAAGGCAAAGTTACTTCAGCGGATGGCTGTTTTCAATGCAGGATTACCATGTGGGAGAGCTGAGTATAAAGTAATACAGACTCTTCTCTTCATCAGTGCTGAAGGAAATTTAGATGCAGCATTTAAAAAAAACCCTAACAGAGTCTTCTTGCATTGTTGAAGGATTTGTGTTACTGTATACAGTAACCCCAGTCATAAACAGGGTTTTCTGAATCGGTTTTTATATTAAACCCGCCTTTGCTAACACATTTTCTGCTTTTGGTCTTGGATCACAATATGGATGATAAATACCTCTATTACGATACAATCCATCAAGCAAAAGTCTCAGGATTCATCGATAAACAATAAATCGCTACACCTCTAGTTTGATGTCTTTCAATATTTAACAAATCATAAAGAAATGTATCAAGGTTCCTTGCTACTAGTTCTGTCACATTATCAGTTTTTATTAGTGCAAAGGCTTTGCTACATTACCCCATGAAAGCGAATGTCCAGATTTAGTGTAATATTTGCATGTGTAAATGCTGTCATGCTTGTCACCTGCACAGATGCACTGTACAGGTATGTCCAAAGGTTTTGCATCACCCTAATTTTGCTTTATAAAGACGAATGAAATCTGCTGAATAATGTCACGTTAACATATTGAATTACACCCCGCTTTGTAATTTTCCATATACTTAACGGAAAAACTGACAAATTGAAAAATGTGACATTTCAAAATCTAACACGAAATACTGTGCTACTATTATGGCTTCCGATAGACTTTGGCGATTATCATTTTGTAGTTTCTTTGATTCCATGATGTTAAATAAAAGATCTAAATGATGTTCATCATGTAGATTTAATTATGTCTCAATCCTAAAATTCTAGGTGATGTAAAACTTTTGGCCAGAGATGTTCTTCTATAGTCCTGGCCTGTGGAGTTGAATGCATCCACAGCGTGTGTGCTCTTGTGCCTCACACCTTTAACATCCTGTAACTGCCTGCAGCAAAGCCCCCTGCATCTGCAACACAAGGCTGGGTTTTACACACCAACTTCCAATTACAGGACTGGTGCAACTGCTCTCAAAGCGTTTAGACTACAGTTTCTAAAACCCAAACGAAAATTGATCAAACTTTAGAACATTGATACAAGTTTTGTGAATGTGGCCTCGAGTTGTGCTGTTTCTATGCGTCGGTGACAGTCTTTTAAAAGGGACTGAGTCACCAGGCTGGGTTGTGGGGTCTGTTGTTTAATTCTCTCTCTCTCTCTCTCTCTCTCTCTCTCTCTCTCTCTCTCTCTCTCAGGAGGAGGTGATGGGTCTGGATCTGTCAGACTCTGAGGAGGAGGAAGACATGGACAGCGACCTGGAACAGAAAAGGGATGAAGGTGAGCGATGAAGCTTCTGCTGTATATAGTGTGATGAGCAGGGACTTGCGCTGTGTGCTACACTGCTGTATATAGTGTGCTGAGCAGGGACCTGCGCTGTGTGCTACACTGCTGTATATAGTGTGCTGAGCAGGGACCTGTGCTGTGTGCTACACTGCTGTATATAGTGTGCTGAGCAGGGACCTGCGCTGTGTGCTACACTGCTGTATATAGTGTGCTGAGCAGGGACCTGCGCTGTGTGCTACACTGCTGTATATAGTGTGATGAGCAGGGACCTGCGCTGTGTGCTACACTGCTGTATATAGTGTGCTGAGCAGGGACCTGCGCTGTGTGCTACACTGCTGTATATAGTGTGCTGAGCAGGGACCTGCGCTGTGTGCTACACTGCTGTATATAGTGTGATGAGCAGGGACCAGCGCTGTGTGCTACACTGCTGTATATAGTGTGATGAGCAGGGACCAGCGCTGTGTGCTACACTGCTGTATATAGTGTGATGAGCAGGGACCTGCGCTGTGTGCTACACTGCTGTATATAGTGTGCTGAGCAGGGACCTGTGCTGTGTGCTACACTGCTGTATATAGTGTGCTGAGCAGGGACCTGCGCTGTGTGCTACACTGCTGTATATAGTGTGATGAGCAGGGACCTGTGCTGTGTGCTACACTGCTGTATATAGTGTGCTGAGCAGGGACCTGCGCTGTGTGCTACACTGCTGTATATAGAAGCAGGTTGTGTTCTGTGGGTTTTATTGCACACAGCTCTGCATTCATGCTGCAGCAGGGTCGTTTTCACATTCCGGTAACACCACGTTTGCACCCAAACAATTAAAACCGCATTAAATATGTAATAATATTATCCCATACACTTTAAGGTTTTTAATGTAAAACACTTTATTGTTATTATGAAAGAAAAAAATCAGCAGATTCCATGTTCAAATTTGGATGACTATCTCTGGCAGCTAGTTCCTCGTTGCTTGTAATAATGATAGTTTTATAACAGGTTTCATGCTTATTGGAGCAACATAACTCCATGCAACAAATGGTCATGGACCCGAGTAATTCAAATGCATTGTCATTTGGATCTTTAGTTCTCAAATTGTTCAATAACTGCAGTAGGCTATACTACCTGTATAGCTGCCTTGTGTCCTGTTGTTACTGCAGTAAGGATTAGAGTTAGTGTTAATCTGCTGTGCCTTGTCTTTCCTCACAGCTCTTCCCAATGAGCAGGCCTGGGGGCTCCGGAAGAAGATATTCTATGACACAGACTACGTGGATTCCAGTAAGCCCTTCACCCCGGCACACCGTGCATTTTATTACAGTGATCATTGATACAGTACATCCAGATCAATTTTACGTTGACTTTAATGCAAAGTTTATCATTGTTAGTTATTCTAGTTTTATCTTGAGGTTAATGTTTTTGATGTTGTGAACATTTTAAATGGCACACGTAATTGTCCCCGAACACAAGGATCCCTTTAAAGGGTTTTTCTTTTGACTGGCTGCTCCAAAATGATTGCAGTAGATGTGAGTTACAACTGCTGAAGCTTTCCAAAGAGTAAATAGAAAGGGTTGCAGTTCCACAGAGGCAGCCTGGCGGTTAAGCTGTGATAGCTCAGCTGAGGTGTTTCTGTTTCAGAGGGGAAGACCCAGCAGGAGGCTGAGGCAGAGGAGGAGGAGGAAGAGCAGGAGGCCAAAAGCATCCAGAGCAGACTGGTGGGGCAGCTGAGCGAGGAGGACTACGATCTGCACCTCCTGCAGGTACAGCAACTGCTGAGCGAGAGCCCGGGGTTGGAGGGGTCTTAGTGCAGCATAGTGCTCTCTCAGACTGCTGTTTAAGCAGGTTCTGGCCACCCCTGTTTTAAAGCTGGTGTACCATCTTCATGTTCAATTATACACTAAAATACAATCCTTTGTTGATTTACTACAGTACATCCTATTCCCCCACTCCCATTTAGTTTGACGTTGGTTCCAGTTATAGGGACACTAGCACCCCCTTCTGAAACGTGCATGCTCCATGTGTGGCTCTGTGAGCCCTGCAGCCCCGCACCCCTGCAGTTTATAAATGACAGCGGCCTCGTCCACAGGAGTTCTCCACAGAGCAGGAGGCTGCGAAGAAGCCTGAGAAGGAGGAGCTGATTGTCAAGGACCTGGAGAAGATGAGCCACAAGGAGAAGATGAAGCTGCTCAAGAAAGAGTCCCCAGAGCTGCTGGAGCTCATCCAGGACTTCAAAGACAAGGTCAGACACACAGGCTGGGGTTCAAATGGGTTTTTAATGGATTAAGTATGTTCTTGTTTTTAAATCAGAACTCCTTCCATCTGGTTTCACAGACCTCAGCTGGCACTAATCTTGGACTGTCTAGGTAGGTTAGAACTACCTGGTGTTAACTTAAAGGTAGTGGTAGTGCATGATCCGTGCTAATCAAGGTCTATGAAACCAGTCGGCTGACGGCTAGAATTAAGCAAGTTTAAAAGTATTTTATTAGGAAGGATTTTTCCAGTGACAGAATGACACTGTTCTATATGAAGCGGGTGTGGATTCAGCTGTTTAATTTTGGCTTCACCGTACTTTATTACTTGTTATATAAACAGAACACTCCCGGAGCGTTCAGGCAGTGCTCTGGTTTATTGCACTCATTGGTGGAATAGCTCCAATACCTCGTGTGTGTGTCCTCTGTATATTCCATTCCCTATGCTCTGGGTGTATGCTCGCTCGCTAAGAGGAGTGCCTTTGTGTTGTAGCTGACTGAGCTGAAAGATGAGCTGCAGCCTCTGCTGGACATGGTGAAGGAGGGGAGAATTCCCCCCGGAAAGGTGAGTCCCAGACAAGGCTCTGGTCAATGTTACGCTATGGAGACGCACAGAAATGAAATCATATAAACTTGATAAGAGTAACAGCATGAACTGTTGTGTTCAAATATTCATTTTTGTTCATGTTTTATTTACAGGGCGCTGACTATCTGCAGACCAAACACCAGCTCTATCTAAAGTAAGTGGTGGAACAGTGAAGCGAGTGCTCCAAATTCTGCTTTATATTCAAAGGTTAGACTTGCTGTAGAACTAGCAGGTTTTGTAGTGTCATCACACAAGCTTAGTGTATAGCAAGACTGTACCAGCTTCTGTGTTAAAGCAAATAACAGACTGTCAATTTGGACTGATTGATTAGATTGAAGTCAGACTCGCTATAAGATAAACATGTGTCTTGGATTGTATCCACTCAGATTACTGTTGTCTCCTCATACACTTGATGCATCCTGCAGTTATTGATTAAACATACATCTCTCACAGGAAACTCAGCGCTCTGATTGGCATACCTGTTTTTCTTTTCAGTTACTGCACAAATGTAAGTTTTTATTTAGTTCTGAAGGCCAGGAGAATCTCTGCGCACAACCACCCTGTGATCGAGAGGCTGGTGACTTACAGGAATGTGAGTATTTGTAACTTTTTTCAGTGCTGCTGCTGCTGCAAAAAAAAAAAATACCCTCTTAAAACTAGGCATGTGGATTCTATACGCCCAGCTTCAATCTCAGCTGGAACAATAATCAGTTGTTGTGATTTTATGATCGTTAATTTGTTTAGTCTTGTTTATTAATTATACTGGCAAATGCTTGCTTTGTGTAGTTCCTCTTACGAGTATGTTAATCCTGCAGCTAATCAATGACTTGGGAGGCGTGGATGCCAAGTTATCATCAGAAATCCGCCTGCTGCTTAGCGGGGCACAACATGGCCAGACCAACAGAACAGTGAAGGAGAAAGGCAAGAATCCACAGAGGAGCGAACAAAAGGTGAGGAAAGAGAGGTGCTCTATCTGTTCAAGGAAGTGGAAGCTACATGCACAGTGTTACTTCATTGATCCTTTCTATCTCAGGCATAGTGTTAGTCCATTGACCCCCTCTCTATCTCATGCATGGTGTTAGTCCATTGACCCCCTCTCTATCTCATGCATGGTGTTAGTCCATTGACCCCCTCTCTATCTCATGCATGGTGTTAGTCCATTGACCCCCTCTCTATCTCATGCATGGTGTTAGTTCATTGATCCCCTCTCTATCTCATGCATGGTGTTAGTGCATTGACCCCCTCTCTATCTCATGCATGGTGTTAGTGCATTGACCCCCTCTCTATCTCATGCATGGTGTTAGTGCATTGACCCCCTCTCTATCTCATGCATGGTGTTAGTCCATTGACCCCCTCTCTATCTCATGCATGGTGTTAGTCCATTGACCCCTCTCCATCTCATGCTTGGTGTTTATTGTGTTCTTGCTCTCAGGGAGTGAAGCGGTCGGCGGTGTCATCTCAGCCTGCAGGGGGTGCTGCTGATTCTGATCTGGACGAGGAGGCGGCTCTTCATTACTACAGGGAGGCGGAGGAGAGGCTGAAACTGAAAAAGAGGAAGAAGGGGCAGGAGGAGGAGGAGGGGTAAGCAGGCTGTCAACACAAGCACTCGTACTCAAATAGTCCTCAAAATTAGGGGTGTATCTATATAATAATTTCATGATACCATGCATCTAGCAAAGTGCAGGTGCAATACGATTTGCATCACAATACATTGTCCTGAGGGGCTACTTTTATGATGTTTAATAAGATTTTAACTGTTTTAAGACAAAAATGAAATGATTAAGGACAGTATGTATCCATACCAACTATAAAACAGTTATTCATCATTCAAGAAGGGTGAATGTGATGGATCTCTCTGTGTTTCAGATTGGGAGTGGAAGCTGAAGAGGAGCTGGATCCAGATGCAAAGAGAGCCATCACTTACCAGGTGAGCCGGGGCTGGGAGTGTCACAGACCCATAGGTCTGGTTCCTGGCTTCATAGACTGGGGGCTTGTAAGGCTGAGTAGCTTGTAAAAAGCCAGACCCGTCCGTGTCATACTCGGTCTTCCCATGTGAATATTTTTTTTGTTTTTAATGTTCTGCAGATCGCCAAGAACAAAGGTCTCACTCCTAAGAGGAAGAAGATCGATCGGAACCCCAGAGTCAAGCACCGCGAGAAATTCAGACGTGCCAAGATTCGCAGAAAGGGCCAGGTATGTGTCCAACTAGCGGCCTCAGCATTCACACTTCATTGACACAGCTATGTCTGTTGAACCTTTACGATCTGCAGCTGAACCACACTGTGGAGTGTCCATAACTGCTAATTAATGTCTTCAGGGGACTCTGCCTGCTTATTAAACCACATTTAGGATTTATATTGTCACGCAGTGGTAGCGGAGGTGGCTGTACGAATTTGTTAAACATGTTCAATGTTCTCCTACACGCTGTCAATGTTTTCATATTTCAGTTTCATATTTCACAGGGCATAAGTAAATAAACAAAGTAATTGCTTTATTCCAACTTTTACGTGGGAGCATTTGCTAGGAGAAAGATTTTGCTTCTAAACATCCCACTGTGTCCAGTCCATTCTCCCTCCTGCAACAATGCTGGTGCTGTGCTTGAAATGAGTGGCGTGGTGTTGCAGGAAGGAGCATGATCTGGTACACTGCGATCCTTGGAAGACTCTTTGCTCCTGGCGAGCGCTCCCGAGTTAATGTTGAGAAAGTTGCCCAGCTGATTTATGACCCATGATGTCATTTAAATATGTTTTAAAATATAACCCTGTGGTACGGACAACACAGAACACAGCAAAGGTAACGCAAGGCATTTCTAGTAAACTTTGCAAGGTGCTCTGTAACACTAACTAAAGAAGATTTTGCTGTTCTTTTCAAGGAGTGTTGCTTTATTGCATTTTAGCAGGATTACTGAAGACACACACAGTCGCAGCTATGACTGGAGCCTGTTTGAAACTGTGTTTCTTTCATTTCAGGTTCGGGAAGTTCGACGGGAGGAACAAAGATACGGGGGAGAATTATCTGGCATCCGTGCTGGAGTTAAGAAGGGTGTTAAGCTTAGATAAGGGTATCATCCACGTGATGTGGGTATTATTTTATTTTACCTGTTTTTCAGCACCATACTGTTCAATAAAAATCACATTTAATTAGGTTTTTGTTTTTTCTTGTGCATGGGTGGGGTGATGTAGCATCTCCAGTAATCGCTGAGCAGTAAGGTTGCTCTCAATCTTGTGTTAAAGGAGATTCCTCCGCCCCACCGGTTGGCTTGAACAATGCAACAGTCAGCATAACGCTCACCACGACGTCTCCACATGTTTTCCATCAGGTCTATCAAGGGCAAAACAGCATTCATCTGTAAATAAAAAACACTCCACCACTCACTCAGCCACCACCTCAGATGTTCTCTGGCCCACAGAAGACAGTGAAGACAGTATTTTGTTATCCTAAGGAACAATACTACTCAATCAACAAACCTATCTGCTCACTATTTAAAATGTAAATAACATTATGTATGTGCCCAATTAGCTATGGATGACTGTTGCATTTTCATTGTGCATCAGTATATATGAACTTCTATTTATATGCTATTCCCATTTAGAAACAGTATTATCATTGTGCATTTGTAGGTAGTGTGAATAGTTTACTTAACAGAAGTGTTTTGATTTACTTGTAGTTAAATGCTTTCAGTTATAAACACTTTCAATTGATACGTTTTGGTTCTTTGCCCTCAAACTACAATATATTAATGCATTCCATATGGAATTCAAGAACGTAGACAACATTGAACAATTAGTGGGATGTTTTATGGCTCAAAATCAGTTTAAAAGGGTATAAAAAGTGACGATGAGGGGGCTCCCGAGTGGCGCATCCAGTAAAAGCACTCGCTAGAGTGCAGGATGCGATCTATAGCCTGGACGTTGCCGGTTCGAGTCCAGGCTATTCCACAGCCGACCGTGGACGGGAGCTCCCAGGGGCGGCTCAATTGGCCGGCGTATCCGGGGAGGGAGGGTTAGGTCGGCCAGGGTGTCCTCGGCTCACCGCGCACCAGCGACCCCTGTAGTCTGGCCGGGCGCCTGCGGGCTTGCCTGTAAGCTGCGTTGTCCTCCGACACTGTAGCTCTGAGGCGGCTGCACGGTGAGTCTGCAGAGTGTAAAGAAGCGGGCGGCTGAAGCCTCATTGAGACTGTGTGTGATCAGTGATAGTAAGAAGGAAGCTTCATTGATTGAGACTGTGTGATCAGTGATAGTAAGAAGGAAGCTTCATTGATTGAGACTGTGATCAGTGATAGTAAGAAGGAAGCTTCATTGATTGAGACTGTGTGATCAGTGATAGTAAGAAGGAAGCTTCATTGATTGAGACTGTGATCAGTGATAGTAAGAAGGAAGCTTCATTGATTGAGACTGTGATCAGTGATGGTAAGAAGGAAGCTTCATTGATTGAGACTGTGATCAGTGATGGTAAGAAGGAAGCTTCATTGATTGAGACTGTGTGATCAGTGATGGAAAGAAGGAAGAAAGTGCCTCACACTAGAAGTTTTACAAATTCAGATTTTTTTATTCTAATGAGAAAACAATCTATAGAGAACCTAACAGAGTATCGATCCTCTACAGTTCACACTGATATGAAAATGACTGTTCACATGATCAAATGGTTTAGTCTGGGATGGGATTGGATGGGGGGCATTTCCCAATAACAGCAGTGATTTACAGATGAAGTGTGCAATTTAAAGGCTGTTAATGAAAGTTTGGCAATAGGGCTTTGTTTGTTTTGTTTTTTTCAAACTCTTTGAAACTCAAATTTCTTTGAAACTCTTCAGTAAGCTTATAAGATTTAGCAAACTACACCTTAATGTCTGTCTGACACGTTTACATTTTAGTTCTATGTTTAAACCGTTGGCATGGCTCTTTCAGCCAAAAAGACTGGACAGCTCTGGTGTGACAGGCCGGTATCTTTAGCCCTGCTCCTCTATGAAGCTGGTGTGAGCTGTGGACAGGTTGCTGACTATCTTCTCCTCGATCTCCACCTCCCTCTGCTCCTCCTCGTCAGACAGCAGCAGCTCAGTCTGTGTGTCCCGGGTCACGATCACCACGTAGCCCCGCCGTGTGTCCAGCACGTTGGCTACCACAGCCTGGTGCCGGTACATGTCCAGCGCTCTGCGGGCGCGCTCTACCAGGATGGACGGGTCAGTCTCCAGCTTAAAGGAGATCACAAACGCCCTGGGTGCCCAGTCCTTCACCAAGGGGGACAGAATCTTTGGAACCATCTTCATAGTGATCTGCAGGCAGAACAAAGCGATAATACCGGTACTTCATGGTGACTAGCAGAACTGCATAAGGGGGTTCTCACAATATACAGGGTATCTCGTCATCTTAACTCATTCAACTTTGACTTGGTTGATACAACTGAAATGTGTTTAATCAAAGAGGAATGAATCTGGATCATTTCAATGTGTGGTGCAGACAGTCAATGGTTGTGTGTTACAATTATGCTGTAGCAAATACACTTATAATTTACACTGAAAAGTAACATAAATAGCTACACACATTAACATGTTTACTCTGTATATTCTACCAAGCAGTAGGTACAAACACAGAAACATACTCTGTAACATTTTAATAAATGCAGTTACGAAAAATGGTTAAATACAAGCAGAATGTTCGCTCAATGTAAAACACAACATGGAACTGTGAATGATTAAGCTTGCAAAGGTGTGTAATTGAACTGTAATTGATCAATTATATGGTGTGCAAAGTTTCAACTACAATTACATTGCAATTGCAATTGTAATTGTGCCCAGGTCTGGTCCCAGTCCCTGTGATTCATGAAAGAATCAAATACCACACTTCCTAATAATGAATGGGGTTGTCCTACCTGCAAAGGCCCATTGGATGACTGGATCTTGTGTTCCGGCATTTCCGAAGCCGGAATGTAGAAATCGGAAACAGCAGCAGCCAGGTAAAACATGGCATTGGACCCTGCAGGTGAGCACACAGAGAGCAGGGTTTTCAGAGAGGTGCCCTATTAAACCTGATATTAAAATCTAGTGCAGTAAAACAAGACAGACTCATGTGTTGAGCACTGTGAGAGTCAGGTTTGGCATGTTAGTATCCTGCACTCTAGAATTGAGTTTAGTGAGTGCTGTTCTGTGATGACGTTCAAGGAGATTCAAAACTGTCCAGGGCTTTTAGGTAATGTTCATTATCTCCAGTTCTGGAGATACAGGCTCTGTGAATAAAATATCACACATCCATTTGCACATGTTTGCATGACTGGAGCCTCTGACCAGCTTACTCATGTTGGCAATGAAAAACAGTTGTTTCAAAGGCTAGCCCTTACACAAATAATAATCTGATAATTTGTATAGCATACCTACTGGGCTGAGAGCCTGTGCAGCTGCCTTGAGCAGATGTAGGTACTCTGAGAGCGTATTGAACTCCACAGCCAGCAGGACCTGTGCTTCCTTCACAGCCTGATAGCGCTGCAGGACAGAGACGATGTGAGGCAGCTTGCCCTGGTCCACCTCCACCCTGTGCGAGATGCACCCAGGCCCCTGCTCCGGGACGGCCCTCAGAGTGTCAAGCAGGTTCACTCCAGCGTACTTCCGGGAGTATGGGTAGAGGGAGTGGTGGCGGTGCAGGAAGATCACAGCGTAGCCCGAGTCCAAGAAATACTCAGCTGACGAGGCACCTCGCCGCCCGCTACTGAAATTATCCAAAAAACGAACAGTCCTGGACTCCAGGGGGACTTTGGTGCCTCCTGAGGTGACCAAGACCACCCTCCGCCCTTCTGAGCAGTGATGCCGGGCAAACTCTGCCATCTGCCTGCCCGCCACCTCCACTTGTGCCGGGGCAGCAAACTCTGCTTCCATCCTGCAGTCCGCTGTGGGTGAACATGCAGATCCAGAGCTCGCCATGGCTTAGTAGACTGTATCAATATAACAATTATAACAAATAGTATGTTAGTGACCTCCACCCACAGTATGTTCATGTAAATGTGGAGAGATTGAAATAAGATTCCCATTGCATAGCAGTTTCACCCATTCCACATTTTAATATGAGCTTGATTAGCCACAGTGTATAGGTAACAAGCTCAGGTGTGTCTTATTAAACTCATAGTAAAATCTGGAATGGATCACATTGCTATGCAATGGGAGTCTTATTTACGTCCTGAATATGCTTTACAAACCTACGGACAGGTTCCTCCCTTTATAAACTTCTATAAGAATGTCTTCTAAGGGTACTGTATTACCATTAAGAGATTTCACAGAGATATATTAGCAAGAACTAGCCTACATGTATGTAACCATATTGCTTCTTAATCCAAATTGAGATGCAATTCTCCTTCTCCATGTAGTATATGAACAGCAATTAAATAAACATTAAATAAAAGCAATGTCCTTTCCCCTGCTCTTAGGCAATGTTATTCAGTCTTTAGATTTGAATTCCCATTTAATCATAGGAAGGTTTTGAAGTAAAAAAATAAATAAATAAAAATAAAAACAAATCACACATACTGGTAAAGTCATTTTACTCACATTTTCTTTTTCAAAAGCACAGATCTGTTTTTCTTCTTCTTTTACAGCACAGTTATTGTACTGTTTAAATACAAAGGGTGAACTAGATATTTACTCAACATAACTTATCAAGCTTTGAAAATGAACCCTTTTTTTAATTTTAAACAGACCTTGCTGTTCACATTCCATAGAAACCCAGCTTACTTTGGCATTGGAACCCGTTTGCCGCAATATCACTGTTTGATGCTCCTACAACTACAGGAAGTTAATATTTTCAACATGGACAATATAGGAACATATCCTTCTTAACCCATTAGTTCCCACTGTTCTGTTTAATTTTTCAATACTGTTTTATGAATAGTTTTTACTTTCCTAGCAAGTTCACAAAAAAGTTACAAAGGACAAGGACAAGGACACCTACAAGTGACGGCCAAAAAGAAATATTAGCTATGGAGGTTAGTTCACCTTTAATGGAACTACCATAAGGTATATTTTCAGAAAGTAACTTGCCTTGTCACTTACTTTTTTATGTCAGCCCACTTGCGCAATTTAGCCAATTTTTAGGTCATTCTCCCCACTTTGAACCATTTTTAATGTGAGCCCCCAGTCTTCAGCATTATGAGAGTATGAGATAAATATTAAAAGACGATCGTGTTTAAAGACGGCGCTTACATTACAAATGGATATGATAAATCTAAGTAAAAATAAACCTTTAAATCTTCACACGTGGGCTTACACATGGAAAAAAATGGTGTACTCGAACGTTCTACACTATGCAAGTTCTATTAAAAGGTGAAACTACTTCATTTTTTAACGCCCCTTGCAGGGAAATTTCCTATCTTATATACCTTTGCCCTTTAACATATAAGACTGCATAGTATAATAAATCTTTACTTTATTAAATTCAGGAAGCAGCAATAATGTCTGTTGGGGGAAATGTCACGAAATTCTGAAACAAAACTTCAAATCAACTTTTTTAATGTCGTATAAGGGATTGACTCCCTAATGCAAGACCAACTCTGAGACAACACATCTCTGCTCCACTAGGGGGCTTTAAACGACAAGCCGAGGAGTTTAAAAGATTTTAAAAATCAGAGAAACTATCCAATCACAGCAGTCTGTCGGTTGTAAACACGCCCTCGTCACTCGTCCAGCTCCTTTATTATTATTATTATTTATTTCTTAGCAGACGCCCTTATCCAGGGCGACTTACAACTGTTACAAGATATCACATTATTTTTACATACAATTACCCATTTATACAGTTGGTTTTTTTTTTACTGGAGCAATCTAGGTAAAGTATCTTGCTCAAGGGTACAGCAGCAGTGTCCCCCAACGGGGATTGAACCCACGACCCTCCGGTCAAGAGTCCAGAGCTCTAACCACTACTCCACACTGCTGCCCCTTTTCCCTCTTGGGAACTAGCCTCGACCCTACTTTAACAATTAATAGCTGCCTTGCCGTCCTTAAACTCAGCATGATAATCAATTCGACACATGAAAGGCAGAGTGCTGAACTGCTTCCAAACTGCAACCAGGTAGACTGTGTGACAGCTCACGGTATGAGAATGGCGCAGTTGGGTTATTATTGTGAAGCAATACTGGTCACAGAGGTCGTCCCTGAATGTCAATCTGGTTACCCTTTTTTTTACTCAAAACTCGAAGCAAACAACAATACACTTAGTATTTCTTAAACACTCGACTTGTATAGATGGAATTTCAAATTTAAAATGAATCAATCACAGGACAAATAAAATGCTACCTACTTACAAACACTGCGCTGCAACACCGCTCTCACAGACCCGGATACGGAGCCATGGTAACCGCTACGGCACGTAAACAGCTTCCGGTCGATTCCGAGCGCGTAAACACGCTGTACAGTTTAACGCTGCCACTAAAAATTAGTTCCACATAATCTGTATTTTGACATTAGTAGTGTAATTTGTAAACTTTCATTATTAGGGTTACCAGACTGCCCGGGAAAACTGGGATAGTCCCAGTTTTCAGCCTTAGTTTATGACCCAGTCAGAAACAGTAAAATTGTTAAATCGTCCTGTTTTTGCTTTTTTGTATTTACACAAAACTAGCAGTGCGCTCGGAAAGTTGACATCACAGTAATTTATTATACAAAAATAAACTCATGGATTACTTTTTTTTAATAATTCTGTTTATATGTTAAATAATCTGTTTAATTTCGTGGACCATGGCTATAACCCGATTCATCAGATTAAATGTCATTTTTGCTATCTTCTCGAGATGGAGTCACAGTGTTATTATCACAGCAACATACATAAACAAATAACTACGGTATTAGAAAATTAGGGATTTCAAATTTAGAAAGAATAAGTAAAATAATGAACCGAAGATTAGTTTTTTTTTGTATAATTTCATTTGAAAAGAAATGGCCACTGCAAATATAAGTTCAAAGTTCGTTTCCTTGACAACCCACAAGCGTCCTGAAACATTGGCAGAGATTTGAAAAATGAATCGACCCGCAACTTCTAGGTATAGCAAGGAGAAACGCGAAAAGAGATTCCCTAATATACATTTTCTTAATTCAAACTATTGAATAGAAGTAAAACTGGTCAAGTTTGTTGAAAAGTTTAAAAAAAAAAGTTAGTCAATTTGCTCGTCATTCAGTGCTCAAATTTGTTAAATCCGACAGTAAAATGACAAAAGTGAATCCCCTGTCCAACCCCAAAGGAGTGAAACTGTTTTGTGAACTGTGCCAGAAACCTGCTTTTATCCAGTGTACTAAATGCACAGTCGCCTACTACTGGTAAGTTAACAAAAACAAAAACAAAATCTCATATTAAATTGTGTGATAAATTTAATCAGTTTTCTCCTACAACCCTTTTTTATTAATCTGAGATTCTTCTTTATTTTGGAATTATTTCATATTTTATGCCTTTACCTTATATATGTCTTGTCCTTGGTTGCCTATTACATGTCAATTGCATGTTTGAACTCATACACGTCTACACAATAAACGAACCCGTGTTAAACCCTTAACATGTGCTAACTCTACGCGTCTGTTAACACGCTAAGCACATGCTACTGAACAGAGATCTACCAGGGACTCTTCACAAACTAGCATCGTGTGCGGCAGGCAATCTGATTAAAAAGTAATGAGGCAAGGTGATTAAACCGGAGAAGAGAAACTGCAGGAGGCTTGAGTCTCACAGGCGTGACATGCCTGGCGACAGGCTGGGGCTGGTTTTTTGTTGTTGTGTTGTTGTTTCTTTACAAAATTGGGCCCATAGCAAAGCAGTAACCATACAGTAGTTCACCAAGGTTTTGTGAACAGTGCTGGGTCAAATATTCAAACAAAACTCTTCAAATGTATTCTGTGGCAAAAAGGACCAGTTTGTATTTGTTCATGTAACATGTAAAATACTCTATCAAAAAGATATTATGTAAAGGAAACCTTGTACGAATATCTGAAAAAATAAGACACATTCTACTGTGCAGAAGTGTCTCTGTCCTTTCTTTAAAAGGTCATTTGATAAAATTTTTTTTTTACTCCAGAGATATTTTTTTTAATATAACATGGTATGAATTACAGTTTTTTGTTTTTCAGCTTATTCAAAATGAAAGAATATTCGAGTGTTTGTTTACATTTTGAAAGAATATTCAGACATGAACAAGGCAGCCTGTTGTTCCTGCAGTGTAAGAGGGGGAAGGTAACCCCTGTTTCTGTCTCAAGTGATTCCTACTGATGATTTTTGTTCCAGATTTGAACCTTGAACCCGGAGATGACAGAAGGGTAACAAGTAGCGGGGTTCAGAAAAACATAACGTTATACGTCCCCACGTGTTGCTACTGTTTAACAAAACGTACCTGTAATTATTCTTTTCATTGCTAACATCCTGACAACATTTTATGTAACTTTAAAGTCTGCTCCAAAGCTCTTTTCAAAATGTCTGCCCTAGTGCACTGGGGTTTGAGATCTGTCCTCTAAATCACTGTTCTGTTCCATACCACATCATGGATCGTTATTGCTGTGTTACCTATTTGACAATGTGGGCAATAATCCTTACACTATCGGTCCACTAGAGTGGACATTTTGAAAAGAGCTGTGAAATAGAGTTTAAAGTTCTAAGTGTAAAAAGAAAAATGACAGGTACATTATTTAAACAGTTGTAGCAACATGTGAGGATGTGTAACGCTAGATTTTTCGGAACCCCATTACTTACTCTTTATTGTTGTTACTGTACATGTCTGTTGGACATACAGTGTATATTTTACACCAGATTACACTTCTGAATTTTGCTATTCTCCAACAGTGGTAGGAGGCTGTGTGGTCCAGTGGTTAAAGAAAAGGGCTTGTGACCAGGAGGTCCCCGGTTCAAATCCCACCTCAGCCACTGACTCATTGTGTGACCCTGAGCAAGTCACTTAACCTCCTTGTGCTCCGTCTTTCGGGTGAGACGTAGTTGTAAGTGACTGCAGCTGATGCATAGTTCACACACCCTAGTCTCTGTAAGTCGCCTTGGATAAAGGCGTCTGCTAAATAAACAAATAATAATAATAATGACACTAGGGGGCACTGCTGTACAAATAACAGAAAACCTTCTTTTTCAATCTCAGTATCATAACACTATAGCCAATGCTAGATTGATACTGAGCTGCTCCAATAATGAGATTGATTAGTTTTCCCGTAACCGTTTTCCGCTGGTTTCTGGGATTGCAGTTAAATGGATGTGGAATCCTCTTGTTCTGGAGGGTGAGGGTGAGTTTAGATATAACCTCAGGAATGAGGAAATGGAAGACAATGCACAGCAAGCCTACACCTCCACTCTCGAGACCCCCTTTCTTCTGAACTCTGAATGACTATGCAAACCTTCACCTCCACTCTAAAACTCTTCTGAATTATGAAATCCGGTTTTAGCAGTAGCCAGATTTTGCACACTTCTGTCCTTTACGTAATCCGCCCACTTCACCCAGACTGCCAGCTGACTGTGATTGGGGGCTGGTCACAAAGTAGCAACCTGTGCTGTTCAGAAGCAGAGCCACACGGTTATCACCCAGAGAGCTATTTTAAAAAATAACTGGCGGGACACAACCCTGGAATGCAAAAAAGATGTAACCTTTTTTTGTTTTGTTTTTTAGGCTTTAATCTTCCATCTTTTCCAAACTCCTACTGAATGTTTTTGAGTACAACACAGATACATCTTGAGATTTCAGTGGTTATTGCATTTATTTATGTGCTGTTCTTTTATGAATAACGGTAACATTATATTAATTTCAGTACCAGAATCTTCCTGCTCAAGTGTGCTAGAGATTCAGGCTGACCCTGCTGAGGGGGAATGGAAGCCTTCCACTGCAGAGGGATGAATTATACTGGCTAATAGATTACATACAGTACATGCATACAGGGCTTGGACAAAAATATAGATATCGCAAATTTAGCACACACTTTTATATTTATATAATTAGACTGACAGTCATATGACTGATTCATGTCAGACCTAATTCCTTTTGAGAAGTTAGGAGTGGAAATATGAAGAGTGTCTTTTCCAGAATGATCCATTGAGTCATCACATCAGTAGTCTGTGCATTCTTGTGTATGGAAGCAGCTGTCAACCGAGCATCTGCAATCCGCCCTCTATCAGATTTGCACCCTAACCCAACCATAACCCCAACCCCAACCCCAACCCTAACCTTAACCTTAACCCGAACCCAAGCCCTAACCCTAACCTTAACCTTAATTCTAACCTTAACCCTAACCCCAACCCTAACCCAGCCTTTACACATTAGAGAAGCCATGTCAGAGATCTCAAGAACAGATTTAGCAATCATGGGAGAGGCAGCCTATTTAGACAAAAGTCTGTGCTACATATAACAGGTATCACGATCAATGAAAAAAAACAATAATAAAACAATCAGTGAGAACTGAATACTGAGTTTCTTCAGCTGCTGTGTGTTGTCTCTTGGACAGTGACTTGGACCATCAGCGCATGGACTGGGTGGGCATCCACGAGCAGATCTGCCAGCTGCTGCTCCCGGTGCGAACCCTTCTGCCCTTCAAGACCCTGTGCAAGGAGAGGGAGCACCAGCAGGCACAGCTCCTGCAGAGACAGGTGCAGTATTGTAGCTTCTATTTTCAAGGGTGAGGGTTAAAGCAGGTGAGAATGTAAGAGCACGTTTCCCTGGCACAGGTTTGTCTAAAGAAGCATGCACTATCATTTCAGTAAACCATTAGACAACTGAAGGGTTCTGTCCTTCAGATTGTGTGAGACTAGACCAAAGCAGAGGTAGGGATCTGACATCCAAGATTATAAATCACATATCAGAAATCAACCAATCACAGTAAAGTGTTTGCGAAAATTCCAGTACTGTACATCTTACCCTGTGTACGGGATTCCAGTAGGATTCCAGTACTGTACATCTTACCCTGTGTACGGATTCCAGTAGGATTCCAGTACTGTACATCTTACCCTGTGTACGGATTCCAGTAGGATTCCAGTACTGTACATCTTACCCTGTGTACGGGATTCCAGTAGGATTCCAGTACTGTACATCTTACCCTGTGTACGGATTCCAGTAGGATTCCAGTACTGTACATCTTACCCTGTGTACGGATGTCATCCTGTGCACAGAACAACACGCCTAACTTAAATGTTCAAAAATCCAAAGAAAACAAAAAGACACACATATCTAGTACCTTTAAGAAAACATTACCGAAACCGCAGAAATAAAAAAAAAGCAAGAAATGAAATCGCCTCAATCTGAACACGGTAAAAGTTTAATTTTTGTTTAATTCTTTAATGCTACTGGTGCACTTCTGTTTTTAATAAATATTCTCACCACTACACAGCACCTGTAGCCCTGCACACATTATTCTGTGGAGGTTGATTCTGGATTAATCTATTTCACAACCGGGAGAGGCGGGGGGGATAAAAGTTATGTTTTAGAAAAATAAAAATATGTTTCAATTTAAAGCTATTCTTGAGTACAGTCTTCATTTGTATGAATTTTAATAGATTAATATGTCATGTGTCAGGTGTCTCTTATTGTATAAGAGACATCATTTTGCACAGTTTGAGCAGCCAGAAGCGCTCCCCTATACAATGAATAAGAGACACCCTGCACACAACGTGTTCACTTATAATACGGTTCAGAATTGCAACACAGATATTTTGTATGTTATCACCAGAGCAATGCTGGCATAATTCTTAATTTCTCAACTAGACATTGTTAGTCATAACCCATTGCACTATGCTACATTTTGTAACCTTCGCTGGCTCTGGCAGGAAACATGGTGTGGTGGTACAGGTGATACTTTCACCGGTGCCCCCACTCTCTGTGCTGCAGCTTGCATTAACTTTATCTATAGCAGGTAGGATTTCATAAACGTCACTACAACATTACAATCTCCTTACAGCCGACCTGCCAGGCTGACAGCAATCTGAGGTATAGTCTAAAGCAGGGTCTCCAACCCTGGTCCTGGAGAGCTGCTGTGGCTGCTGGTTTTCGTTTCAACCAATCTCTCAGTTACTTGATTGAACCAATTATTGGCTTAATTAGTCAAGATTAACAGGTGTTCCAGATCTTTAGCCACTGATGATGTAAAGACACCTATAAAACCTGCTGGACAGGGGCTCTCCAGGACCAGGGTTGGAGACCCCTACTCTAAAGGATGTAGAGCCACCATCAGCAGCCAGGATGGCACGATTAGATCAGGCACTGAGTTCTGGAGCGATGCACAACCATTGCGCATTACTGCCTCTAATTCCTTTTGAGAAGTCGGGAATGGAAATATGAACACAGTGTCTTTGCCAGAATGGTGGATGGAGTTCACATCAGTAGTTCTGTGCAGTCTTGTGTATGGAAGCAGCCTGTGCCGATATTGAAGGGATGGATGTTGCTCTGTTTTCTCAGAAGAACCTGATCGAGCTGACTCAGGCTGCAGCCCGGAAGAAGCTGTGCGAGGGCGCCACGAGGAGGCGGTACCAGCTGCCATGCAGTGTCTGCGCTACTCCATAGAGGTGCATGGCCTCAGCACCCTCCCGCTCATATTTCCCTACCTGCTGCTCGTGGAGGCCAGCATCGGTGAGCACTGCATCTCCCAGCCTGCCAACCAGGCTTCATTCAATTGCGGTACAGCAGCAGCAAGACCATGAAAGACCTTGTACTGTAGGTCACTCACATGTGCTGTGCCTCCATCTCAGAGCTGCTTTTTCCAGAGTCAGACCCAGGGAGCGCATGCTTTTCAGACTATAGTACTTAAACTCTAAAGCTCAATCCCAAAAGAAATTAGGGATGCTGTTCAGTCCTTCAAAATAAATTTGGAAAGACGTATTTTTATAGTTTGGCCTTTGCAACAGTTTAGGCCTACAGTATGTATTGTAATATTAAAGTAATTGTAGCTAGCAAAATCATTTCATTAATCTTACCTGTTTTGTACGTCCATTAGCTAAATAGGTCTCAATTGTGCAGTTTTGAAAGAAACACATGTTAAAGAACACATGATCTCTGATCTCTGTTAAAGGAAGCTCAGAGTCGTATGCCTCATTCACAGGTTAGCTCTTTGCACTTGTACTACTTGGGTCATTTCACCACAGCAGTGATTTAAAACAGTATTTTTGGTGCTTAGACACAAAAAACCTTAAAAGTGGAAAGTTGTTATAATGCAATATTGTATGGTGTGTGCTCTGCTGTACTGTGCACAATAGTGTAGGGTGGCTATCCCCAGTGCTTTAGATCCTTGCCCTTTGTTCCCCTGCCTGTCCAGGAACGGGGCACCTCCTGCAGGCTGAGGAGTACCTGTCTCAGGCTCAGTGGACTGTGCTAAAGAGGTCAGAGTGCAGCAGCTCTATTCTCCACAAGCTGCACCGCAACCTGGGCCTGCTGTACGCCGCCAAGGGGGAGTCTGATAATGCCCTGCAGCACCTGGGAAATGATGTGAGTGGAGGCAGGAGGAGAGAAGGAGAGACACATGGTACACTTCTCTACATGGGCAAAAGAAACTAACTTAAAAGTTTTCTATGATATTTTATATCATGCTTTATTTTCCATATGTTGTACTTTATTATACGGTGTGTTTATAAATGGATTTAGGGATGCAAGTCAGTTATGATTGTTGTTTTTTTTAATGAACTCAGCTGTTTTAAGGCGGGACACACATACATAGCGTGGCATGATGCAGTTGGCTATCGGGCAGCATTTTAAACGCTTTTCATTGTACAAAAATTCGGTTTTGGTTAGGTTTTGGTTTGGGGATTCAGTTGGATTCAATTTATTACGCTATTTTCATAGCCCAACAATTTGGATCAAAGTTGGATCCAACTTATTTGATGAGCAGTGCATTTGATATATATAAAATGGAACCAGCTATGTCAACAACATGCTGAAGGTGTCACTGCAAGCCAGTCAACCAATGAGAGCAAACTTGGACATAACACTTCAGTGACGTTTCTTGAAAGCAATTGGAGTTTGAGCAATAGAAATCTTGTCTAATTCTATAACCAAGGTTCTTCCAGGTTTGAATGAATGCCTGGTTGCTCCCGGGTGAGTTTTTAGTGTTGATGCCCCACGCCACTTTACTGCTTGTTTTCCACATGCAGATTTACTATGCTAGTGAAGAGTTTGGGACCGACAGCATTGTCACGTCTGGGGGCTACTTTCACATGGCCAATGTCTTCTTCCGGCAGAGCAAAATGGATGTTGCGGACTCCCTGTACACAAAGGTCAGTGAAGGAAATGGAAATGCCAGAAGGTGTTAAAGCTTTCTTTGCTTTTCTGCAGGGTGAAGGCTTCTTGTCTAGCAGCCGTTTATTATAGCTTGAGGTCTGCATCAAGGCTTGGCACTCGGTTCATGCAAGGTTCAGAGCTGGAAATGAGACTGACACACAGGGATACATGTTGGCACAGTATGTAGTCCTGGAGTCCTCAAGCCAGTCCTCTGGGCTTGGCTTTGACCTTGGCCTCGGGTGTCTGACTTATTTGTTCTTGGTGCAATGACTTCAAGGACAGTGCGTTGCAAACTGGTCCCATGTGATTTCATGAAATGTTTTGCCCAAACTAAATAGCGAGGAGATTAATTAGATGTCATTTATTGGTTTATTTTTGTAGCTTTTTAGTGTCTTATTTCCTCTGGACCTGATTTTTACCAATTATTTTGAGCCCTATGGGTCTTGATTGTGCCACTAATTGATGTGACTGTATCTAACAGCCCGCTGTGCTCTGCTTTCAGGTAACAGATATCTGGAGCACTCGCCTGAGCCGGCTGGTGCAAAGTCCCTCTCAGAGTCCCAGCCTGCCTTCAGCTAGCTCCGCATCCTCTGATGAAGCTCTGGGTTTGTACTGCACATCTTTCATCCTCATTAATACATTACAAGATGCAGCTGCTCCCAGTGCTGCTGACAACAGCTTCTTTTTGAGTGATGGATTTTGCAAGCTTGAAAGGTGAAGCCCAGAGGCTGGAGCTGTCTTTTTAAGCACAGAGCAGGCACTGACAAAGCCTCTGGTTGAAAAGTACTTTTATCATTCTGTTTCTTTTTGAGCTACTGTATGTCTTGTGGTTGAGTGCCAGGCGTCCTCCCACCCTGCTCCAGGCTCCACAACCCAAACCTGGAGTTCTCCACTGTTTTTGGCTATGGGCACATTTGAGTTTCCTCTCAACATTTTTCCATTTGCAATTTAAATTCAGTACTTATTCCAAAATGAGAAATAGATTGATGTTAAAATACAGATTAAAAGCACACTGGTAGATCATAATGACTTCAGTATCCCCTCAGTACTGCGGATTATGTCAGCTGATGTCATGGGCACTGCACTCTGGTCTCGCAGGCACAGCTTTGAGGCACTGCACTCAGGTCTCGCAGGCACAGCTTTGAGGCACTGCACTCTGGTCTCGCAGGCACAGCTTTGAGGACACTGCACTCCGGTCTTGCAGGCACAGCTTTGAGGACACTGCACTCTGGTCTCAGCAGGCACAGCTTTGAGGATCCTCCTCCTCTAAGGGATTCCAACAGGGGCTCATCTGCATCCCTCTGGGCCCTTAACAGAACAGCTTTATTTTTCAACCAGAAACATTTACTTTTTATCACTCGCACCTGTACATATGTATGGCACACTTTTACACATATCTGTTACATATATAACAGCTTATACCATTGTGATGATACAATGGGGATATGGAGTATGAAGGACCCTGTCAATCCGTCTGTATGTATATATGTCAGATCATTTTTACATGAACATATGGTGAATGTCTCAGTGATCTGCTTTTAAATGATATTGATAGATTTCATTTTGTATTTACACGTTTGATTTGTAGTTTTTGTGTTTATGGATGTATTACAGGTCAGTTAGGTGACTACGCGATGGTTCTCTTTGTCATTATAAATCACGAATCAGAAATCAACCAATCACAGTACAGTATTTGCCAACATTCCAGTACATCTTATCCTGTGTGCAGAAGTAATTCTATGTACAGAACACCACACCTAATTCCAATGTTGAAAAATCAAAGCAAAAAAGCACACATAACTAGCACCTTTAAGAAAATATTACCGACATTGCAGAAATAGAAAAGCAAGAAGTGAAATCGCCTCAATCTAAACAAATCATTTTAAAATTATTACCGAGTACAATTTAATGTATGTGATTTATAATATGTTAATAGCCAAGTGTAGGGTGTCATTTATTGTATAAGAGATGTCATTTCACACAAACCCTAACCCAAACTGCACTGTATCTCTGATATAGTGAGAGACACCCTGAACATGACGTATTACCTTCTAGTACGGCTGCACGTCTTCTCAGTGCTCTCCTGATTCCGTTTTAAACGGCTTGTGGTTCTGTTCACAGACGAGGCTCAGGAAGCTGAGGCCGCCCAGATGTTGAATGCTATCTTTGATATCCGAGAGCAGGCTCAGAAACAGGACCCTGCTGCCCTGGCCAGTGCCTCCTGCGCCCTCGCCATGCTCTGCTACCTGCGCAAGGATCTGGATAGGGTAAGGCTTTCTCTTCAGGGTAAAGGCTGCTTCACACTTCCACAGGAGGGGCGTGCGATGCAGCCAGCTACAATCAAGACAAATTCAGCTCTGGAAACCAGTCTACTCTAGGATCTCCAGATCTCGCACCACTAGAGAGGCTGCAAATTGCTCTCAGTGATGGTCACACGATTCTAAGTGTGAATCAGCCTTGAGCCGGCTCTTCTTGGACAGTGCTTTGCACTCCATAAAGTTTTGTGTAAAATCAAGAGTTCATCGCATTATAGCTAAGTGCAGTCTGAAACTTCTGTAGGAGGCTAGAAGTGTATGTTGAAAGTTTGGTGATGACTGGTGGAAAATCATAGCTGTTAAATGGACAGGCAGACTGAATGATTAGACTGATCCAAATGATCTTCTTGAGCATTTTGTACTGTATAATAGACAAAGAGCCCTTAATATATACCTGCATATCCTTAATATAAGCTCTTGCTGAAGAGGGTTCCAGGACCAGGGAGCAAAGTAGCTAAACACTTTCTTTCTTTGTGCTTTCTGTTAAAAGAGAAACATCTTTAATCAATTAGTGGCACAAAACTGCAAGAAATCAACAAGCTTTTGTTTGTAAAGAAGATTTTATTCTAAAGAAAGAAACCCAATTTGAGTTTTTATCTCGTCAATAGGTGCTTTTGAAAATTCAATATAGTACTGTAACTATCCAGTAAACTATTTGTAGATATTCTGTTTCAAGCGTTCCAGGATTTAGTAAATACCATTCATTTTATGAGAGTTTAGTAAAAACCTTAAATTAATAATTTCACACTCTATAGTTTTCAATGCAACTTGTATGTTTTTGCTGGCAATATCCAGAGAGGGCCCACAGGGGTAAAGAATTGTGTCATGTGCATTCAAATGGAGCAGGCATTTGTTAGTTTCATTAGATCATTATGAAACCAGCCAGCAGCCATCATGGTCGATTTATATTTAGTTGTATCATATATTTAGTTGTATCATAGGAGGCTGTGTGGTCCAGTGATTAAAGAAAAGGGCATGTAACCAGGAGGTCCCGGTTCAAATCCCACCTCAGCCACTGACTCATTGTGTGACCTTAAGCAAGTCACTTAACCTCCTTGTGCTCCGTCTTTCGGGTGAGACGTAGTTGTAAGTGACTCTGCAGCTGATGCATAGTTCACACACCCTAGTCTCTGCTAAATAAAAAAAATAATAATTAGTAAACAAACATATGCATAGTTAATTTACAATAGTCTCCCTGTCCCACATTCTGAATGAGTTTACGATGGAGTCATTCACAAAGTGCTGCAAATGTGCATTTACATGATTGTGTCAGACAGTGTGTTATGAGACTGAGCTTAGCATCACCTGGTGGCCAGGTATAAGCTACAGTTACAACATTATTTCCAATATATGTTTTTGAATTTCTGCTCAATCTGTCCTGAATACACCTATGTGCATGAGCTTCATATTCTGGATTTGCAGCATACGCTATAGTGCACTTGAAAATAACAGATTCAAGGTGTACCTTGAGCAAATACATACCGTATGTTTGTATTAACAAAATATAAGCAAAATGTGCTCTTGGTTTCCTGATCAAACAAAGTACATTGAAAGAAGAAAATGTAAAGGTGTAGAACTACTAATGGGAACATTCGAGCTTCGCTCTTGGGAGCGTAGGCAAGATCTTGTTTATAACTGAAGTGGAAAGGAAGATGCACATCAGCAAGAATTCTAATGAGATACACTGTCAGCCTGTCAGCTCAGCACTCCAGGGGAATTAACTGAGGCCTAGAAGAGACATTTACTCTTTCACCAGACACTTTTCTGCAGTGCTGCGCTGTTTGATCTGTTTTCACCTGCTGCTGGGACTGAGTTTAAAGCACTTTGAAATCAGCACTGTTCATTTCCATCAGCAGCAGAAAGAGACCCATCAGACCTGGTTAGGATTGCAGGCTGGCAGGAGTCAGTCTGTAATTCTCTAGAGGAACCCTGGTTAGGATTGCAGGCTGGCAGGAGTCAGTCTGTAACTCTCTAGAGGAACCCTGGTTAGGATTGCAGGCTGGCAGGAGTCAGTCTGTAACTCTCTAGAAAGAGGAACCCTGGTTAGGATTGCAGGCTGGCAGGAGTCAGTCTGTAACTCTCTAGAAAGAGGAACCCTGGTTAGGATTGCAGGCTGGCAGTAGTCAGTCTGTAACACTCTAGAGGAACCCTGGTTAGGATTGCAGGCTGGCAGGAGTCAGTCTGTAACTCTCTAGAGGAACCCTGGTTAGGATTGCAGGCTGGCAGGAGTCAGTCTGTAACTCTCTAGAGGAACCCTGGTTAGGATTGCAGGCTGGCAGGAGTCAGTCTGTAACTCTCTAGAGGAACCCTGGTTAGGATTGCAGGCTGGCAGGAGTCAGTCTGTAACTCTCTAGATAGAGGAACCCTGGTTAGGATTGCAGGTTGGCAGGAGTCAGTCTGTAACTTTCTAGAGGAACCCTGGTTAGGATTGCAGGCTGGCAGGAATCAGTCTGTAACTCTCTAGAGGAACCCTGGTTAGGATTGCAGGCTGGCAGGAGTCAGTGTGTAACTCTCTAGATAGAGGAACCCAGGTTTGGATTGAATGTGACAATGCAATTATTTTTTTGTAGTACATAGTATGTTTTTCATGAAATGTCTTGAAATACCTACCTTAAGACCATTTGTTACAGTGACAAAAATACAGTGCTAGCTATAGTGAATGCTGGTGTATATGCATCAGTTCATGACTATAGTAAATGCTGGTGTATATGGGTCAGTTCATGACTATCGTAAATAAACACTTATCTACTGTATTGCAGGCGCAGGAGTTGGGCAGGAAGGCTTTGAGTGCCAGTCAGTGGGGAGCGGACCCGGCTTCACTGAAAGCATTGTGAGGTTCCTGCAGCGGATCAGGGCAGGCGAGAACCTACCTATAACCCAGAGAGCCCCAGGGAGCCCCAGAAAGCCCCAGAAAGCCAGGGTCAGCTCCTCTCTGCCGAGTCAAGACAGGGACCTGAGAAACACAACCAGGGATACTCTAGTGCCAAGATCCACAATTAAAACAATATAAATATTTCTAATGGAGTGTTTTAAAAATCTTTGTAATACTGTATAATCATAGGTTTGAGTTTAATTAACAGCTTAGAATGGGGAGGGATATTTATTTTGATTAGATACACAATTTTACAATTGTTCACCAAATTTTAAAATATCACATCATTGAAGAATGTTTTTAAAATGCAGTTTGATATTCATGAAACTGATCTACACTGTTGTTAAAGACATCAAGAACAGTCTCCAACAGCATTTTATTTATTAAACCTTAAAAAAAACCCTCCTGAGTTTAAGCTTTGTAAATTGGGCCCTCAGTCCTCAATCTTTAATGCTATCCACAGAAAGTCTCCCCAGTCATCCTTCACCTACCGCTGCATTGCATTTCTACATTAGGGTTGTGCTGCAGCCCTGGCTGTGAATGTTCTTCATCTCACAGTGTGGACAGGCCAGAGTCTGTTGTGGCAGCGCCCTTTGATGTGATAAATCAGAAATCCCAGTGTGAACACGCTGAGAAACGCCTCCCGCTTCAGAATGAATGTGTGGTGAGGCGATGCTCTTCTCCTGAGGGATCTCATGATATGAATGAACACAAGGAGTGTCAGGCTCCAGCAGGCTTTAATAGACTAGGATGCTACCCACTGACTGCCTAGCAGCTGTAGGCACGCAGGGGAGAGTCACCTGCAGCTACAACAGCCACAGGGGCAGGCAAGCACCATATGCAAAAACAAATCAATGCTTTATCTACAAGGGGTCACACAGGGATTCAAAAGAGTACATGTGACTGGGGTAAAAGACAAGGACTGTTATTTTAAATACTGATGGCTATAAATGTTTTACCTATGATTTGATTTGTATTATACAATCTATTACCAGTGGCTGCAAGTCAACCCAAATTGTGTTCCCTCTAAAGTACCCTATGTATTTAACTAACTTAAATTCTGACGTTTCACCAAAGATACCTTTGCTGCTTCGATATGAGAGTTGGTTGAGTCGGCATGGAAATGTCCTTGTTGATGCTCCAAAACCATTAAATCAAGTACTAAAATCTAAAAATACATACAGGAGAAATCTGTACCATGTTTATTTTCTGGTAAAGTTTATTTGCATACATTTTGTAATACTTTGTGGGGACGTTGAACTAAACCCTGGACCACTTATGTCTGATATTCAAGCATGGCCGGTCTTGAATAACAATATATTATCGGGTGAGACTCAGCAACATGTAAATTGGTCTACAGTCAAAGTATGCTAACAAAAATCGATCAGCTTAGTTAGACTGGAATTCATAAACCTGATGTGTTAGCTATTTCTGAAACATGACTATCCACTAAAACAGTTTCAATCCTCTGTTTATAAAACCAAAACAAAACTTGACCCTCTAGAAGCTGTATTCGCTAAAATTAGGCGGAAATAAGGAATTGACTGTTGGCTGTCTATACAGAGCCCCTTCCTCTGATCCATCTACTTTTGAAAACTTGAGTAAGTTTTTAGGAGGGATGGAATCAGGTAAGGAATTGATTTTAATGGGCGATGTAAACCTAAACTGGCAAGATAGGAGTTCTGAAAAAGCAAAAACCTTGCCGGATGATTGTCACTTATATCAAATTATTAATGAACCTGCGAGGATAAATACTGAGTCAGGTAATCACTCTATTATAGGCTGGATTATGGTCTCGTAAACCCAGGCAGTGACCCAATGTGGGTGCGAGCAGATGAGTTCAGTGACCATTGTCCAGTCTATTGTATTTGGAAGGCTAAAACAAATAAAGGACCAGCCAAAATGATCTGGTACAGGTCTTTTCATAAGTTTGAGCTGAATGCCTTTGTTAATGATGTAGCGAACATAAATTGGGATAATTCCAGACTTAAAATCTGCCTGGTCTTTTTTTAATCAGAATTCATAATGGTATGTGATAAATATGCCCGTTTAAATCACATCACTTACCTTGGGTAACCCCAGGCCTAATAGAGCTGTTACGCACGAGAGATCAGGCATGGCAGAGATCTAGATTAACTGGAGATCATTCTGATAAAATATTATACAGACAACTGAGAAATAAAAGTTCAGCCTTAACACAAAAAGCAAAAGCTATTTCCCATTTTTAAAAGTGGGGATGTCACGGCCCCTGATAATTACAGGCCTATATCTGTCTTACCAGTATTATCAAAGACTATTGAAAAATTGTGCAAACCCAATTGACTAATTATCTAACAACAAATAATTTATTTACTGATTATCAATCTGGTTTTCAAAAGCTCATTCGACTACAACTGCATTTTTAAAACTAACAAATTACATATACTGTATATCAGGCTACAGGGGAAACCCTTATGGAAAAAACATATTTTTTTTTAATATATGGTAGAAAAGTATGATCCTTATATTTTTCATATATAGAAATTGGCCCATTTTATATATTTAAAATATATGGGATATATTTAAAATATATTTTAGTCTGTAATCCATATATTTATTTTATATGTTGAAAATATACTGGTGCACCATATATTTTAATAGTCTGTAATCCATAGAAAATAAATATATGGATTACAGACTAAAATATTTTTTATATTTCTATATATGAAAAATATAAGGATCATACTTTTCTACCATATATTAAAAATATATGTTTGTTCCATAAGGGAAAGAAACTCACTGGTGCCAATTTTTTTTTTTTAAATTATTTTACCCTGGTTTTTCTCCCCAATTTGGAATGCCCAATTATTATTTTTATCCCGGTTCACCACTGCATCCACCCGGCGACTCGGGGAACGGAGGCTGAAATACACGTCCTCCGAAGCGTGTTCATGCAAATCCGTCATTTTTCGCACTGTGGATCCAGTTCAAATTTTTCTATTGTTACTTG
Organism: Acipenser oxyrinchus oxyrinchus; assembly: GCA_030684275.1. Lineage (NCBI taxonomy): Eukaryota > Metazoa > Chordata > Actinopteri > Acipenseriformes > Acipenseridae > Acipenser > Acipenser oxyrinchus. The sequence continues at coordinate 20,717,058 of CM060268.1, forward strand.
TAATACTATACCATTGGAGAGAGTTGACACTTAAATATCTAGGGGTTTATAGTGACACAACTCTTAAATTTGAAAAACACATTAAAAATGTATGTAGTAAAATTGGTAGGAAGCTTGGAGTACTGTATGGTCAACGCCACTGCTTAAGCTTTACAGTAAGGTTTAAATTAGACCAACAACTTTTGTTCCCTATTCTAGACTATAATGATGTGATCTACAGGACTGCTAGTAAGGAATCACTGAAGATCGATACAGTGTATAATAGGATCTGTAGGTTTGTACTTCAGTGTACTCCACCAGAACCTCACTGCAGCTTGTATTCTAGATTCAATTTGCTATTACCTGCTAACAGCAGGAATTATCACTGGAATCTGATTCTTTTTAAAGGGGCACATAACACATTACCAGTTTATTTAAACAGCTTGTTTCATGAGTTTACCTGTAAATACAGCCTACGTAATGTCTGTGGCACAAAATATTTCAATCTACCATCTGTAAAAAGTGCTGTGGGAAGAAAATCTTTTGTTTTTTCTGCTGCTACAGACTGGAACCTGTTACACACAGGACTTAGTTCTGACATCTCGTTGTAATTTTAAAACATCTGTTCCAGTACTTAAATAGGCTATGTGTATGTACTGTGTATTTAAAGTGTCCTTTGTGTAGTGTCTTGTCATTATGTGTTTTATTATTTTTATTTTTGAAACCTGTAACCTGCTGTTATACTAGGACGCCTTTGAAAACGAGCTACCTGAAACTCATATGGCCTTCCGAAATCAAGAATTGTATAAAATAAATAAATAAATAAATAAATAAATAAATAAATAAATCTAATCAGCCAAATAAAGAAGTGAAATCTGGGAACAGCACGCTCTTCTTCATGGAAGGTCTTGTAACATGAGACATGGCATAAGCGGTCTAGTGAATTTATCAGCAGCACTATAGGGTTTGACTTGCTTTTATAGATCAAGGGTTTGATATATAAACTTGTGCTCCTGTGCACCACAGGAATGAAAAAAAAGTAATAAAACTGGTGACGAGCAACGCTGATGTTAATTTCATGGCACCTGTTGGCAATGGTATAGATCCTGTCCATGTAGTAGATCCTATCACATTGCTCTGTGTAAATCAGGTCGGTGCTGGAAATGATAAAGGCAAGTTTAAAACAGCATATGGCTTTCTGGAAGCAAAATACAAAATAAAAATACTCTGAATGATGAGTACCCCTTATAAAAGTTTACCACAGTAATAATGCTGTTTTTACTATGCATTTACCATAGTTTGCTTTTTAACATGCTTTGCCATACCACTATGGCTTCACCATGCATTTACTATACTTTTACTATGTTAAACTTTTATAAGGGACCTTATTTTTATATTACTTCATACTATAGCCTATATTCCCTATGTTAACACTGCAGGTTATTAACATCACTTTGTGAAAGTCCACTGAGTGGTGGTTATCAGCTGGATGGGCTATATATTTCACCTGTTTGACTTTAATTCCAGCTCCTTGGTAAACATAAGAAAGTTTACAAACGAGAGGCCGTAAAGACGGAGCACAAGGAGGTTAAGTGACTTGCTCAGGGTCACACAATGAGTCAGTGGCTGAGGTGGGATTTGAACTGGGGACCTCCTGGTTACAAGCCCTTTTCTTTAACCACTGGACTACAGAGCTTCCTATGTGTTAAATCTGCAAGCTGCCTGGCAGGACTGAAGACAGATCTTCTTGCTGGTTTAAGTCCTTGGTTAGTGGCAGCTGTTATTGATTATGACTGCTGTTACTATTCCACAATGAATTGTATGCTGAGTAAACACAAGTGCGAGGGTGATTGCAGTAAGGTAAAACTTCAAGAAACAAAGTCAAGTAGATAAACGCTTTGGCAAATGCTCCTGGCATTTACAATACTGTTTTATTCATTTTGAATAAGTACTGCATGCATTTTCATGTGAAGCTGAATTACACACTGAACAGAACTACAAAAGAGGGAGTCATTCACTCATATATCATTAAGAAAGAATCATTGGGCTCAGTTCACAAAGCATTATTTATGATCTGCAGGCACACATTACACTGAAACTGCTTTCCAGACATCCTTCATGCTCTCCATCTTATAAGCTCAGAGCCCATTTGATTTACACAAAACCAATTTCTGTTTCATAAAACAAGTTTTATAGGTTTTAGTACTCTACATCAAATTCCTAACTTAATTGGTTTGTATAAAATAGATCTATAAATCATTTACCTCTGTAAATCTCTGCATGGATCTCCTTATTAGACTCTTCTACTTGTTTTAAACTCATAGAGCACTTCAAGGTGGGTTCCCCCTCGGCGACTGACAGACAGACAGCTGACAGAGTGAGAATGCTGGACTTGCTCAATCCACCTGTGGTGGAAGTCACTGTCACACAGGTAGACTGAGTAACACAGAGGTTGTGTGAACACCAAGGCGATCCTCATGACAGGAGTGGAACTTTTCTTTCGGTTTTGTTTTGGCTGTGTTAGTTGTTCGACTCATTGTAAAGACTTGAATCAATGCTCCAACTAATTGTATAATTGTATTTTTGTCTAATTGAATAAGGGTTGATGCACTCCATCTTGGAAAAGGGCAACGTGAAGCCAGAGGGCTGATTATTAGTGTGGGTAAATCGGGTAATGAGGTAAATGCTGTTGGGAATAAAAACGCCCGTTTGTGTGTTTTGTGATGGGAGATGGAGAGAGATCAGTTGTTTGGAGTGGTGAAGGAAAAAGGGTAAACTAAAATAGAACTAAAGAACAGTGGTTTTGTTGGGTATATGAGCTAAACCTCTTAGGTAGGGAAGTTTGGTGAACCAATTTGGTTTGTTTTATTTTGTTGTCTGTATTCCCAATAAAACACGCCGCGGCATTAAAACAAACGCTGCTGTGTACCGTGTGTGCATTTAAAGGGACGGCCACAGGCCAGGGAAACGGGGTTGATACATCACACAGTATGTTTATTTTGAATTCAATGTAATGTAGAGATAGACACTGGTTAGATACTTACACATAGCTGAAACGTTTAGTTTCACTGCTGTCCAGTTCTTCGCTGTCTTGTGCTCTAGCTCACACATTAAACACATCTTTACTGTGAGCGACAGGTAGAGAAGGTGTCTTGGATTCTGCCCCTGTCCCACAGTGGATGTCAGCTCACCAGTGTTGTAGCTACTCCAGCTTAGTTTAACTGTGGGTTTCGCAGGGCTTATAAATAAGAAACATAAAAATGTTTACCAACAAGAGAAGACCATTCAGCCCCCAAATGCTCATCCGGTTCCTAATAGCTGGTTCATCCCCAAACTGTCAAGTCAGGTCTTAAAAGATCCAAGTGATTCAACATCAGCGTGTGGCTAGGTAACCCATTCCATACCCTCAGTGAAGAGTTTTCAAGTGTTAAGGATCAGTCTTCACTAAGATGTAGAGGATACTGTAGAGATGGATGTAGCTGTTTGGTTTTAGTTTTGGGACTACAGAATCAGGTTATCTTCTAAGCTGTAAATCTGTAATTTACAAACTCATATGGGGGCCCTCAAACCCTTTTGAAGTTTCAAACATATAAGAAGCTTTCTGTGAAGATCATTTCACTGTTTGTGAAGCTTGACATAAATAAATAAAGTAAAATAACAAATACATAAACACAGAAAGGCAATCAGAAAGCTCAATCAGAAACAATAGCAAGTTATACCTGAGAGATTTCTGATAACCATGGTTTAGGAAGATGTTCCATGTAAGTGTGCAACACCATACGACCTGCCAACAGTCAGGCCTGTATCAAAGATCACCTGTCTATTTTGAGAGATATATGGAGACCATTTACTTTTATCTTTATAATATAGCTTCACAGTAAACTCCCAGCCACCCACCATGGCAGATCTTAATACCAGTAGGGTTTGTACTGGCAGCTGATTTCGATGCAGAAACAAATACTAATGAATCATCCATTTCCCTTTCTATAAACCTGAGGGCAATACAATATTAATATTTCTTGTTCTTCAGCCCTGGCAGAAGTAAAAAAAAAACCTTTTGGGGTTTCTTACTGTCAGTGGAATTTGTACTGGTAATAAGAAACTCCAAAATGGCAGCTGCTAGTAGATTTTCAGCTGGTTCTAGCCTCTCCATTTTCTTATTGGTAAGAACCAAAGCTCACGCCAGCACAGTCCAGTAGGAACGTTCATTCCAGTTTATTGCAAGTGCTTTACATGTCTGTCGACACAAACAGTTAGTAAAATATTCCACAAAATGCAAACTTCTCGCTTTACCCTTTGAAGCGGATTAACACACAAACCTTTTTCTTTTTTAAAATATACAATAAATAAAAAAAATGAAAAACACTGAACTGTATGAAACAAACAAAGAAAAAAAGAGCATAACATTGTTGGTACTGTGGAGTGTTGGTTTGAAGTTTGGGTTTCTTCCTAGCTACGTATGTATAATGAATTACTCTGATCCGGGCTGCTTCCCTCAATGGAATCAATGGAATGATAAAGTAGGATCCAGGACAGGTCCTGACTCTTTAAAATAATTAGCAGCAATATTAAGTGTTAACCAGTGGAAGGACAAAAGCAAATGTTCACAGTGAACTAAAGCTAAACCAATTCAACTTGTTCATGTGCCATCATGCTCACCCTTTGTGGAAAACATCTTGGATAAAATGGTCAAACAGACTCAAGCCAGGGCTCAAATCTATACACAGCAGGGAACTTCAAGAAACAAGTGATTTGAAATATCAATGGGGTTTCTTTTCAATACAGGGGAAAGCAAGCCCCACCTGATGTGGTAATCGGACGGTTTACCACAGGACGTTAAGCAAATTCTCTTTTAATGATGTATTGTCATTGTTCCACTGCAGGGACAGATGGTTTATAATCTGCTTTAGATAGAGCCAGTTGAAGAGGAGATACTCAAAGATAGGACAGAGTCACTAGCATGTACAGGGACTGAAAACAACATTTTAAACACCTGCCACCGTGAGGTCTAGGGTCAACATGTGAAAAGCCTGCAAGATATTTGAACTGTTCTGGAGAATATGTGACCATTTCTCCTCCGGTTCCTTCAGGGCAGTTACAAAGGTGGTGGAAATCTGCAGCAAAGTCTGGTCTCCTGAACAATTCTTTTAAGATCCTGTTCCTATTGAAGCATCAGTAAGTAGTGCAGTCTTGGATATGGAAAAGCCTGTCAACTGAGTGTGTACTATCGACCCTATACCAGTCTGCTGTCTTGCCTCTCATGACTGAAATGAAATGATATTACAGAAGATTTACCAGGGATTCCATTTGTATTACAAGTAACATCCTATTTATTCAAAAGCAGATGTTCCTAATGTTTGGTCCGACTCCTGTACGTGTTGTCCTGCACACTGTGTAATGTTCTGTGTGTGCGTGACTGCCTCAGACAACCTTCGCAGTAGTGACCTAAAGTGATGCAATGCAAGGTGACAGGTGCTGCTTTGGCATGTCAGAACAGCAGGGAATGATATGCGGCTCCATTGTGAATGAAGTGAACCAAATTGCATTGCCACGGCAAGAGAAAATCAAACAGAAGCATCACATTGGAAAAAGCCGGATTCTGTAAAAAATATTTAGGCGAGGTCTGGGAGCATTTCCGTATACGCTCCTTTCTTTTTTCATTTGATTTTTTCTCATCAAAATTCATTAAAGTGTTTCAATAAATACAATATAAAAAGCAATTAAAACAGTTGGTGCTTCGCTTATTTGATTTAGTCACCGTGGTGTGTATGAATGGACTGGAGTCGAACATGCCCAAGGAAGGCTGCCTGCTGGTTTGTTTTAGCATCCATTCACAAACCTTTCGTGCAGAATCATCCTGACTCTCCTGTCAGCAGTATCCACTGCACTGGTCAGTGCAATCAGACAATAAGGAACGGAGTTGTGTTTCAGGGCACTGGCTGCTTTCAGGCCTCTATTCCTATTGCTGCACTTAAAATAACAATCTGTTTGTTTGTGCTTGCCTGGGTACATTTAGCACTGGCAAGTCCAGTCATAAAAATATGATTATGTAAAGATTTGTGTATCAACTGGAAATAACGTATTTGCTATCAAATACATGTGCATACAGTACTTAGTTAGCATGACCTAACCAAGTCAAGCTATCAATTGTCCAGTGACTCGTTGTTCTTGCCTTTTTTTAGATGACGAAGAATTTCTTGCTGTTTAATTTTAGAATGTAAACATGTATTGCTAAAATACTAATATATTATACAAAATGAAACAGTAAGAGCTTACTCCATACAGCTGGTATTACAGTGAATGGCTTTCACCAAGACTACTGTTTTAATGAAGACTTTCTAAATGCTGGTCCCTTACTCTGGTCCTAGGTTCAGTGGATACCCAACAGGGAGAACCTGTGAGAGAAGAGGAAACCAAAGCACTCAGATAAAAGAACTGTGGAGCCTCTCTCTCTCCTGTCTAGCCTGCTCTATAAAGAAAAGTTTATACCGGTCTGTTTCACACTGTTCAACCTGAACCCATATTCACAAAACCTGAACTCCCCGGTGTTTGAAAACCTAGGAAACAGTGGACACAAAGTTTCATCAATATGAACCCTTACTTTATAAACAGGCCTGCCTCTGTTTCAAAGCACACTAGAACAAGGATGGTACCAAAGGGAATGAGGGAGGCAGACTGGAAGCCTCTAGTTGTAGGTGACACTCATGCTGCTCAAATCAATACTGTTGCTTCAGCGGTTGCCAGGTAATAAGTTACATTGCCACTACAGCTTGGACCAATAGAAATCAGGTTTACTGAACCCCAACATTCTTCAGCAAAGCCAGGCATCCTTATTAGGAAAGTATTCTTCAGTTAATTAGACACAGCTTTCTATTGATCCAACTGTGTGAATCGTTCTACTTTCAAGTGGCAATGCAACAAAACAACATTTCCTGATGCCTCTGTCCTCTAAATTTTCTGCACTTGATCCTGCCTGTGAAATATATAGTTGAAATGGATCTCTAATGTAGGAGTAAGCAACTTTGAATGCCAAATCTACATTTTAACTGCAATTCACCATCACCAGACTGCACTGAAACTGCTGATGTGGTGTAACAGTGCAGGAGAACCACACTCCACGCTCCCATGAGCCTTCACTGCAGGTAAGCTGCCCTTGTTTTTATGTTTGGACAGCTGGAAAATAAAAACTGAAAACATGAGGCTTTGTGTTTAGAGTTGGACACTGGGAACCAGGAGACACTGATTTTAAATCACAGTTCAAATAATAAGAGCGAGGGACAAGTGCCAGGGTATCATCCAGCTTTCAATGCCCATACCTCATGAATATGAATTATGGGCTATCCTGGTTAAACCATTTTCAAATATAGAATTAACTTGCAGAGATAATATTCTGGCACATCTGTATTGAGCACCCTCTGAAGAATCCACACCCCCATGGTCCCGTACTGAATTAATTGAGTGTTGTAAAGGGAAGCAGCCTGCCAATGCTGTGAGTGTGTGAGTGCGTGTGTGTGTGTGAGTGTGTGCGCTGTGAGTGTGTGCGAGCCTGCAGCCTCACTCAGTCAGTAGCTTGATCTCGCTGCTGCTGATGCTGTTCATGTTGAAGGGGGTGTCTGGCAGAGGCAGCTCGGGGTCGCTCTCGCTGGAGGTGGAGCCCGCACTCATGGCGTACACGGCCTCTGGGATGGCGCTGGCGGGCAGGCACACCTCGGGCTCGCTGCTGGTCTCGCTGGCGCTGGATACCACGGAGAGCAGGGACATCTTGCGGGTGAGGCGGCTGGGCAGCAAGGAGAGCGTGTAGTCGGCGATGATGCCCCCCACATCCAGGCCGCAGGCACGGTCGAAGGCGATGAAGCCCACGTTGGCGTTGGCCTCACACACCACAAACGAGCCGTCGTCCTTCATCAGCAGGTCGATGCCGCACACGTCCATGCCCAGGATGTTGGACACCTGCACTGCCAGCTGCCTGCCCTGCTCGCTCAGGGGGCACAGCATCCCCATGCCACCTGCAGAGACACACACACAGCATATAGAAAAACACCACCCATGGGAGCTGTGCACAATAATCCAGCAGTTCACCATGCAATTCCAACAAGACTCAATACTACCTCTTCTAGCTTTAGTATTTTCTTTAAGAAATGCTTTAAAAATGAATGACATATTGCAAATAGAACACATCGAACGACTCTATGAAATAGTTCTGATGCATGAATTTAAAGGAATAACTATTTTCCCTCTATAACCAGGATTGGTGGATGTGTTCTTGGCTGCTTTACCCTGCGTTTATAAGACTTTACTACACTTTTATCAATATATTCCGCAGTAAACTTTTATTTGGGAATGCAGAACATTGCATTATGCATTTGAAAACACAAGTTTACTTTGTCTTACCTATTTTGACTGTCTGTAATGTACTGTGCTTTAAATATAATTGTAAATGAATGATTTTTGCTTTCTACAGTGATCAGAGTTCTGTGTGTGGCTGTCAAGGCAACAGATTGCACAGTAGGTGTTGGACAAAATAACTCATTTAGAGCTGATATATTAAAGGCCAGCTTGGTAGAGAGATGGAATATCAAGAGTTATTGATTCACTTTCTATCATTTTTGTTTTACTCATTACATCCTGGGGACTTTCTATCTAAAACATCTAGGCATTACCATAAATGACGTGGTGGTTTTAAGATATTAAAGATGAATACAGTCGTTTTCAAGAGTCCCTACAGCTTCAACTACAATTGGAAGAACACAAAGAAACTTGAATGTGAACAAGCCCTGCATTCTCAATACCAATGAAACACTCACTTGTACAAATTTAGAAATACTTCAAGAAACATAACCAATTCAATGAGACATGTTTCCACTATAAGTATTTTGAAGACACTGATAAAGACCTGTAGTCAAAACGTTTGTCACTGAGTTTCTTATAGTGTTTCTAAGCCCTGCATTCTGCATTCTGACATCTAACATGAAACAATGTAGTAAGTAGAAGCCAGAGTCATCTCTTTGTATATAATTGTGGATCACTGCTTTTGCAGCAATATTAAATATTAAAAGGGAGTTGTCAGCTATCATTTTGCCTTTCTCCCTCAGTAAACCCTGGTGTTCAGAACCCTACAGGGTAACAGTGAGGCTGTGAGTGCCAGAGACCCACCCAGAGAACAATTACTCTGCATCCTCCCGTCAGTGGAGCAGCGCAGCATGGAGCCGATCAGACGCCCCCCCACCACCACCACGCGGATGTCCTTCCCGTGGGACTCCTTCACGTACTTCTGGAAGAGGTAGGGCGCCTCGTGGCGGATCACGTGGGAAATATCCATGAGGTGGTGCTTGTCCTGGGCGAGGAACACTGCCTTCCCTGAACAGGAACAGAGAACCACGGCAACAGGGGGGTTTACAAGCACTGTGAATATATACAGTATGTATATATATATATATACTATCAGAATCACAACACTGTATATGAACTTCTTAAAGAATTTGTTCGGTAAAAGATGTGTGATTCTTAACTTCAGATCCACTAAAGCTAAAAGAAAAGCTATAACTACTATAATTATCATAAGAGAAGTACAGTTGAACTCCGAACCACTGTTACACCGTTCTCGCAGCAACACTAAAAGCGTAAATAAAGCAATGGAGTCTAACAAGTGCAAGAGAAAATGAACGGTTCTGTCTGTTGATACAAAGCTAAATATAACACAACGTGTTGAAGTGATGTGCCCGTGAGGAAGTGGAAAGCACTGAAAGAGACAGCAGTGAGCATGAAGAAGAGGTGGCATCAGTCACTCAAATTTCACACACAAAAGCTGTGTCATTTTTGAGAGGACAATTGAACACTTACAGGAACAATCAGATACTGACAGAAAGGACATTTGGATTGTGATGGCAATGAGGGACCGCACACTTAAAAAGCAGAATCAAGGCATTAAGCAGAAAAAGATCAGCGATGACTCCCCGTCATCTTCATCTCCACCCTCATCCAGACTGAATTAGAATCAACACATTTCAGTTAATGGTACGTACTGAATGAAACCTACTTGTGTTCTTTAAAAACTGTTTGCATTTGTTTACCTTCAAAGTAAATTACACAAAACTGTAGACAGTTGAGTTCTTACTTCTGTTACAAGGTTCATCTGAGAAAAAATGTGTTCTTATTCTGCGGTAGTGTGTGGCAAAGCCACACTCAAGAGAGAAGGCTTGTGTGGGAAGTTGTGAGGCTTGATAGGACAGAGTTTGATAATTTAGCACCAGTAGGCTCTCTATATATATGGGTCTATATATGGGTCTTTGGTATGGGAAAATATGAAAATATAAAAAATGTGTTCTATGAGCATAACAGCAACCAAAAATTCCTGACAAGAGAGTTGTACTCTGGCTGCTCCTCCAGGAAGGAGTGCTGGTGTTGGCTGGCTGGACAGTAATCCCGAGTTCAGAAGGGACCCCCGTACCTCGGTGACCCCGAGTGTTCTTGACCACCACGGGGTATCCCAGCGGCTCTGCCTCGTCAATCATCTTGCTGAAGTTCTCATGGCCCCCTGCAGAGACACAAGCAACCTGTCAGAGAGCTGCCCCCACCCAAACACACGGGCCCGCAGACACACTTAGAAAGCTTTAAAAAATAGAAACACTTCAGTACATGACTGAGAAGAAACCGATCACCTTATTAAAATCCCAAAAGATGATACAGATACAGTGGAAAGAGCAGGGCTGCAGGTTTTATGGCAGCAGCATTCAGATACCCCACTGTTTAGATCATTAAAATGCACACTAAAAGTGAGTTCAGATCTGGGTTGGGCAAGGTCAATGTAAGGATACTATATGGTGTCTGGTGGGCCCAGGCTATGTGACAGGATTTATTTAGCCATTAACTAGAACAATAGAACAATAGAACAATAAGATACATTGCCATAAGCAAGGCTATTTTGGTAAAATGGAGAAATATTGTGATTATTGCTTTTGTGAATGTTTTGAATGTTTTTTTAAATGCTGCAATTAAAGAATTTTCTTTCACTCAATCTTGCACTTAGTTTTTTTTTAACATTTAAAGGAAGATAAAGCTTAATAATTCAAAAGCCACACCTTGTGAGTAAGTACAGTACCATGACCTGAACTCTGCCTGATACTCTCTCAAGGAATTCCCATCAGACCTGAATGATCTGCCACCACTGCATTCCTGTTGAAAGGAATATGCGTCTCGCACAGCAGGTCACCACAAACTGCTAAGGGGAAATAACCTGCTCATGAAAACCCAGGATGTTGGTGAATCATACTCCAACTGGAATAATCCCAATAATATGTGAACTACAATGACAATGACATCAGGGTTCCCACACAGTGCCTTCCCAGCTCCAGGCCCTGGAATGTCTGGCCAGCAGATGGAGACTAAAGCAATGCCTTACTGGAAGGGATTCAGATACGCTTCAATAATATATTGCCTCCCAGATTCATCAAAGAGTAATTTATGCATCCACTAAGCCAATCGATAATATAAGAAAGGTTGGGACTAAAAGGCAGACACAAAGCATTACAGTGTGGCTGCAGCTCCTGATTCCTGGCCAGTTCAGCGACTACAAAGCAGTTCTAACCAGTTCTATCTGAGCTTTTTAACTTCTGCTTCCAGATCTGTTCCACGTTGCCCTTGGTTTTTCGCAGTAGCAGTCTCTCAAAAGGGCATGTGCTGTATAGTTGTGAGATTATTTGCTAATGCATCTTCCAGAAACGTCTTTTAGTTATTGAGCCAGGAAGGAGAGATGCTTGCTAGCTCTGTAGCCTGGAAGCACTCAGTATGCAGCCAGCTTCCCTACACAACACACTACACTACATTGATCCTGTTTTATATGCAGCATGAAACAGCCAGTTACTGAATATATTAGAATTGAAGAGTGTGATTGCTTGATGTAGCCTCCAGTGACACACTCTCAAAGTCTTGTTTTGTACAATAAGCATAATTCTTTAACTTCATACCTCAAATCCAAGGACTGCACTGCACAATGTTACTCAGTACATGATACATGCCAAGTACAAGTATTATTATTATTATTATTATTATTATTATTATTGTTATTTATTTCTTAGCAGACACCCTTATCCAGGGTGACTTACAATTACATGCCAATGCTGTAGGGCTTTGTGGTGGTGTTTGTGTTGTGATCTATCCTCTTGGTTTTCTGATACATATTGTAAATGTAAACGCTATGACTGGCACCAGCACCCCCGATCCTTACCATAGGAGAAGGTGTCAGGCAGAGGCACCCCATGTCCAGCCAGCTCCTGGAGGGTCCAGAACTTGTTCACACAGTTGAGGATGGCCTGAGGCCGGTTGACCAAGCGACAGCCCATCTTCTCCAGGTGCCGCAGGACGGTGATGTCGCTGTCTGACTGGACCCAGGGGTGGGCACGCTGCATGACTGCCACATGGGGGTAGGGAGGTCTGCACTTCCTGGTCCACTCGCAGGCCTGAGGAAGAATGGAGAGCAGCAGGTCAGGTCAAGCAGCCACACCACTGGGACTGATGAGATTCTGTCCAAAACTCATTGTCCTGCTTAGAGTGAAGTCACTCTTTAAAATGATTCCCTAATGAAAAAAAAAACTAAGATGGGAGGGTGATGTGACCTTACTATATTTCCCCCTATATTTTCATAGATGTATACAGTAACACAGCAGCATCATTTCACCACTTTGAGTTTTAGAGTAGTTTCTGAGCAGCTCAGCTGGTATCCTGAATGAATAGGACAGCATCAAGTAGGATTGACTGTTTCGTCATGTGGTAAAACTTGCATCTTGCTGTAGTGTTCTTCGTTCTAATATCATCACTGCATCTGCATTGCTTAATAAAATTGAATTGAGGCTAATGTCTCTGCTTATTCAGCCATTGCTCTGGCTCCCAGCCCACACAGGTAGTTTGGCTGTGGCCTCCAATGGGGATAGAGATGCATTTATTATAATTGCCTTACCAAGCCACTAACACAATACCTTCTGGCGATGTGTTAACGTATCATCACAAACAAGATGCACATTAAACTAGTGAACACTGCAAAACATGGGCAGGGAGACTGACAGGCAGGAAAAACAATCCTAACAAACCAAACTGGAAAAAAACGCAACAACTAAACGCTTGACTATTTCCCTCCTTTGTCTTGTGTTTTCTTTCAATGCTATAACACAGCTATCTGGAGCCCTCCCCATTGGTTGCTGTAGGAACAGATGCATGCTGACTGCATCTTCTGAACAGACTGCTCTTCACACCTTTGCACGCGTTGTATTTTTGAAACTCTACTGTTCCTTCAAATATTAAAAGGAACTGAGACTGATATTCTCAACAATATATGCTAAATAATGCTATTACAGTTTGATGACAAATGGACAGGCATGGAAACATGTGCAGTGTGACATTCGCATGACCCCCTGCACGCAATACCCTTTGCAGGGGATTCCAGCACCAGGGAGATAATAAGGAATCAATTGGTCCAGGCTGCAGGGAAGGTAGCGAGGCAATGTTTTAGTAAACAGGACACCTTAAAAAATGCTTGTTAACTCCATGTTGGGGAACTGACTATGACGTAGCTGACTGGCTAATAAACAACACAATTTCTTTTCATTTGTTTGTATTTTTCACAATAGCATTCAAAGTAGTCTCACTAGTGTAGCAGTAAAAACTGTGAAGCATGAGGTGTGTGTTCTGAACCTGGCTGATCACCCCCACAACACAGCTGAAACCTGACAGTCTGTTGGCACTAACAAAACACTGCAGTCTGTTTTAATCTAGTGTAGCACTTATTACAGGTCCAGGGATGCTAGGGTTTAGAACAGTGGGGAATTAATTATCTTTTAGCTCATCAGATTAGTTTCAGCTGTAGCATTTAGTCTGTGACAAGCATGCAGACTCATTTTGGGGTTCTGTTTAGGGTTGTGTTTTTATGTACAAAATAATTACAAACAGTTTGAAACTTGCAGGAACACAAAATACCTTAGTGGAGAAAGAAGGATTGCAAATGTTACAAATTAATCAAAGTTAGCTTTACTCAATGCAGATCAATGAATCAGATCTGATGTGAAAAGTACTAGAATCTGCAATGCATTAATTAAAAGCACTGTCTTTGCTACCCTGGTATCACAGCTCTTATTTACAGAATGCTTATGTGTGACAATTCCATATCAAATGAGACTGTGGAGACTATGAAAGTTCATTTCACCTCAGAGCTGCTGCAAACCATGTGACTCATTAGGGGAAGCAGCTGGTTGGTTACTGACAAGAAAGAAAGCCCTGAAGGGGTTGGGGACAATGTCACTCTCCAGATGAAATGACCATGAAAGCCAGAGATTTCTTTATCCTAGTACCAAATACCATGTTTTCAAATTAAATGATGTGTTCACTATCACATTGGTTTCTTTCAAAACTCCACATTTCAGACCTACACAGTGAATGGATGTGCACGGAAATGAACTGTATTCTTTTGTTAACTACAATCACTTTAATAAGCACTTTAATATAGACTCCAGATGCACTGGTTTCATTCTAGTATAGCAGGAGCTGTTCAATTTTCCATGAAGCAAATGCTTTGAAAATGCGCCAGTTGTGTGGCCTGGGGTGCACAGCAAGAGACAGATACACCCAGTCTGCCTGCCTCAGCCACTTCACTAGGGACGGAATCCAGGACACAGCTCAAACAGACATGCTCTCCTAGTTAAAATGCACATCATTATATAATAATGTGACTTCATTCAACACAGCTGGCTACACTGAGCTAGGTCTATATTTAGTATATTTAGTATATTTAGTGCTATGACTGTCCTCTAGCCTCTTACCTTTTGCAGTCCCTGAGTGGCTGAGTGCTGTATCTCAAATAATGCGTTTCACTGACATGTTTGTACAGCCTGACTAAGGTGCTTCTAGCTGTTTTGAAATTGGCAGCTCTGAACTAACTTACAATCTTCCCTATTCTGGTAACCTGCTCACAAGACTTTCTCCTCAGCTTCTAGAACATACGAACATTTACGAAAGAGAGGAGACCATTCCTTCAGTTCCTAGTAGCTGATTGATCTCCAAACTTTGTCAAGTTGGGTCTTAAAGGATCCCTGTTTAGTAGTGTCCCGGTTTATTTGCGTACGGTATAATAGCACAGTCAGTACCTGAAAAGGTGTCTCAGATATGAGACAATGTGGCAGTAGCAGCTCTGTACAATTTGCATGACAGGGTTTATTTTTCTTGGATGAGACCCAAAATGGAACTTGACCAGACAAGGTCATTGATCCAACCATATTCTTAATTGTTTAATTGAACAAATGAATCGTCCAACTCAGTTCTAAAACTAGTATTCCATTGTGCTGTTCCTGTGAGGCCTGGTGTAGAATGGCCCTCAGATACAGTGGGATCCACATGAGCACACCTCACAGGGAGCGTTAATAAGAACTGTCCTTTACACGTAGCTGTCTCTGAAACCATTATGAAACCAGGAAGTAACAGATTTTCAGAGAGAAAAGCAAGGAGACTGATAACTTTCTTTAACCTTGTGTAGTTCCATGTTTCTTTCAAACCTGCACATTTGAACCCTTTCTAGTGAATGGAAGTGCATGACAGGTAAGGGTTATGAAATGATTTTGTAGCTATTGCACAACCACTTTAATGGGTAGTGTTGTTTTCTGTACATGTCGTTTACAATGGGAAATATCTACACTAGCTTCCTCCAGTGGTCTCTATAGACTGGTGGGTGTTCTATCAATCGGGTTGAACTGTATTCTTTGTAAGTCCTGTTTTGTGCAATAGGCCTGTGTCTCCTCTTCCACACTATATTTTTCTTTCCAGTTTTGTGTGCGACACAAAGCTCACTCACAGACAGTGGGTTCTCTTTCTCTGCAGCCTGAGATACGAATTCATACACACACACAGAGGCATCGCTTCGTACCGAGGAGAGACCAGAGAGATTGAGAGACCAAGGGGAGTTATTGTCTCTCTGCAGTCGCTTTCATTTTTCACTGTAGATGTTGTCAGTGAGGTGGCTAATGATCACATTTCTCGGTGGGTAGAAAACGGCCCATTAATTCTGCAGTCTCCTCCATATTGTGAATGCTGACACACAGGATTGAAATCACCACTGTGCTGCCAGCCAGCCCAGGCGCTCTCATCCTCTTCAGGAGGGGGCTTTGCTTTGCTTTGCTTTTCTTTTCTTTTCTTTATAAAAATGCTGCTCGGCACAATGAGTCTCTGCTACTGCTGGGTTTTCGTGTTTCAATATTCTTTCAAATTGATTATTCTTTCATTTTGATTACGTTTATTTAAATATTTAATTTGCTTATTACAGTAAAACAATCTCATTGGAGCTAAAAAATGAAATGGGAGACTTCTGTGTAGTAGTATGTTATCTGTTTAAGACCTCCTTCATGCATTGGCTTCACTATATCTCTGTTCCAGGTACATGAAAAGCGGATGTTCCTGGACTCTGTCTGTCCACCCCAACTCTCATTAACACACATTTCAAATGGTCTTATCAGTAATTCGTATTATCAGGAATCTAAAGCCAAATGCATACTGTCAGTTTTTATTGAAGTTACAGTACCATTGCAATCTAATTTCAATTGCAGTACAAGGAAAAGTATCATACATGTAAAAGTACTGTGCATTTGATTGAAAATACAGTTGTAAGCAAACCTTTAAAAATTTTACATTGCAAATGAGCTGCACTTGAAATGTGCATGTCCCACTCTGATCATGGCTATTTTTAAACCACATAAGCAAGGAATCCCCAACATCAGGGTGTTGAGCAAATGTCTGCAAGGATAATGCATGTTTTTTGCGCTGCTTCATGGAAATGGCATTGATGCGTGTCTATGGCAACTCAAAATGCACCATAGGATCAGTAGTCCTGAATCAGCACCAAAATACAGTACAGAGGCGCTAATCTGGATGCAAGTTAATACATTTCCCAGTATCCTTTAGACTCAAACTAGGGCAATTAGTTTTATTCAAAATGTTCTTCCTCTGGGGGGTACAGTACAAAGTACAGTGCATCAAAAAAGTAGCCCTCACTGTTCCCATCTTGTATACAGTCCTGTATCCCTTACATTGTGCTTCTTGAGCTGTGTGAATAGGCTCTCTATGTGGGTATTTGAAGTGCCCTGCCTGTACTTGAACAGGAGGCTCTACCAAGCTCTGAAACCTGCTTGTGGGCTGCAGCGTTGCCTGGCACTCTTTTCTTTTTCAAAGCCATGTCTGCACACCATTTGGTATTCAGCGGGGACCTGGGGTGGATCAATCAGTGGATCGGCATCAAAGGCTGATTCATTCGGAGGAAATATTTTCCTTAGCCTCTAACTGACAAAGCCGTCCCACTATTCCAGCAATTTAAGCCAGCTCTCCCCAGCCCTGGTAGCTGGACTCACCCAGCTGTGAAAGGGATGACTCGGTTATTCTCGTCTGAGTCAGACTTCCAGTGACTTTCACTTTTTTTGCGTTTCATTAACATTAAAACATCTTCCAAATCTGGCTTTTAACATGTGAGGAGTAGAGAAGAAACTGACATCAGTGTTGTGGTTTGATGGCCAAAAAGCAAATGAAAGTCCTGGTGATGGATCTTGATTGATCTCTGGCTTGAAGCTTATACAGGCTGGAAATTCTCTTAATGGCTGGTTCATGACATGCATTCAAATCATAGTTGCGATTTTCTTTATTTGGTATCTTTTAAAAAGTTCAGTCAAAATCTAATAAAAAAAAATGACGCAGTAAATATTTAGCTGAAACACAAACGTGTAAATGACATATAGCGTAGCTCCATGATATTATCGCATAGTGTAATATTTAAAAAAAACAAGAATGACGCCCATGTGTTGTACATTTAAAGTACTTGCCAAAGCAGAGCTTGCAGACGATTTTACAGCTAGTTTGCTTGTGTAAATTACCTGTAGATTTGTACAATGTCAGATACAAGTAAAAGTGGCTACTGGTTTGTGTTGCATGGTGTTTTATGAAATTAGCCACGTGTTTCTCCTGTGTGCAAATTGTTAAAACATTGCCCTTTAGTTTACAGCTGCTAGTTTACATGTTTATAAATCAATAATACCCGAGGTAGTCAGAGATTAAGGGTCAGTGATGATTATTGGCCAACAGATCCTGTAAGTCCGCATGTGGATGGTATTACTGTTGTATGTTGTATGTCAGTAATATATGGCATTGTATTTAGTTTTATCTTCCTTAAACAAGTTATCTCTTACCTTGTGGTCCGTAAACATATTACAGACAGCTTGTGGTCTCAGGCAGATTATAAAGGGTAATTGACCTATAATACTCAACAGTCATGGCCTTACCAAACGCAGTGGCACTACAATGCAATAGTTCAATGGGCTACAATAAAATGAGCCATTGGTCGAAATCTGTTCCAAATCCACAGGGCTGCCATTGCTGGTAACACTGCTGCAGTATGATCTCTTCAGGTTAATGGGATCCCAGTTGTATGTTTTCTGTTCTATAGATGACTGGCTGTCTCTCCCTAAACCAAGCTATCCTAATGGGCCTCAATTTCTGAAAGAATACTATTTTTAGCATTTTAAAATGCATTGATTTAAACGTTCTCTTCACCAGCGGACAACATGTTATAGGAAAGCCAGTTGAACTTGCTTACCCTAAATTATGAAACACATGGCATAGAGGGTTTAAAAAAAGCTATCATTACAGGACACAGACGAGCACTATATTTAGATCTTGTTAACAAGATGACTGAGTTTAGTAAAAATATCCTGAATATTTATTTTTTGCCAAATGACCCTATTTTTTTATTATGAAAGTTTGTTGTTTTTAAATTGAATATTATACCATTTTAAATGACCTATTTTATTTTTGTAACAATTAGTGTGTGAATCACTCAGAAAACATTGATTTGTGTTTGTTTGAATTAACATTTCATCAACATAATAGGCTCTCTGTATTTATTTGTTGTTGTTTTATGAATGACTATGAAATCGCCTTGGTGCCCTTGGGTTGGATTTATGTTTTGTCTTTTTGCCTTCTAGAACTGCCTTGGTACCCCTGAATTTTCACGCCCAACAAAGGCAACATTGCCTTGCCCTTTATAACCTTAACTTCATGCCCTGCTACGGTAATAAAACAATGACTTGACAAGCATAGAAATACCAATTGAAGTATTTATACCAATATCTGTAGAAGTAAAAACAAATGGCTTGTTTGTTCAGGCAGAAGCAAGGATAGAAGATTAGCCTCATTTCAAACAATGACACTATTGCTATTTCCACAAACTCAAAAATAAAGAATACCAGGTTTTATCACATTGGATGGCCGCTTTATTCATGAAGTGTGAAGAAAAATAAATGAGTGAAAAAGCCTGCCTTTGATACAAAGGATCATTTAATTAGTGCTATTGAAGGAAATCAATTCAGCTGCTCATAAATTAGGTTTTCTAAATTCGGGGTAAAAAACAGTCCAATGTACTGCCAGCAAACTAACCTTACTATATAAGCCTAGTACTTGCAGAAAAGAAGTGATTCCGGTAAAAAAAAGAAAACACATGCTATGAAACTCTATGAAAGTAAAAACACAAGACGAAGCTCTGCTTTTGCTCATGCAGATGATACAGCTCTTTGCAACAGCAAAATCCGACCCTACCAAGCAGCTATGAACGTGTGATCAGGGCCATGCAGTGATACAACAGTCCCGGCTCAGCTGACTGTACATCGCAGTTCAACTGGATGTTCTAGATGTGCCGCGGCTCACTGCAAACACAGTTAGTGAAGCTGTAAAGCCACTGCTGTAAAGACTCAAGAAGGAGTGCTTGGTAACCTCAGGACTGGTATTCCCATGATATTCCCCAGGTGCTGCTACTGTATAGAGAATATACCACAAAGGTAATAGAGTACTGTAGATATTCCATGAATAAGGATGGCCTAATCGAGGAGCCCAGGCGGGACTTCCTCTCCCCTGGGACAACTACAGTCAGGGCTGCACAACAGCTGTACACACGCACAATGTGCGCTGAAGGATTTGGTTGGGACCTGAAGTTTTTCTTCTAACTGTAATTTTTTTGGAAGCTGACAGGAACATTCCCGCCTCAGCATCAGCTGCCGCGCCGCAGCCCCTCTCCGCTGTTTACTATGCAACGTTATGCTGAAATATTCAGCTTTCATTAACAAAGCCCTTGTTACTGTTTACCTGGTGTTTTGAGTTAGTCCATGCTTTGTATGTTGTAAAAACAAAACGCTGTTCTTATGCACCATGGCGCTACAGAAAAAACAAGAAACCCTTTCCTTAGCTTTACCTTGCTCCATGCTGCCATGGAGATGGAAGACGTCATGGGAAATCATATTATTATTATTATTATTTGTTTATTTAGCAGATGCCTTTATCCAAGGTGACTTACAGAGACTAGAGTGTGTGAACTATGCATCAGCTGCAGAGTCCCTTACAATTACATCTCACCCAAGCACAAGGAGGTTAAGTGACTTGCTCTGGGTCACACAATGAGTCAATGGCTGAGGTGGGATTTTAAAGCCAAGGACCTCCTAGTTACAAGCCCTTTTCTTTAACCACTGAACCACACAGCCTCATATAAAATGAGTTTAGGGCTGGATTTAAATAAATAAGATATTATAAAAAGCACAGAGACTGGCTTGTTGATACAAGGCCACCGCACACACTAGACCGACCCGATAAGACACTGCCTTATTTATACCCCTCCTCTCCATTTCGAACGTATAAATAATGTTAACTGTGTAGATGTTAAAACAGCACATGCTATAGTAATAGTATAGCAAGTCCTTGTGGGGCACAGTCAATTACGTTCATTTAAAAGAATGATGTTTGTTGTACAATCGTAACAGTTTCAAATCTAGAAATTGAACTGCAGAGTTATTTTTTGCTCACCTAATCAATTCTCTGATCAGTTCCGTAGTGAAATAGAAATATTAAGCCTAACCTATACATTTTGTCAATTATAAATGTACAATACTCGGTTTGGTTGAATAGCCATGCCAGTTCCATCGTTGTCAGCTCAGGTTATAGTGCGTCATTTGTTTTGAGTCTGTGCCCCGAAGATTTAGGACACTGTGCTACCCCTGCTCAGTATTAAAGCTGCACAGTCCATGCTGCAGTGCAGAGACAGACTGCAGGCCTTGGAAGCTGTATGGAGTGTTTTTCATTGGTACAAACATTCCTTCACTGATTCACAATCTCTCCCCTCCTATTTCACTTTCTTGAGTTGAAGATCTCTGTTTGTTTATTTGACTTTCAGATTTTCAGATTTGTTTTAATGCACTGCAGCTGATGTTGGTTCCTGGTACCTAATTCACTTCCTGTGCTGTAGGTCACATTTACTCCAATGGACAAAACAAATCTGTTCTAAAGGAAGACCGCTAATATGTTCAGCACAGCATAAAAAGGGCAGTGATAATGTAGCTAATGTTATCCTTGGTTATCAGTCCTCTGAGAATGAGGCTCAAGGTAGTGGGTTCAATCCCCAGCCAGGGACACATGACAAACTAACAGCCAGACTGCAGTACCACGGTGCCAGCCAAGACTGCATTCAGTCAGCATGACCCGTCTGCAAGGTGTTTAAACTGGCTCCACTGGCTTTGTTGTTGGGATACGATTCCCTTTTGAAACATGATTTCTCTTTGAGCCAAACAACCCAGCTCCTACGAAAGCAGGAGGATGTTGGAAATGAATACAGTATATAAACTCATACAGGGCACTACATGATCTCTTAAAGGTTATACTGCAACTTGACGCTAATAAATGCAGCATCATTTTGACAAACTGTACAATGGATGCAATCTTGAATCCTAGCATTACTCTGTGAGTCAGTACAATGCAGTGGAGTACATGCTCCTTGTTTGTTCAATTCTTTGCCTGTTTTCACGCATTATGATAATTGCAATTATATTTACAGTACCGCTTAGAAAGCTTGAAAAAATGGAATGACCTGCAATATGTAACACACACTTGTGGTGGGCTCTCCCTCACACGGTTAAATAAATAAAGGCAAATGGTTGGGTAAGTCAATTTCAATGATGTGCAAAACAGCCGATCTGACAGAGTGATTGGCTGATTGGAGGCGCTCGGTAGGCAAGTGCTTCTGAATCCATGAAAGTAGAACATCTGAAACTGCTTGGAGACTCGCCGAGTCAAACCCCTGTAGTCTTTGACATGGGCCTGAAGGCTGCATCAAATCTTCATATTCATGTTCTGCAGCTGGTGCTTGACATGAGACAAAGTCATCCAAGATTTTTTCATGGTGTACTAAATCAACATGGACTGGAAGAATGGGGGAAGACTTTTTCATTTGAAGTTTTATGATAACTTTAGCTAGTGCTATGTGGTCTTGATAGACACATTGTATTGTGGCATCTGTCATATTTGAGCTTAAAAATAATGTAGAAGAACAATAAGGAGCAATTGTTCATTTTTGGTGAGTATTATACACGTAGGGTGTGTATCTTTGGGTTCACAGCGGTAAGATACATACCTCGATACATGGGCTGTGATAATATAAGTATCACAATTCAATTAATAAAACGTGAACAGTTGTTTGCCTTTGTTATTGTGAACTTGCCAAATACATTCTTACATTTATTTGCTTTTTTAAAAGTAGTAATGTAAAACAGTACAAACAAATTAAATTAAACGCAGTATCAGCTGCTGAGATATTCCAGCTGGCTTGATAATGCTTAAAGGTGTGCCACTATGAAGCATTTCCATTGTATACAACATATTGTTTAGCATATTGTTTTGTTTATATGCAAAAGTTGCTCACTCCAAAAACATGCAATTCTTAAGCAATCTATTAACAAAATGCTGCCTTGTTTAATCTTCATTAATAATTAACATATTACTGAACATGACACATACATGCAAATAATCTGAGAAAGGATTCAACATGCTCATTGTAAACCAAGTGTGATACACCCTCAAAATCAAAACATTTACCAGAAGAATGTTATAATGTTGCCAATAATGTTGAGGAGGCTGTGTGGTCCAGTGGTTAAAGAAAAGGGCTTGTAACCAGAAGGTTCAAATCCCACCTCAGCCACTGACTCATTGTGTGACCCTGAGCAAATCACTTAACCTCCTTGTGCTCCGTCTTTCGGGTGAGATGTAGTTGTAAGTAACTCTGCAGCTGATGCATAGTTCACACACCCTAGTCTCTGTAAGTCGCCTTGGATAAAGGCGTCTGCTAAATAAACTAATAATAATCAATAGGGGAGTCCAAATAAGTTGTATGCAGTTTAAAGCTGCAGTGAACAATGGCACAAATTTAACTTTTTATATAGTTTATCTTCTTGTGCTCTACTTTATCAAAACCGTGTTGACAGTCCGGTTGGTTTACATTGTTCAGTGTTAGCTGTAGTGGCATCACATACTGTAAGCCCCCTTAAATTATAAGACATGCATTGCTCAATTAAGGGTTTCTTCATTAGCTGTAGTGAACACTCTTTGTGATGTTCCAGTGGAAGGTTTGCAATCTGCATTCATGTCTTGGCATCTTCTCAAGTGGGTGGTAAGACTGCTTACATTTCCAGATCGCATGTAATAATATCAATCTCGTTTCTTTTTTCATTTAGGTAAAAACCAAAGTGATCCCTCGCTTTTGATTTGAATTTTCTTCAATGGGATTGTCTTTGTTTTCATCAGACACTTGTTCTTTTGTGAGCACCGTAACAGCAATGCAAACTGAAGATTCGTTTTTCTGTCTGTATAGAAGTGTTCGGTGGCTATCTTTCTAATCAAGTTGAAAGTGTCTTTCTTCGCACTCTTTGCGTGTCAGGCCTGCAAGCAAAGCGAGTGCAAGAGAAAGCACACTCTCAACTGGATTAGTGGCAGCCACTGTACACTTAGAAACATATTAGAAACCATTATATCGAAATAAAAAGATGAAACATGATATTAACACACTTAATAGATCTGTGGTTTAAACTTTTAGAATGCTTTGTCATTGTCTTTCTGAGTCAGTGCGAGATCTACACTCCTGATGAAATTATAAGTGTAGTTGCTGCTAATTGTACAACGAGCACACTTCAGGAATGTAAAAAACATCTGTCCCTGAAAAAACAGGAAGTAAAATAGCTCTTGCTCCTTCTGCGCTTTATTTTTTAATAAGCTCTATAGCCTACATTCAGTGTCATTTTGTTCTGGTCAGAAATGACACTGGCACAAAAAACTTTTCTAAATAAATCTGATTTGGTATGCATGATCTTTTCTCACTGATTCTAACTATGAGACTTAAACTAGAATGGGAGGAAGAGTTTGCTTTCACTGAAAAAGGTGGTAACCCTCTGTCTCATCTGTAACAAATCACTTACACACTGCCTGTACAAGGCGAGCATCCTCAAACGTCATTGTGACACAAATCACAATACATTTTCAGCTGAATATCCTCCTGGATCAGTCTTGAGAAAAAACAAGCTAGCCTCTTTAAAAGCCCACCTCATCAGCCAGCAGATGCTCCTTTTGGCATTCAGTAAAGAAGCTGATGTAATGACTCAAGCAAGTTTTATCACTTGTGCCAAACGTCCTTATTCAGATGAATGAATCTTTTTATAAAATTGATGTGTTGGTGCTAGACTGGAGAATGCGTGTTTAAATGTTATATTGCAGTCTAAAATGAATATTATATTTTCATATCTTACGTCTCGTCATGAGCAGGCACTGTAATACCTTTCAAATTTCATGTGTGTGTCTGGCGGCTCCACATGAAAATGTTGGTATGCGGCTGGTTGGGTCAGGAAGTTTGGCCCTCCCCTGGGCTAGGGTTTATTTGCATGTTTCAAAGCTCTCTAACCTTGAGAACTCATTAACACGGATCATGTGACCTTCAGTGTCCCTTGTTCTGTTTAGTGTATTAGTTTGCTTGTTTTTTAACAGAAGGTCAGCAAATCAGCATTGAGAAGGTGCTCATTGTTCTCGTGTAGTTTCTTTGATGCTGGGAATACTATAACAATCCAGCTGCTTTCACAGACCTGAGCACTTGGACTACCCAGTGTTACCGCAGAGGGAGTCACAGTAAATGGGCTCATTTCAAGCATCCTACTGCCACCAATTAACAAACTAATGTATGAAATTACAGAAGATATTGTTTCTATATAATGCATTAAGTTACAACAGAAATAATGTCGCCAATATAGACAATTATAGGTCTGATTTGACAATGATATAAAAATCAATGTTTTCTGTATAACGTCCATCACAGTGCTAAGATAATAACATCTACAGTACTTTAACAACTGCATATTGGTTTCATATTTAGTGTGGTTATCATAAACAAGCACAGCATTTTGAATATTAAAGTATTTAAAGAAAAAAAGCATGTGCAGCAGTATTCTGTATTCACAGGGTGCTAAAGGCTCAAATAAATATTCAAAATTAAATAATCAAATGCCAAGCACTCACCAAATGTCAGCTATCAAACTTTATTATTAAAAAAATCCTTTTTATAGAAATTGTAGAACAAGAGAATTCATGCTCATGCAGACGCGTTGCGGCCACTGGCCTTCGTCAGTGCATTACCATGAGCAAAAAAGATATTCATCACAAAGACTAGGGCATTGGGGGTTCAGTAATGATGTTACTAATGCTATTAGGAGGTAGTCTTATTAAAGCCCAGGCTACCATTCCTTTAAAACTAGTTTTTCTCAACACACAGTAAACGGTTTATTAAAAGACCCCTGGCAGCCTGTATTACTGCTGCATACTTGTTGAATTATTTAGCAGACAAGGCCCGCTGTGTTGGATACTAACGCCTAATCGTTACCCCATCCAGCTGCAGTTGTGAGACGAAACACACTTCTCACTTTAGCTCGAGTGCAACAGGGATTGGATAGAAAATCACACGGTCCTTCTTATCGTTCCCTGGGGCTTTCAAATGAAGACACTGAAAAAAACTACTCATTGAATTTTAGTTTATCTGAGTATTTCGAAATCCAGCACTATGCATTGTGTTTATTAGTTATGGATCACAAACAGCGCGCCAGATAAGGTTTGAGTAATTTACTTTCCAATTTAGACACTAAACAGTGGTAACGTAAAGGGGCTTACTGCGTGCTTTGTACACCTGCTGTATTCACTGACTAGTGGCAGGCAACCTGCAGATTGAGCACAGAGATCATACTAGCCTTATATGAAGAGATCAAATCTGGCTTCTTGGTAAGTCATTTATAATACGTGCTTCAGAGGGCGCAGATGGGAAGTGTGGACACTTTGCTAACATTGTTAATGCTTGTCATAGGTGATGCTGGTTATGGGATCAGACCCTGGCTGCTTACACCGTTGTCGGACCCCAGAACGCAGACAGAGATTTGGTACAATACAACACACATGGCTACATGCTCTGTTATTCAGCGTACATTTGGCGTGTTAAAAAGTCACTTCAGGTGGTGTGCTACAGTACAGCCCTGGGAAAGTGTGTACACTCATTCCTGCATGCTGCATTCTGCATAACATAGCTGTCAACAATGCACTACCAGGGGAAAGTGATGCAAACACTGATGATGGCCCCCCTGCATAGGACGCAGAGGAGGCACACCAGCGAGAGAGTGCTGAGAGAACGTGTCACCCACAATTATTTTCAATGTAAGTACACATTATAATTCAATGTACAAGACAGATAAAACAAATAGAGGACATACCTTGCGTCATGCACTTAAATACCAATGTCATACATAAGCGTCGAGTTAACGGGGGCAAGGGGCACTTACCCCCCCTCACCAAAGCTATTGACAAGTTGGTGCCTGTCATGTCATATGTAACAATTTCGGCTATGTTAATATATTCATATAGTCAACATGTACGTGTTATATTTAGGTAGGCTATGCTTAAAATAGCTTTAAAACATACAAAAGAAAACTAAAGAAACTGTAAGGGTCCAATAAATTAATGTACACAGTTGAGGTGCAGTCATAAATACAAGCAATCACTTTAACATTAAAAAAGTGACGTTTCGCCAAACACTTTTTCAAATGCAAATAGTGAACTTTTAATTGACTGAGCGAGTGCTTTGTTAACTTAATATTACAAAATAATAAATCAGAGGGAGATCAAGTTGAACAAACAAATATTTATTTGATTTGCAGAGTTAAACATCAATGTTCCATTAACAATTACTTTCTCCGCCTTGACTGTCTCTCAGGACGCTATGAGCCTTTGGGGCAAGACACCCCCCCTCCTCATATGGAGTCCCATTGAAGACCTAGCTGGTGGCGATGGTGTGCAGGTGTCTGGAGTGTGATTCAGTGCGACACTCTGGCTTTGCCTTGCCGCGGTGTGTTCAGACAAGTGTCTGTTCATGTCAGGAAGACTGGACTGAAGAAGCTCATACTGCCTTCTCTGAAGCGCATATATGGCCTCCTCATACTCCTCTGTGCTGTGTGGCGTGGGCTCCGACTGCGCATCCAGATCCAACCTCAGCTCCTGGACCTCGATCGTCTGGTTATCCCGAGGCTGCTCTCCGGTGTCCTCACCGCTGGCACACATCTCCTCCTCTTCCCTGACAGACTTTAGCACTAAGGTGACCATCTTCTCAGATGCCACAAGCCCTGGAGATTGAGAGTTGAGTGTGGCAGAGTGTGTGTTCTTAGGCAGTGCTGGCACCTGCAATGCAAGGACAACGATGCTCACCACTGTTAAGCATCTAATGGTCCTGTCCTGTTATTGTTGTGACTAATATACATGTACTGTAACATTTGCTTTTGGAATGTGTGTATTAAATAAACTACTACTTTATTTAATAAGCTACTCGTCTGCTTGTGTAATCTACACCATTTGACAGGGATATTGAATAAATTGCACTACGGTATTGTAGCTCATTGTATACAATTATTCCTTGCCTGATAAATAATATTCAGTGGTCTAATCAACAGGGGTTAAACTTTTCAGTTTTTATTTTCCATCTCTCTACCACGATGCTGAAGTCCTTGTTTAACGCCCGAGACAGATTGGCGCGTCACCGCTGGGCATTTTCACCAGAGGCTGTGTACTTGAATATAATTTACATACATGGCCAGAAGTTTTGCATCACCTAGGAGAATATCAGGGTGCAGACAATTAAAAAAACCACAATATACCTAACTACAATAGTGATACAGTATTTCATGTTCGAAATGTCACATTTTTTAATTTTTGGAAAACTACAACGCGATATGTAATTTCAATATGTCAGCGTAACATTATTAATCCTATGGGGCGTGATGCAAAACCTTTGGCCATAGCTGTAATGCCCCCCATATAATCTACTAAATACAAACACTGTTTTTTCTGTCATTTATATGCAGGTGTATGAAATGAGCAATCTGAGCTTAGCAAAGAAACATACAATATGTTGTTGACAGCAAGTAGCCTACTACTAAAGTGTTAGAAAATATATCCTTTTACAGCCAGTTATTTAGTAAAAATAGTGAACTACAGAAATAATATAAAAGGCAGGAAGGATGCTTATCCCTTTTATGAAATATGGGAGGGATCAAACACTTCAGGGTGCTTGGACACCTCCGTAGACAACAGTTTCATTCATGATTTTTCCCGGCAAGCACGTGTTGTCAGCACTTGGCTGTGATTGGTTAATCCAGTGACGGTACTGCATGGCAGCCAGAAAAAATCACTCTGGATTCGATTTGAGACACACTAACGGTATCGTCCCAGGTTGATCTGTCCAACACCATACGAAAGCAATAGCCTTGTTTTGTAATTAATACCTTTTGAGTTTAATTAAGAAACAGAATCCACTCAAAATAAGTTTAAAGGGACATCATGATCAAAAATAAAACCTGAAAAGTTCAAGCCCTAATTATAATCATGTCATGGGTTTGCTGGCATAACTAGTACAAATGCATACAGTAGACTAGTTATTTTTCATATGTACAACATGTATTCGAACGTACAACGTCAGGTTATGCTGACTGCACACAAAGAGACATACCTTGGTTTGCTGGCTCCGTGGGGGTCCTGCTGGTGTCAATACCCCCGTGGACACCCCCGACAAGCTGTTGCTGCAGAATGGCCACAATGACGGTCTCATACAAGGTGAGTTCCAGTCGTTGTGAGGGTCCACCTCCAGTGGCAGATGCTGCAGCACGATTGTGAGGGCATTTCTCTTTAGTTTTTCTCTTGGCATCTGTCCAGCGCTTTGTTCCAGGCTGTGCTCACAGACCCCAAGCGCATTTATTTTGTCCTTAATGTTTTGTCAGATGGCCCTCTTCATTGAAGTTAATGTTCCTGCTGGTTCAGCACCAAAAAGCCTTTCAGAATTCCCCACCACTTCTTCTGTAAACTTTAGATTCCTCACTCTGTCCTCCTGGCTCCATTGTGACAAACTCAGAACCGTACTTACCTTTTCTTTAAAAACAATATGAACTAAGCTTACTCATTTCCACTTATTGGATGTGGCCAACTACCCTGCGCGCTCTGAGAAAACCTCATTACTGCAGCAGTAATGGGCGCATGCAGGAGAAAGAAGCTTGTTGTGGAACTATTTTGGATTTCAGCCAGATGACAACAGCAATCTGGTTGAAGGCGGACAGCCAAAATGCCAAAAGAGTTTTAAAGAAAAACAAGGGAGGAAACGCCAGCAACTTATTGAAACAGATTGCCACTCCGATCTCTGCCAAAGTTTACTTTTTTCTTTAACTGTAGTTTCTTCAGGTCTTCTAGTTTAATTTTAAGGGAATCCCCAGTGCGCATTACTTATAAAAAAAGGGTACAGCAAAGATAACAAATAAAACAGGAATGCGCTAGAAACTGATCAAAAGGGAGTTCATTGATGCTTGTTTATTTCATCATTACAGTGCATTTGCCAGAAGCTGCAAAAATACACTTTGCAGACATGTGTCATTAAAACTCTACAGCATGTCAAAAATGTTAGTGATTTTGGATTTTGTTGTAATCTGTATTTTATGTGCATGTAATGTGATAGCTGTGAAACTCCTGTATTCTGAATTGCATGCATGAGCAGTAGAAAGACCAGGATGAATAGACTGCATTGCCAGCATATCAGTTTCCCTACAGATAATAGGATCAATGTGACGTTTCACCTGCAGAGGAAAGCACAGGACCTTTAGAAGCATCTGAGTCACACTGCAAAAACACACCAATGCAGATGGCTGCAGGTTCAGCATGAAAGCAATAAAAAGCGCTAACAGTTTGTTATAGTAGCCAGAATGGTTGTCTTTTGTCAAATTTACTTTCTTTGCAAGATTTAACAACCAAACAAGCATGATGGGCCGAATGGCCTCCTCTCGCTAGTAAAATGTCTTATGTTCTTATTTAAGGTGCACTGGGACGTTGCTTTGACAGACATTTGGCTTGAATAAGCTTTTCTAATAGCATGTAAGAGGAAGGCATCTACATTAGTAGAGCGTTTGTTTTAGAACTGTAGCATTAAATATCATGCTTCATTTTTCACTTTTGAATTGCGTATGTTAGCAGCGTTTTTAGTACTATCAGAAGCAGTTTTTTATACACTGAAATCATTTTATTAAATTATTTGGAAGTGGCGACTTTCAAAATATCTAACACTATAAAATTGTAAAATGAATGCATAGTATTTAAAATTAAGGAATACAACGTTTACTTTGTAAAAGATTTGAACAGTATAACATCATGGAGGTGTTATGTTGTATGTGACTTTTTAAGAACATAAGAAATGCTACAAACAAGAGGAGGTCCATTTGGCCCATCTTGCTCATTTGGTTGTTTATTGATCCAAGCAAGAACCTCATCAAGCCATTTCTTGAAGTACCGTGTGAATTGGCTTCCACAACAGTGATTCATTTTTTCATTTCTTGCTCTCATTTTTAGGGCACTTCTAAGATACCCCTGTATGTAAAACATCTGGCCTAGTTATAAAAAGTCTGCTTCAAGGAAAGCAAGCATTCCACCATGCTGTAGCATTATTAACTATGTATTAGCCTCTTATGCACTTTGTAACTGCAAAAGAAGGAATTTGGCAGTAATTTAACACGTAATGGACATAAGATCCAAAATATCGTGATAGCATCAAATATCATGATAATGTGCATGGTATCGTACAGATGCTCCCTAACTGAGGAATCGCAGATCCTTATTGATCGCCTTGCTACAGCAATATAAAGCATCCCGACTCTCCAAAATCAGAATATTGTATTTATTGTACAGATTTACATTCCAAAAATGTGCTTGACAGATAGCTAAACTAGTAGGTTAGGTTGAGGGAGACTAAGAAAGAATCCAATCGCTTATTCACCAGTCACAATCACACATTACATTGCATGCTAATAAAGCACAAGAAGCTTGATAACATGGTACAGAAATATTTAACAAAGTGCAAAACCATTGAGACCTAAAGGGAGTTCTGAAACAAAGAAACAGCAGGGATTGAAAAATGAGGAGTGGAACTCCAATAATCACGTTGCACCAGACTGGTCTGATCAAACTAAACACACTGACTGAAACAGTAAGCAGCTCCAAAATACATATTCAAAATGTTTTTTATCATATTTGCAGTCATTCGGAATGGTTCTTAATGCAGTTCCTCACAGATAAAACAGGTAGAGATGGGACTCGTATTTAGATGTTGTTTTTTGCCACATGAATGTGTTTATCAATCTTGCAACAGAACTGTGAAAAAAGAATATTTATATATACTTATATTCTGGTTATCTATTTGTATGTTTTATTTATTGTTTTTGAACAAATGAACATCCATCTTGAAAGCAAGTATATATATACGTGCAAACTGTTTATATTTATGACCGCGCCGAAACCACAACTTTAATACACAGTGGCTGTGACTTCTTGATAAAGAAATCACGATTTTCTTACAGCCAAGTGCTGCTAATCTACATTATCTGTAACAGCCTCAAAAAAGTCAAGTAGGTTACTTAAGCATGACCTCCCTCTTCTGAAGCCACACTGGATATTTTCTATAATATTGTTGCTGCATTAATAGTATTCAAGCTTAGCTCTTAATATTGCTTCCATCATTTTACAATTTGTTAAACTTTAACTAGGTCTATAGTTACCTGGGTCTGTCTTACCCCCCTTTTAAAATAAGAGCTTCCAGTGTTCAGGGATTTCATGAGTTTCTATAGAACTGTTCATGATAGTAGCCAGTAGCTGGTTGACTTATTTCTACCCTTGTGTCTTTAAGCACCCTTTATAAATCATATCTGGGCCCAGTGATTAGATTTTTTTCTAGCTCCTGTAGCTTATTTACAGTAATAGCTCCACTTCACAATAATGATGTTAAACTTACTAAACCAGACAAATGCAAAAGTATTGAAAGAAAATAAAGTGTTGGCTGAGGTCCTGAACCATTGTGAAAGAGGAATAAGCCGGATGCTGGAAGCTGCTTTAAATTAGAAGCTTCTGTGAGCAGGTTGTTTATTTTAATTAAGGAGCTTCGTTTACTGTGCAGGTATTGAAATGAGTTTCGATTGTCTGCTTCCTTTGCTGCTGCATTCTATTGGCATATTAAACCGGCATACTAAATGAGAACGATGTGTATGTTTTTTGGGGGGCTGGCGGTGAGCCTGAGTTCTAGCTTTAGTTTTTTGCTGATATAAATCTACACTAGGTGACATTTTAAATTAGAAACGTTTCCTCATTGAAATTATTTTAAAATGCTGCCAAACATCTGTCACTTTAAAGTCAACATGTTGATTAAATAATCAACTGTAAGCTGCCCGGAGCTGCGTTGTCCTCTGAGGTGACTACATAGTGAGTCTGCAGTGTGAAAAGAAGCGGTCGTCTGACGACACACGCTTCGGAGGACAGCGTGTGTTTGTCTTCACCGCTCCCGAGTCACTGCAGGGGTGGTAGCAGTGAGCCGAGCTTAAATAATAATTGGATGTTCTAAATTGGGAGAAAATAATAAAAAATAATTGGCGACTACTAAATTAAAAAAAAAAACTGCAGTGAAAATGGGGGGACCACGAAAATAATAAATAAAAGTTGAATGTCTATTTGTACATTATTTGAGTCTTTCTACATTGTTTCTAATAGTTTAAAACATGAGTGAGACAATAACACTATTGTGCTTATCTGTCACAGTTAAAAAGACTGTGTGTAATAACGGCCTGTCCCGTTCCCTTGGCTGCACAAATGCAGTTGGGTTTTTTCGGATAAACTTTCATTTCAATTTTACTGATAACCCACAGGACATCACAACCCTAACCGATCATAACCGACTTGCATCCCTAATCTGTACAGCTCCAATATTTATTGGATTATGGCCAAATGCAAGCCGAAATGCCTATAGGAGGCTCCTAGTGTATCAGTTTGGTGAATATTGGTGCAAAATGTTAACAGTCCTCAAAGCTCTGTGAATAAGGCATATTGTCTCTAACATCTATTTCAGGGTGTTTCTCTCCTTTCTGTGTGGGCTGAGGAAGTGTGTCACACGACTGCCTGCTAGCTGAGGCTGCAGCAAGCTCTCAACATTGAGTGAATTGTATGTTCAACTCCACACACACGCACACACACACAGACACACACACACACGCACGCGCACACACACACACACACAGAGACACACACGCAGACACAGACACACACACACAGACACACAGACAGACACACACAGACACACACACAGACACACACACACACACACACACACAGACACACACACACACACACACACACACACACAGACACACACACAGACACACACACACACACACACACACACACACACACAGACACACACACACACACACACACACAGACACACACACACACACACACAGACACACAGACACAGACACACACACAGACACACACACACACACACACAGACACACACACACACACACACAGACACACACACACACACACACACAGACACACACACACAGACACACACACACACACACACACACACACACACACAGACACACACACACACACACACACACACACACACACACACACACACACACACACACACACACACACACAGACACACACACACACACACACACACACACACACACACACACACACACACAGACACACACACACACACACACAGACACACACACAGACACACACACAGACACACACACAGACACACACACACACACACACACACACACACACACACACACACACACACACACACACACACACACACACACACACACACACACACACACACACACAGACACACACACACACAGACACACACACACAGACACACACACAGCTACACACGCACAAAGTTCAGTTCAAATCCGAATGTTATTTCAGTACTCAAAGATGTTTTGTGGCAGTAAAATAATAGTTGTTTTCTTTCGCACACAAATGGTGCAATTCCAGTGGTCCTCCTGCTTCTCCAGACTAATTAGAAATAACATGAAACACAAGAGAGCTAGTAGAGGAGTCTAATGTTTCTCTCTGAGCGTTAAAACAACTGATCGTGATTCATGATGAGCAGTACACTATTGATGTTCTCCCCTGTTTGTATAACTAAGTATTACTTTTCAGGGTGTTCATGCAAGTGTGTATTACTGTGGGGTGTTTTCCACACTTGGTTTTACTAAAGGCTAGAAACACATACCACATGTGTAAGCGAGCTGTCCCGCACATCACTGGTTTATTTGCACATGAATGACACCTGTGGCATGCATTCTGTAAGATATAAAAGCTGCATCTCTCTGCTGCAAGTCCGGTTCGGTCACAATGGGCAACACTGAGCAATTTTTTCCTTTTTTTTTTTTTAAATTATGGAATTTTTTTTGTAGTACCGTAGTTGTAGCTCTACAGTACCTCCAAACTCCAAAGGATGTTGGAAATGGTGGTTTGTGAACAGTTATATACCAAACTAAATTACTCAATCTTAAATGAATACAGAAATAAAGCAAATTATTTATCATTGTGGTATCCTCTAAATGTGAACGACAATATGTGAACTACAGGAATTTAGCGATGGAGTACGCAGGAGAAAAATCCCCCCCTCACTAATCCCAGTCATTCCTTTCTTTTACTTTTCTTTCTTTGATTTCCTCTTTCTGTGTCAGTCCAAACACAAGCAGTTGTTACTTAGGACTACTTTGTTTTTTATAGTGTGTTCAATTGTTAAACTTCCTGATTACACCACTAAATAAACCTGGTTTCAGCGGGTCTTAACACAGAGCTCAATTGTCTATTTGGGACCCCATTGCATCAGAATCGCTTCAGGAATATGTTAATGATGGGGCAGGCGCTCTCTAACGGGGCAAGACAGGTCTTCAGAATACCATTTCACTGCAGTATTTTTTTGCACTTGCATTTGTGCTGTGATCAGAATACAGCCCTAGAGTTTTAGTTTATAGACAGTAAGAGTTTAAGATGTTTGTGTTAATAAAAGGTTTTTAAAACATACTGTTCATGTCTTTTCCTTGAGAAACTATATAAAATAGGTAGTAAATGAATGATTTAAATCGACTTGATTTAAATCAGCCAACCCTGAACAAATATAAAAAAATAATAATAATCCACCAAAAGTATCCCCAGCATCTGCATCCCACTAACAAGCCTGCCATGACAACTCCATGTCCAAACCTTGAAAACTCACAAGTCTAGCTCATCTAGAGCATTAGTACTTTACACAGCCAGAGGGAGGGATGTCCTTTGTGAACTCTCTTAGTTTTATGTTTCCATACGACTAGTGGTGGCAATGATAACCACACACACACTCACGATATAGAGCTGAACCATGCAGACACTACAGTACTGTAATACAAAACCAGCCCAACATCAATAAACCCATGCACTACTGCATGCATTTTACAGCATCATCCCCCATTTTCTGTGTCCATGATTAACCAGAGTGGAGAGGTTAGGCAGTCATTCCATTATGTAGTCTCTCACACACAACAGCACAAACACACATACACACACACCACACACACATCACAGACACAGGCGCACACACAGCAGCACACACACACACACACACACACACATACAAAGACACACCAGCACAGACACACACGCGCACACACACAGCAGCACAGACACACACAAACACACACTAGCACAGACAGAGGCCCACAGACACACTACACAGCAGCACACACACACACATGCACACACACCAGCACAAACAGGCACACACACAGCAGCACAGACACACAGTCACACACAGCCACACAGCCCCACACCCACACGCACACACACAAACACACAGCAGCACAGACACACGTGCACACACACACAGCCACACAGACACACACACACACACATGCACACACACAGCAGCACAGACACACACACGGCACACACACACAGCAGCACACACGCGCGCGCACACACACACCTGCAGACACACACGCACACACACACACACACACACACACACAGCAGCACAGACAGCTCAAATAAGGCTGTCTATAGAAATCCAGGAGCACTATGTATGCGCCCCACTCATTCAAAACGGGAGGTTCAGCACTGCATTAAAAACAGATGTATTTGTGTTTCCTACCTAGTTGTCCACCAGTGATGGTGAGAACTATCTGGTCCATGAGCACAGCCCTGAACTCCACCTCTTCCTCGGCGCATCGCTGCTTCAGAGCACGAAGGATCCGGACCTGGGGGTAATCCTCGCTGATCCGCCGGTCCGTCACCAACCACACACGGGAGCACATGGTTACACTTTACCCGTAAAATTGCAACGAGAAATAAACTAAGAGAGACGCCTGAGAGCGAGCGAGAGCGCGGGATCCAGGAGCGGGGAGCGTCGGGGATGAGTCCGGGACAATAACAAACAGCGAGACTCCGATTACATTCAGCAACCTGACAAGTGAATGGATTTGAAAGAAATCTGTTCTCGGTGGAATTAATTGATTGTTCAAAAGGGGAACAGTCGATTCCGAGGATGATAAATCTAATTCGGTCCCGTTATTCCCGGTCAATCCGAACCGGGATCCCGCTGAAGACAAAATTAATTGGTCAATCTCAAACCTGAAAAGATACGAAATATAAGATTTTGTTTCGGGTCACTCAGGTACTGTGTTGTGTCCGGTCCGACCGCAGCAGTTAGCAGCCCTCGCTAGCTTGCTGCCCTGATGCAGGGCAAACTGGGTTTGTCGAATTCGCTTTAAATTCCAACTATGACCAATAGCTCGGTAGTAATATATTTAACCAAGGGATAAGGTTTAAATATATATATATATATAAGTAATCTATCGTTAACGTATCTCCAATTCCTAATCGTTTATACACTCGCTCTCCGCGGGTATCAGTGCTGAAATGATGTTCATTTACTCCAACCCTGCGGTTTTCTTCAAGCACGCGCTCAGGTTACAAGGATCCACCACTGTCCGCGTGCCCGGAAAATTGACCAATGGAATCTATACAACCGTAGGCGCGTTGGCCAATAGTGGCGCACACACGACAGGATAACAGGGGCGGGTGCCTAAGATTTGACCAACGGTTATAATGAAGGGAGAGAGGGAGAGAGTTCGCGCAGGCCGGACAGCCAATGGGAGGGTGGGGATACCTGACTGCGGGGACGCGCGGATGATGTCTGTCTCTGGAGGAGATATTGCTCAGGCTCGCGCCTCAACCGGTTCAGACCGGGTGGGGAGCTCGATGTCGTGCGTGGCTGCTGCTGAAATGCCATTTTTTTTTTTTTTTTTAAAGGTGCTGGATCATTCAAGATTTTTGGTCGACACAAAACGATATACATGTTATTTGACTTTGTATTCAATAAAAAAAAATAATAAGTCGTTGAATTGCCGTTTTAATGTTAATTTACTGTACAGTGGGGTTCAGTGATGGTTATTAAGGGCAGAGACCAGTGACTGGGAGTCTCGCCCACCAGTGTGAGATAGAGGATGACGCAGACACCCCCCACTGTCAAGCTTTGTCGCTATTCAGTAATTACTGCAAGAGCCGTTTCTTGCGGCCGGCAATTGGTTATAGTTTTTAAATAGAAAAATAACGCGGTGTAGACATATTTAACAATTTCGCTACTACACCACTGTAATATAAAATCGCGTACCGTAATTGCAATGAAAACTAAGTTATTTATTGTACCTTAGTAGTATTGTACTATGTAAGCCTTTTTTTACAAAGCAATTTAAATATGTCAATATATGCTTTTTACTGGCTCAATGTTTTGTGTGTTTCTAAGCCAGGTATTTCATTTTGTGTTATTATTTCTATCAACTTCCCAACAAAAAGGGGTAAATAGATAGAGGCAACAATACTTGTCTTCTATAAAGCAATATAAACTGGATTTTGTTCATTTAACTGTCGTAGTTTATGTACACTAAACTAAGTACATTTTGCAGACTGGTGCTAATGATTTTTTAATGTCAAATTGATTACATGATAATGGTCAGGCTGGACAGAGAGCCACAATGCCCATAGCTTCCTGTCCTAACACCAACACATACACCTTACTCAGTTGTTTCTTTCTGCTGGATTTTCAACTCACAGTTGCAGAGGGGGCAGAAATTACAGTTGCACGCCACCTAGTGGTGATTTCAAAATCTGCGTCATTTCAGATACAGTATGCAGTTTTTAGAAATCTTTTCAGACGCAGTCCCAGTGGTTTGTAATGACGTAGGCAGATACACTCTGCAGACATGTAATATAATGACGTAGGCAGATACACTCTGCAGATATGTAATGTAATGACGTAGGCAGATGCACTCTGCAGATATGAAATGTAATGACGTAGGCAGATCCAGTGTGCAGATGTGAATGTAAGCTTGACAAACAGTTTTGCAGATTAACGATGTGTGTAACAATGAAGCAGTAAGCCAGTAAATCATGCGGCGCTCTCACTAGATTAGTGCTGACAGATGAAGCTCCCAATGCAGGGCTATGCCAAGCAAGCTGTGCTTAATTATCAGAAGTGAAGTGCGAAATTAAGAAGCATGGCGGTGGCACAATACTGGTAACTTGAAATTCATACGAATTCCAATGGAGCGTTGTCATATTCGCTTGGAATATGTGTCAAGAGTTGCAAGTGTTACTATTCTTAATACTAAAGTCCTCTTACACTGAACCATGTAGAATACACAGTACAAGGGTCATGTGTTTTTTACCTGTACATTTGGATTTGTGTCCAGATCATTGTGTATAACTCAAAGTGTATTTGACATGTATTTCATTTCTCCTGGCTTGCCTCAAGCACTTATTTTGTCTCTTGTCTAATCAAGTGTTTCAAGTTCAGGCTGGTGGTTTTTGGACACACAGGAGAATTAACAGAGTCTCTTCCTGACCACTCTAGCAGGCATTTCCTTTATTCAGGGATATATTTCCCCAGTTCTGGAAGGCTGATGTTTCTCTTAATCTGGATAACCTGCGCTTTCCCTATGCTAAAGAATCATCTGTTACCTGGGTAACCTGCGCTTTCCCTATGCTAAAGAATCATCTGTTACCTGGGTAACCTGCGCTTTCCCTATGCTAAAGAATCATCTGTTACCTGGGTAACCTGCGCTTTCCCTATGCTAAAGAATCATCTGTTACCTGGGTAACCTGCGCTTTCCCTATGCTAAAGAATCATCTGTTACCTGGGTAACCTGCGCTTCCCCTATGCTAAAGAATCATCTGTTACCTGGGTAACCTGCACTTTCCCTATGCTAAAGAATCATCTGTTACCTGGGTAACCTGCGCTTTCCCTATTCTAAAGAATCATCTGTTACCTGGGTAACCTGCGCTTTCCCTATGCTAAAGAATCATCTGTTACCTGGGTAACCTGCGCTTTCCCTATTCTAAAGAATCATCTGTTACCTGGGTAACCTGCGCTTTCCCTATGCTAAAGAATCATCTGTTACATGGGTAACCTGCGCTTTCCCTATGCTAAAGAATCATCTGTTACCTGGGTAACCTGCGCTTTCCCTATGCTAAAGAATCATCTGTTACCTGGGTAACCTGCGCTTTCCCTATGCTAAAGAATCATCTGTTACCTGGGTAACCTGCGCTTTCCCTATGCTAAAGAATCATCTGTTACCTGGGTAACCTGCGCTTTCCCTATGCTAAAGAATCATCTGTTACCTGGGTAACCTGCGCTTTCCCTATGCTAAAGAATCATCTGTTACCTGGGTAACCTGCGCTTTCCCTATGCTAAAGAATCATCTGTTACCTGGGTAACCTGCGCTTTCCCTATGCTAAAGAATCATCTGTTACCTGGGTAACCTGCGCTTTCCCTATGCTAAAGAATCATCTCCTGTTACCTGGGTAACCTGCGCTTTCCCTATGCTAAAGAATCATCTGTTACCTGGGTAACCTGCGCTTTCCCTATGCTAAAGAATCATCTGTTACCTGGCTAACCTGCGCTTTCCCTATGCTAAAGAATCATCTGTTACCTGGGTAACCTGCACTTTCCCTATGCTAAAGAATCATCTGTTACCTGGGTAACCTGCGCTTTCCCTATGCTAAAGAATCATCTGTTACCTGGGTAACCTCGCTTTCCCTATTCTAAAGAATCATCTGTTACCTGGGTAACCTGCGCTTTCCCTATTCTAAAGAATCATCTGTTACCTGGGTAACCTGCGCTTTCCCTATGCTAAAAAATCATCTAAATAGTGGGTTATTGTGTTTTGCTGGGTGATTATATAGTTGCAGACAAAAGTATTTGGACAGTTAAAAAAATGGAAAAAAAACACTAAGTGATTTCTATAATTTTAAATTGTTCGATTGAAAGATATAAATTAGAGATTCAACTACAAAATAAAACAACATATTATTACATAACATGCATAAATAACATGTAATAACATGCACAAACTAATTTGAGTATTTGGGCACCCTTCTTATTATTTTTGTGCCCTTGCTTCCTTTAAACCTTGCAGTCTTTTTTTGTATTTTGAAACCAGTTCCTGATATTTTTGCCCATTCTTCAACACATGCAGCTTTGAGTTCTGCAATCTACTTTGGTTTCCTTTTTGCAACAGCAGCCTTCAAGTCAATCCACAACTCGATGGGATTCAAGTCTGGCAACTGAGATGACCAATCCATAACTGTAATCTTCCTTTTTTCAGAAATTCCTTTGTTGTCTTTACAGAATGCTTAGGGTCATTATCCTGCTGATATTTTGCAGCATTCATTGATCCTTCTACAATACAAAGGTTGCCAGTGCCTGAAAAACAAGCCCATCCCATCACACAACCTGCATCATGTTTAACACTGGGCACGATGAACTTTTCTT
The DNA here is from genome assembly GCA_030684275.1 of Acipenser oxyrinchus oxyrinchus. NCBI lineage: Eukaryota > Metazoa > Chordata > Actinopteri > Acipenseriformes > Acipenseridae > Acipenser > Acipenser oxyrinchus. The sequence continues at coordinate 20,758,144 of CM060268.1, forward strand.
TAAATTCTTCTCTTCCTCCAAACATATTGCTTTTTTGGTGTAAAAGAAAATTATATTTTGGATTCGTCTGACCATACAATTTGGTTGAAGAAATCATCAGGCTTCTTCAAGTATTCAATGGAAAACTCCAATCAATTTCTTTTGTGTATTGTTTTTAACAAAGGTTTGCATCTTGGTTTTCGCCCATGGAGATTCATCTTGTTAAGGTATCGAATTGTTTGCTCGTGAATTTCTTGACCACCTTCTCCCAATTCTTGGGTCAAATCTTTTGCAGTAATCCGAGGACTTTGCCGGGCTGCTCGAACGATTCTTCTTCCAGATTTTGCAGAAATCTTTCTTGGTCTTTCACACCTGGAGCTAGTTGCAGTAGTTCCTGTTCTCAGTAATGGCTCACACAGTGCTTTTCGGTAAACCAAGTCTTTCTGCTATATTTCTGGTAGTTTCTCCTTTTTCGATTAGTTGTATCACTGCCATTTTGAGATCATTGCTGTACTCTTTAGTTTTAACCATTTTTGTTGTTTTTTTAATCACAAATTTCCAATTTATTTTTCAGCACTTGATGAGTATGTATTTATATATTCTATAATTATCACCAGGTGTTGGTTTTTAATCATGATAATTGTCAATAATTAGCAACAAATGGGTTTCATACGTAATATGTTGATTACCCAAATACTTCTGTCAAAGTATAAAATTAGTTTTACGTGTTATCTTTCATTTTATGCATGTTATGCAGTAATTTGTTGTTGTATTATAAAGCTGAATCTGTAATTTATATATTAAAATAGAAAAATTAGAAATTATAGAAATCACTTTCTTTGTAGTTTTTCTCTTTTTTTTAACCGCCCAAATACTTTTGTGTGCGACTGTAAAGAAAGTTTGCATTTTTTAACTGAAATCCCTGTCAAATCCATGTGGGGAATGTGGCCAGGTGTTGATTGATTAATTGATTGTCAATCAACCCTGGCCACATACCTTTACAAAGGAGCTGAAAAGCCAGTTTCTTTGTTTTCTGCATTATCTGTTCATGTCAGCAGGAGAAGCCTCTAATTTGATATAAGGCTAATTAAGCAGACTATTAGTAACCCTATCGGAGGTGGCAGTTTAGAGCTGGCAGCTCCAGGAATTTTTTTTTTTTTGCTGCGTTTTCTTATACAGGTCCCTTAGTCCCAATTGTTCATATCAGGACCTAGAGCTTCCTTGAGTCTCCCTTTGCTGAAGGTAACGGACAGAAGGTAACAGACAGTACAGCACGTTTAAGAACCAGGAACCAACAGCAACGTTTCTATAGATAGGAAAAAGGGCCCTGTGAGACTGTTTAAAGAGGGGAGCAGTGGTCATGCTGATAAGAGCCAACTAGGGCAGCTGGTAATGCTGGCTTCAGCTTGTCATGCTTGTTAAAATGGTTCATGATTAGTGATTTAAAGTACCTTTACAGTAGGGTTGAGTCAAGTGATTGATCACCATGGTCAAACCACAGCAAAGAGTCGGACACTAGTGTCCCCGAACCACTGCCAAACTTTTCAGTCAAATCACAACCATATATTTGTATCATAGCTGGTTATCAAAGGGTTAAGCAAGGTGGAAAAGCCCAGTAAAGTACCGAATTATAGTGTGCAGTTACCATGGTGTGCTCTTAGGAAGTGAAGTGCTTGTTTTACTGTACGCAGCAGTGTGGAGTAGTGGTTAGGGGCTCTGGACTCTTGACCGGAGGGCCGTGGGTTCAATCCCAGGTGCTGCTGTACCCTTGAGCAAGGTACTTTACCTAGATTGTTCCAGTAGAAACCCAACTGTATAAATGGGTAATTGTATGTAAAAGTAATGTGATATCTGTGTAATGTATAATGTGATATCTTGCAACAATTGTAAGTCACCCTGGATAAGGGCGTCTGCTAAGAAATAAATACTAATAATGTTACAAACGCCTTTTCTGTGAGAAACCCTGAAAGAGCCCTGAACAGACTAGAGAGAGGAAACGCCTCCCAGACAAAGGGCTGCTTGTTTGGCAGTGTAGGCTTTCCTTAGTCCTGTTTATTATCCCAGTTATCCATAATTCTCTCATGATGTTTCTGCATCTGCACAGAATCATCATTTAATCAGCATACCCTCAGGCAGAACCCGGGTGAGTCAGCCAGTGAGGGGAAATCGTCAGGCACTACAGGGACCCCTACTGGTCACATGGACCGCAGGTCTCTGACGTCAGCTGTCAAGCTCCTGGGTGTAAAGACTCTTCAATTCTTCTGAGCTGTTGAGGGGAGTTGCTGTGTGATGTCACTTATAAATTGAAGAGAAACTTGAGGGTAAGACACAAGAATTCCCCAAGATTGCAGCCTGTTTTTTTTTTTTTTGTAGGAATGTAATCCTAGTAATTCCCAATGTGAAGGTCATTATTGCTATTATACAAAGTGGAAGAAGATGTGGATTTCCTTCCTTATTTTATGTATTTTAAAGCATTTTGGATTTAGATTCTCCCTGTGTTTCCATCCTGGAGCATAGGGATCTAGCTTCCAGCCTCTGGTGACGTGGTCTCAGGTAGGTAACCAGGGAATGCACACCACAATTCAGTCCATTATGAACTCCTGAGCTTTCTGGCCATCATCATTTAATGCAAGTATACTTATTCAATTATACAACAGAATATTTCATTGGATTGGGAATCAAGTTTGTGTTACAGGGGATTTTGTTACACAATCGATTCTTATATGAGTAATTATTGTTTTATTTACCTGTTAGAGTTACAAAGAGAATGCTGGTTAAAGGAGTGGAATCAAAGCTTTAAAACTCATTTTGTTTTATTAGCATTATCATTGCTCACCATTTCGTTGTTCCGAGAATCTTTTGGTTCTTCCCTTCTTTATTTTTATTTTTTTATTTTTATGGAAATCCAAATAATTTAACTACATCCTGGTATCTGTGCTGTAGGTCACATGGTCTGGAGCCCATTGGGTGGAGTTTAAACCACAGCACATGACGTGATTCAGAAGGAAACCAAAGCAACATTCCATCTCTTTGATCTCCATATTCCAAATCGACATGTACAGTCCAAGCAAAAAAATCACAAAGCTTTTCCTAAGTTATTGAAATATTTCATTTGTGTGTGTGTGTGTGTGTGCATATTACACATTGTTGACATATGACTTGTTTACCTTGCATTTCCCTTTTACAACACACTGCTTTAGCAATCCCGAACAAATGCTGCACCAGAGTCCCCTCTAGTGGCTGTTTTGGGGATTACACATCGAACAATCACAATAAAATCACTCTCCAACATGGCATTGCATTCCACTCACACACATAATGAAAACCGGCTGTGTCACTTCTCTGTCTTCTTCAATTATGTAGCAAAAGAGCCGTTAGAGTTTTCACTGTGTACCCATCACTTCCCATATGTTTAATTTAAATTGTTGTAGACAGTATGAATGTGTGTGTGTGCGTGTGGGCTCCTGAAACACATTCCTGGCATATTTCAAATAGAGATCCATTCCCATCACAAGCAGAGGGAGGGGATGCTGAACTCGTGTATTTAATGGTGGTGTGGAGGGGATGGTTGGAGTGTACATGGCGCCAGCTGGTAGAAGAGATTGTAAAACATACATACACTGGGACTAGCAAGAACCAAAAAGCTTTCTTCAGAGAGGTCAAGGATTCTTCTATTTAACTTGCAATAATCCGCACAAAATCATTCTTTTTCTTAACAAGGACTATCCCTAACTACCCCGGACTCTAGCACACCCTGCAATAAGATCCTTATCTCTCTGAAAAGACTCAGTCGATCTCGGGGGTCAGTATCTGTCGGTACCTTTCCTGTACTAGGGCAGCGTCTCCAGTCCATACCTGGTGTTGAACAGTGCCTGTCCGTCCATAATCCTCTTCATGAGCAGCGCCTTGATACTTGTCCAAAAGCTGCTTCAGCTTGGAATGCTGCTCCTCACTCAAGAAAGAATCAAGATCATAAGCACCCTCCCACCAAAACAACCCCTTCATTCTGATGTAGATGGACTTCAACTATTCCAGGCTTGGTTTGTGCCATCTGCACTGCATCTTCTTCAGCCACTTCTTCAGGTTGGATTACAAACAGCTCCCCTAGCTTCTGATGGCAAACCAGTTCCCCTCCCTGTATTCCTAACCCACACAGATAGTCATCCTCTCCACGGTGTTCAAACTGAGGGCTACCAGAAAAAGATTGCTGCTCTACCAAAATGTTCCACTAGGCAGTTAGAATTTTGTCCCCCTGGTCCAACTCTGGCTCGGCCTTGGATAAGCATCTCACTGTATCCAGGAATCTTTAGGGGAAACCGGTTAACTGTGTGAACAAACCCAACTCGTCCAGTTCTGTCAGTAAAAAAGGCTCTTTCAACACGTACCTTCAAAGCGTGTCCACAAGCCTTTCTTCCAGGCTCATTTAGGCATGGCAGCCCTTGAAGGTTGTTGCTTTGTTTCTTTTGGAACAGTTCTTCCCAGCACTCCTGAATAATATCCAAGCCTAGCAAAGGCAGGTGCAGATGACAGACAGTGGTCTTGCACAACTAAAATGCCTCGTTGGGGAATCCTCACATCCCCAATCTCAGTGTCCATCACAGCCCAGCCTTCATAAGGGATTGCAAGTCCATTAGCAGCCTGCAAGGAAAGCCAAGCAGTAGGGTTTTGAAGATATTTCCCATGCTTCCCAAAATGCTGTTCAAAGAAACTCTCCTGCAGCATAGTGACTTAGCAGCCTGTGTCAAGCAAACAAGGGACCTTAATTCCTTCTATTAAAACTTCCACAATCGGGCTGTCTCATCGCCCCTTCGATCAATGGCACTTCTGGACTTTGGCATGCTAGTTTAAATGCTGTGCCGGGCTAGATGTGGGTGGACTTGCCAAGCTATGGCATTAACGTTCTATATGTCCTGATTGTTGGCAACATCTACAGATGGGCCTCCCTTGGGAATCGTCCCTGTCAAAAGACTGGTGATTAGTGTAGTACTGGCGTCCTCCCCTGCTGTGAGACGTTCTTGCTACATCTCATCTTGATTCTATAGGGATGGATGTTGGCCTCCAGCTCTGCAACTCAGCACGTAGTTCTCCCAACAAACAAGATAATGAAAGGGCTGTCAAGCAGTGCAGTAATGTGCTGCTGGAAGACGCGCCTCCTTGCAGACCCGCTGTTGTCAGGTTGAGTTTGCGTCCGTCTCCGCCGCTCACCCTTACAGCTGCAGACAGGCCCAGTCACTCTGGGTTTGCGGAAGTCTGGTGGAAACTGTCACAGTCGCCTTGCCTCACTTCACATGCCAGCGAGTCCCTTTCACCCACCACAAGGGATTAATGATGTGTGCACCAGAAACATTCACTACAGACTAGAGACAGGTTTACCAGCTCTCATGTGAAATATACATGGATTAAAAACACACACAGAACAGCATTCTAATTCATTCATGTATTCATGTGTCAAGCTTATGGGGATAATACAGTTAATAAGTAGACACAAACTTCCGACTGCAAAGAATAACTTTAATTATGGACAGCAAGTTGTCCTAGAACAGCAACCATTTTGCTAGTAACACAACTGTCCCAGTGAATACCAAGGAATACCAAGACAGAGCATCTGCATGGTGCTGCAACTCATTCTTCCAGGGACAGTGACCTGAGCACTGCATGTGAGCACCCAGCCATTCACACACTGCTTCCACAGGGAGGCAGGGTAGATTCACATACTGCTGACTCAGGGAGGCAGGGTAGAGTCACATACTGCTTCCACAGGGAGGCAGGGTAGATTCACATACTGCTGACTCAGGGAGGCAGGGTAGTTTCACACACTGCTTCCACAGGGAGGCAGGGTAGTCACATACTGTTTACATACAAGGGCCATAATGTTTTATCAATAAAGGGTTGGTGTGCCTTTTGCTTGCAGTGCTGCCCATTTTAAGGGAATACCCCTTGTGAACATGTGCACAGCAGATTATAGATTATTCTAGAATACTCCCTGAAGGCTGTGCCACAATATTAATGCCTGCTGTTACTCTGTTGTCCAATAGGGCACATTTCAGTTCAGTTTTTGAAAAGAGGAACAAAATGAAACCAGGATTAAAGCAAGGATGGGACTTCACCGGAAAACTTCACAATGTTTCCTTCTTGGAGAAAACTGAGATCAAAGGCAAAATTAGACATCTGCGCATTACAACTCCAATTAACTTCTTGTAGGAAACACGAAAACAAGCGCTTTCAATTTCATCGTGCAGCTGTGCTCGGAGACTTAAACCACCCCAAACTTGGCTCTGTTCTTTGCTTCCCCGCAAAGGAAATAGGAGCAACAAAATGGGAAATGTCAGACAACAAATCTGCTATTGATTTAAAGTGGAATGTATTGAAATCCTGAATAGCTTTTGAGTTATTGAACACGCTCTAGCCCAAACGTGAGATCTCATTTGACCTGCAAATTGACATTAAAACCTGCAGACTCACTACAGTCATTGTACAACCCACAAAATAAAACTTGTATGTAAGCTCACTTTTGGGGTGGTGTAAAAAAACTGAAGTTTGTCAATATCAACCTATGATTCGTTGACGGGTTCTTAATTCAAGTTGTAAATGATATCATTTTAAATGAACCAATGTTGTTGTTTTCTTTTTCTTTTATTGATTCAAAATGTAATTTTAATAATTTCTATTTATCAGTGTCCAAAATGTGCAGGCCTAGCAGTGCAATAGATGAAATTGAGCAGTGGAGTCACTTGGCTACTGAAAAGCAAGACTGCGTGTGGATGTGCTCTGGATTCAAAACCTCCAATTACTGTACTTCGTCTGTTTTAAAACCGTTGCGCCCACTAAGATGAACCAACATCCAGCTAAAATGACACCGTTAGACCTCAATGTTGTGTATGTCCTTGCGTGGAGCTGCGTCTTCGCTGCTTTTTTGCCTATAATCTGCGCTACACGAAGTGACGGGGCTAGTTAATTGTGCGAATGTGGATCCCTTCACTCACTGCGTGAGCAGTATGGAGTGATCTGCGACGTGCTACGACTGGCGCTGGAAGTAGTTCCGGGTGTTTGAGCGAGCGAGCGAGCGGTTCCCGGATGTTTGCTGCCGAGTGGAAAGCGGACGGGAGAAGGTGGGGAAGCCGAGGGAAAACACTGGCCGACACACCGGCCGGGGCAGAGTGGGTCTGACCCGGGACAAACACAAAAAACTATACAGCGGGGGGGGGAGCGGAGCCCATTCCCCGGGGCAAAGAAGAAGAAAAAGTAGCGGTGGAGGAGGGTGGACTGTTGTTCCAATACGTACCGGGACGGTCCAGCACCACCAACCCGGGTGAGTAGCAGGGAGAACACGGGGATGGGAGTTGAAGCGAGGCCTGGCAAGAGAGCGCCACTATTGGGGTGGAGGCTTGTACTCGAGTCCCGCGGATGGAGGGGAGCTGGCAGGCCCTGGTTGATCCCCTTCCTCTGCTGTCTCTGTCTGAGTCTTGACAGGGGGAGTCTTTGGTGATGTACCCGGGTCTGGGGCGCTGGAGCTGGGAGGCTGGCTTAACGTGTGCTGTGGCAGAAGCAAGCAAGTTAGTTAGTGGAGCAGCATTATTTTGGCTATGTAAGGTGGATCACCATAAATCGACTGCCACTACTCGATCTCGGGGGTTATTTTCTTAAAAAGATTTTTTTTATGACTATAAAAGTAGACTTTATTATTTTATTGTTTGAAAGAAAACCGTTTGGGTTCGGAAATGGTGTTTTATATATTTATATATATTTATTTCAGTTTTGTTATTAGTGAAATGGTACTGTCTGTGATTGCACGTTTACAGTGGGTACACCAGATATAGCTAAAATCTAGACATTTGCTACCTGGGTGTCGAGCGTTCAATCAAATGTTATAGAATACATTTGACGAGAACACAGCATTTTGAGTACTGTACATGTGCTGCATTTTTACTCCTGGAAAGCAAGCTCACTGGTTCTAGTACTGGGGTGTATTGCAGAATCACAATGTCTGGTAATTAGCTCGAGCTTTAAGATGTCGCTTTTCAAATATTTGTGTTTTCTTTCCAGTGTGAATTTGACGTTTTAATTCAGATAGTGTTGTTAGAACAATAAACGTGAGCGCGTAAATAAAACCTTTCAGGAACTTTGACAGCTGCTGTGCAAAGCGTCTGTGTGTCTTCAGTATTGGAAACGCCGAGTGTCGCAATTTTCATTGCAACTATATGAAAATTGCCTGCATTAACTGTACCCAGAACCATGTTACCTGGAGAACACATAACGTGCAGTGGAAATATCCAGTTATCATTGATAGGTCGCCAGAAATCACACTGTTGGGGAGTACATTAATATGTCATTTTCAACAAAACGGGGTGTAACCGCAATTCATGTGTTGCAGGATGATTGTGCAGGCATAGTGCATGGTATTGCGTGGTGTATTACACCAGGACCTGTAATATATTGTAGGGCACATTGCAAAACCATTTATATCCAGCTCTGCACTCACTGGAGTTAGACTGCATTGAGTAAGAAGAGTATATGTGGCATTGCGTGACAGTGTGTTTCACGACTGAAACTAGGTAAGTGGTAATGTAACTGGATTTGAATAGCAATTTGTTCCAGACCTCTTAAGAGACATTTAGATTCATTGGCATAAGGTGAATCATTTTTCATCAGCATTTTGTTTTATTTGTTTAAATACTTACAGAGACTAAAAGCATCATGGCCAGTTAAGTTTTAAATTGAAAGTTTCCTTTTCTATGTTGATAATGGGCTGCAATTCCCCGCTGTCAGGCATTTTATATGTAAAGCTCCAGGCTGAACTACAGGTTGAGTCACAGTGGGCTGCTCGCTCTGGTCATCATCCCGCCACAGCACTAACCAATAAAGTCCCAGTTCCCAGTTTATTTCTAAGTTGTGCCTCGATTCCATCTGTAACTGGGGCTGTTTTAAAAGTGATTTTAAGTTAGAGATCTGAGATCAAATCTGTTTGAACTTGGATTGTTATAGCTTTGTGTTCTAGTGGTGGAATTGATCCAGAGCCTGAAGCTGGAGGTGGGTATCAAAAATACCAAAAACAACACATTTAGGCATAGCAGTAGGTAAAGGAATACAAAAAAAAATGTAATGGCAAACTTGATGCAGTACTTACATGATCTTTGAGCTTTGTGTAAACTCTGGTTGTGGATTTGATTGTAGAGTGCAGATGGAAGATGACCCCAGTTTAATACTGGAATAAGATGAGTTTTACAGATCCATGTAATATTGAAGGCAAACAATAGCTATGTTTCCATCAACAAGACAAACACATTTCTAGTGAACTTGCAAAATTTGGCATGAAAATATATGCAAATCTTATCGTTCAAAATCTTATCGTTCAAAATCTTATCGATTCTAGGAACAAACAGCTGTACATAATGACATCACAAGTTTAAAAAAAATGGTTATCGCAAATAAAAGTTTGATGCATTTCCATCCGTTTTTTTATTTTTTATTCGCTCGCTAGTCTAGTGTATAAACTCAAGTGAATAACCAGCCTCGCTGAGCGTTCTAGTTATGTAACGTGTAGCTGGACTGAAAATGGACCAAGAAGGAACAATGTATTTAAGAATTAACTGAAATTAGACACATGCTGATTTATTTATATATATATATATATATATATATATATATATATATATATATATATATATATATATATATATATATATACACATACATAGCTCTACCCCGTTATAATGAGGTTGTTGGGGTCCTTAATTAGGAGACCATGTTGTTTGTGTTTCGTCTTATAACGAATATTGGCATTTTTGTTCCAGAAATGATTTACAATGCCTACAAGCCAAATTAATATTGTAGCATATGGTGCAAAATGAAGGAAGGAGACACACACAATTTGCAGGTACTTGAATCCACTCGTTTATTAGGACGATCATTCCCGGCCCCTGTTAGCCTGGGCCACACCAAAAACAACAAGTAGTCTTGCACTCTCACAGCAGCACAGCAGCTTGTCTCATTTTTTTCCTTGAGTCAATCATATCAATAAAAGCTTATTTTTTGTTTGTCTTTTAGCCATCTATGCAATGTAGATTCTTCAACATTTATATATTTTGAAACTGCTGCTTGAGTTGCAGCTTTTTTTACTCTGTCCACCAAATCAAGTTTCATTTTAACAGAGAAAGATTTGTTTTTTGCTGCCTGCCATGCTTCGTACTGTATATCTGGAACGTTCACCCAATGTGTACAAGGCAAATTGCGTTATGGGGGAAATGGGAGCCAGGACCTTACTGTGACCTTATAATGGATTCCGCACTGTAACAGGTTGTGTTATAATGGAGTAGCACTGTGTGAGTATATCTTTCTATCTATCTATATATCTATCTTCCAAATTAAAAACAATTGCCATTGTACAACTGTTCATATATTTTGAAGCTGTACTGTTTCCCTCATATGCAATTTAAGTAATCGTTATTATAATAATAATAATAATAATAATAATAATAATAATAATAAAGCAGACACAATGGCAGTCCTGTGTCAGATCCCCTCCGGAGATAGCTGTACCGAAACTTAAAAGAAGATTCAAAAGAAGTTCAATCCTGCTTGTGAAAATGAATATTTTGTTTTTGAGTGGTCCAGGGGTGGAATGTAATGAAGGAATTAAAATCTACAGTGACCAGAGATCATGCCGAGAAATGCCATGGTGTAAACTGATGATGAAAATTATTAAACATGTCTGCAGCAGAAAAGGAGATGTTTGTAAGAGAAGCAAAAGAAAACAGAGGGTCAGGTGTAAGTCGACATTTGTGAACTTGGACCAAAAAGACAAACATAATGATCTGTCTTACCTACACTACAGTTTGGCAAAAGATGTTACAGTTTACAACAGGTAACGTCTTTAAAGAAATCGCCACAAAAATTCACCCCAATTCCGCTGCCTTCCAAAGACTGCACTGTAGTGTATACATAAACTGTTGCCAGAAACAATGAGAAAATTGGCGACTGGCTTTTCAGCGAAACCCTGAAATCAGCGGGTGACAGACCAAAGTGACACGAGTCAACTTATTATTTACCATCGTTTTGTAAATGTTGAAGCAAGTTTGCTCTGAGTTTTTTAACCTAACAGAAATATCTGGATGCTATAATGCAGAAAGTCTAAGTGCAACCATATTCATTTGTTTGGAAAATGAGAAAAAAAATCCAGTACAGAAAATTGTCGGGTTTAACACTAGAACCGCCACAGCAGTCATTTTGACGGTTTGAGTACTCTGCGTGTCTGAAAGTTATGCGGTTGTCCGTTTATGACTTTTCCTAAGTACGTGTATTAAATACACTGACGCCGTTTCAAAGGCAGGATCGCAAAAATAAGGAAGATATAATCCCACCCACCTAGAACCACTTTTACAATACATGTTTTTATTTTCAATATAACCTACAATATTCTATTTATTTATTTATTTATTTATTTATTTTATTTTATTTTATTTTATTTATTTATTTTATATATACAAGCCTGTTATCTCTACTGGACCTGGCAGCCACCAATTCCTTCGTTTTGTACAAGGGATGCACCGGGGAAAATATCAGTAGGAGAGATTTCATCTTGAAGCTAGCCACAGTGCTTCGGCAGAAACATTTCGATCAGAAAACTGCAAAGCAGCAGCTCAACCTGGATTCTATACTGCACACGTGACACATGCAAGGGAAAACATATGTTACTTTTGTTAAAAAATAATTTTTACAGTTTTGTATGTACATATACCTGTTTACACACTAATTTCTTTTGAAATGTTTATTTTATTATAGTTTTTCATTTTTTGAAGTAATGCTTTATATGTGGTAAGTTAGAAAATAAACCCTTTTATGTTTAATTGTTTGTTTAAATATGGCGTTTCGGCTGTGCAGATGTTTGATATGATGTGCTTGAATAAAACTTGAGTTGTATCCGATAGTTTGTCTTTCATTTTAATATTGATGTTGTTTAAAATGTAACCGTCATAATGACAAACATAGATTCAAGAATCATTCTTTTTGATAATTATGGGGGTCAATTACAGCTGTGGAAAAAGTTTTGCACACCTTAAAGAATTAACCAGTTTTGCTTCATAAAGTCAAATGAAACCTGCTGAACAATGTTACGTTAACATATTGAATTACATATCGCTTTCTAGTTTTCCATATAATTAACAAAAACTATAAAAAATAAATAAAAAAAACGAAACGCAACAATCACAGAGCGACCCTCTGGATTTCAGTTTAATTTTTTTTTAGCGATTCTACTTTGTTAGTCACATGCTTTTGTTAACTTCAGGGCTTTAAATGTTTATGTTTTGCTGTTTTTAACTACATTTTTATAATTTGTTACACCACCGTGAAATTTAAAATTTAAAATGTTATGACTGTGAAATTTAAGATTTTTTAAATGTTATGACAATTTACAAAAATGTGCCGTGAATTTGGTAGGGCAAATGTAAATAATACCTTAAATTTAAAAGATTAGTCTGTGCCTTGCCAGAAGCTCTCTTGGCAGCCATTTCTGGGTTTCTTTGTAACCAGTAGAAGATCAGCTTTGTCCACAGCTAGCCAATCAAAAGTGATAGGGGTGGGACATAAACACTTTTAAAATGTTTATGTGTCGGTGCTAGACTTCCGCAATTCAGTTTTTAGAAACTTGCGTGGCTCTCTGGAAATACAGTGGTTTGCCAGCAACAGAACGATTGATGTCCAATTGCTGTCCCAGGCGTCAGGCGATATGAATTGCACGCCCCTGTATATAATATATATTGTGTGTGTGTGTACATATATTTATGAATCAGTCCTTAGAAATTCTGGCATGTGATTGGTTAAAACCTCATCACATGACCAAAAATAGATCCAACTATTGCCCCCGTGATTGTGACTTTGGGCATTATAGAACCCTGTTGGTAACTGTAGTTCTTCCCTCAGGGGCCATAGTTTCCCAATATATGCCTCCTCTCCAGTCCATATTTACTATATATAGCAGGGGGAACTCGGCCCAAATAAAACTGCAGTTTAAATAGAACAGTTGTATTCCATTTATACATTCTAACATATTTTAGGGGGTAATTCAAGCTAATATGTACTTTTTCACGTGTTTCATTTCTATCTGTATTCAGTTCAGTGCATACAAATTATATTTTCCTGACCTAACTGGAGTTGGAACAACATGTTTTCTATGACTTCCTGAACTCGCATATAAATTTGTGATTGCCCCGAAAAAATAATAAAATTGCAAATCTGTAGCCTTCCTCAAGAATTTAGTGTTTTCAGGTTTGAAAAAAAAAAAAAAAGATTCCTTTTCAATTGCAATCTCACTGTTCATTACTGTTTTGGATTTCAAAACAGTGTGCAGTATTCTGCAGTGATCATAGTGGTGAAATCAACAGTAATGGACAACATGTCCGTTCACAGCCCAAATTAGTCCCCACGGAAATCTGCTCTAAAATCTGCAAAAAGAAAAATGTATTTTCTGCAAAGAATTTGTCTAATTCTGCAGCAACGATTTGTTAAAATGTTTATTTTTTAAGGTTTTTTTTTTTTTTACGTGCAGTTTGAAAATCTGAAAATAGAACTGCTTATACATTTGAAATTAGTTTCCCGAGTACAGTAATCATGCTCTGCACCTTTTATTTATTCTATAAACACGCTGCCTGAGTCTCTCTTCCACACTAGTTTAACTTCTCCAGAATCTCCCAGACCGACATTGATGCAGTTGTTTAGAATGTCATATCAGTCAACCTGAACAAAACTGTTCACTGCATTACAATACACACTACTGATTCAGTTTTTCTGCTATGCATTGACAATTCTGCAAGCAGGGGCTAATTCCGCAATTGCGGAATCACGTTTTTCTGGAGGGACTGCCCAGTGCACTGAATATGTCAGAATATAGATCACTCAATAGTATGTTTAGCAGTCGCATTCTTGAAAGATAATATATTCTGACACTTACTGTAGCTTAGTTTGTGTTTCTTTTAAAAATCGCTTTTTTATGAGCCGGTTCCTAATAATCTGGCTGGCCACATTCTGTCATCACTCAAAAAAAAGAAAAAAGAAAAACAAATCTGTAATTTTATTAAGAAATACAAGTGACATGTAATTGTGTCAATCTTAACAGTATATCTGAAGATGTTCACTGGTTTCTCCCACTGAACGCAGATACAATTTTATGAAGTTTTCTTCCCTTTAATTCATCTGTTTATTTCATTATTGTTTGGTTGAACTAATTGCTCTGCTGTATTGTGTGGAAAGATAAAATGTCAGTGTGGTGGTGTGTTTTTTTTTTTTTTTTGCAAATGATTTGCGATAGGGGAGCATCATGAGCTAGAAACTTTTTACCTTTTTTTTGATACAATAATCTGTTGCGTATCCGACTGCCGACTGGTGGGAACAGAGTAGGAGTGGATATGTAGAAAGTCTGGTAAATGAATCCTGTTTTAAATACCATTATATGCAGCTGTAACAATTACTATATTCACACAATTATTGTTTTGAGATTCAGCTTTTATTAGGGCGCTCCCCGAAATCCCTTGGTTAGAAAGATACAGGGTATTAATTCTTGTGACAGAGTAGTCATCTGCCGTGTGGGTGCGTGCATTCGCTGCTGAGTTACAGACAGGAGATTGAGATGGAGGTTGAAGTTGATCGCCCGCAGGCTTAACAGGATTTATTCAACACACCAAACAGCTCACGGGACAGTACCAGCAATGGCAGAGCATGGAGCACATAGAACGCAGTGTATGGAAACTTTGGTGGGGTCTACAATCTCTGAACTAATCTTCTGTGTTCAATAATCAACTAACGTTGCTGAAGAGCTTGATCGTGGCGGATAAATGGTTAGGGTGGCTATGTGATGAACAGATACACGACGGATTACTGTGTGTGTGTGTGTGTGTGTGTGTGTGTATATATATATATAATGTTATCAGGGGCTTGTTACACAAAGCGTTTCTAAGCATTTAGCAGACTTCTAACTAGTTATCATCCTATCCGTTTAAAAGTTCTAGGTATCATTGATAGTCAACTATTGGTTTTGGAATCGTTTTTAATGTTTGTTAGTTTTTTGTCTGTTCAGTGAAATATACACTATATTGAACCTTTATTAGTTTACATGTCCCGCAAGTGAGTACAGTTACTATGGTAATTTATCATTGGTATCACCTAGAATCAAAATAGATAGCAGGACAGTACAGAGCCTTTGTGAAAAGGGTTGAAGATCTTCTAGACTCCGAAATCCTTGATTTTAGCAGCCTTCTAGCTTCTCATTTTAGAAGCGCTTTGTGAAACACGCACCTGGTTCCTACGTATAAACATTAGTAAAATACTAAACTACATTTTATAAAGTGTTAGAAGTTGTTTGCACTTATGACTCCTAACAACATCTGAAAGTTTCTCTTGACTACCTGAAATAGACAATTTACATGTATAAAATCAAATGTAAATGTACTGTATACATTATATCTAATAAAATCAATGGTTACCTGCAGCTCAATTCATTGCCCCAGCAATAGGCTAACCTTTTATTTAAATTATCAATACACTTTCCTCTCAGCTCTGTATTTTATAATATTTACAGAATATGTTACAATTACTTTGCAGTTCATCCTTTTAAGAACCCAAAATTCACAAATGTACAAAAACTTGAAAATCTGCATCTAGGAGATTGGTCAAATAAGTGGTAATATGAATGTTTTGGTTCATTGCTGTGTTTCCAACTCAGTCCTCAGAAAGCAAGAATAAAAATCAGCTACAGTACAGGCCTGCTTTAATTATGATGATTCTGCACGGAATCATGCCCCTGAGATCTAGTGGAAAGGCATTAATGATTCAAATTTGAATCTTGTTTACAGTCATGTGTGAATCCCCTCCTGTGTTTAACAGAAGTCCTTTTATTCGAAAGGTCAGGGGATGACTGTGTCTGGTCTTGAAATGTATTATAATTGGCTGTTAAGAATGCTCATTTCAGTGCTTTAGTGGCACTGAGCACAGACGCAGCTATACCTGTGCTGCATGGTACAGTGCACCCTCTCGTACTCTTCTACTGTAGCTCTGCACCATAATCCCAATTCAGTTCTACTTGCATTCTCACTGTAAGGTGGAACAGGAATACAGTAGCATGTTATATATGGCTCCTAATGACAGAATTATGAAGGGGGAACACTGGAACCTTGGTTACAAACGGATACAGTACAAGGCCTATCGTACTGAAGCACTTCTTACATATTTTTATTACCGTAATCTGTCACGTATCCGACTGCTGTGGGACCAGACTAAGGGCGGATATGTAAAAAGTCTGATAAATGAATCCTGTTTTAAATAAAATTATACACAAGGAGGCTGTGTGGTCCAGTGGTTAAAGAAAAGGGCTTGTAACCAGAATGTCCCCGGTTCAAATCCCACCTCAGCCACTGACTCGTGTGACCCTGAGCAAGTCACTTAACCTTCTTGTGCTCCGTCTTTCGGGTGAGACGTAGTTGTAAGTGACTCTGCAGCTGATGCATAGTTCACACACCCTAGTCTCTGTAAGTCGCCTTGGATAAAGGCGTCTGCTAAATAAACAAATTATAATAATAATAATAATAATAATAATAATAATAATAATAATAATAATAATAATAATAATAATAATAATAATAATAACTGCAACAATTACTATATTCACACAATTATTGTTTTGAGATTCAGCTTTTATTAGGGAGCTCCCCTAAATCTCTTGGTTAGAAAGGTACTGGGTATTAATGTTTGTCACAGAGTAGCCATCTGCTGTGTGGTTGCGTGCATTCGCTGCTGAGTGACAGGCAGGAGATCGAGACGGAGGTTGAAGTTCATATACCCCGCAGGTGAACAAGATTTATTTACATATCAACACACTGAACAGCTCACATGACACTACCAGCAATGGCAGCGCACGGAGCACATAGAACACAGTGTATGGAAACTATGGTGGGATCTGCAATCTCTGAATTAATCTTCTCTGTTCATTTAATAAACTAACATTGCTGAAGAGCTTGGTCATGGCGGATATGTGACGGGCGGATACACAACAGATGACTGTATTTGTAATAGTTTACTCGTCTCAATCACATCTCAAAAGCAGTATGATTATTGAAAAATAGGAACATGTAAAATGCTGTTTGCTATAGAGGGCCACAAAGCCATTGCAGTGCTTTCAGGCAAATGGCTTCGGTCTTTTGGGATCTCTTTTATTATTAATATTATTCAAAAAAACAAGTTTTTAGTTTTGCTCAGTTGGATACTTCAGTCTATTTTGGCTGTAAATTAATTTTTAAAGGCGGCTTCTTGCTGGATGTGGGATTCAGTAAGTGCTGCATTATGCAATGCTGGTTACTGGTGGGGGTGGGTTGGTTTGTGTGTGTGTATGGAGGGGTGGGGGTGTGTGGAGGGGGCAGGTGTGTGTGGGCGTGGGTTGGTTTGTGTGTGTGTGTGTGCGTGTGTGGAGGGGCAGGGTGTTTGTTTTGGGGTTTGGTGGGGTGGGCGGGCATGGGTGTTTGTGTGTGGTTAGTGTGTGGGGTGGGGTGCGTGGATTTGTGTGTGGTTGGAAGGCGTTTGCCAGAGTTGGTCTTCTTGCATGTGTTGAAATGCGCATATCCTGATTTTTTTCCTCTGATTTTATAGTATAATTTAATTTAAGGGAGGTACAGAAAAATGTAATATATAATTATTTGGTTGGATAGATTTAATAATGAATTTAATGATGACACTGTGAAAATAAAATGCCCCAGAAATCTGTTTCTTTTTAAGGTGAATATTCAATGGCTTTCTAGTGGATTGCACCTAATGATGTAATGCTGCCAAGAAACATGTCTATCAAACCTCCAATCAATGAGGCGTGTGGACCTCAGTGTTCAGCAAGTTCTAACTTTACATTTTCCATTTGGCTTTTTTTTTGTAACATATTTGAAAGTAGGCAGTCAGAGTAAAACATTATTGTTATTTTGCAGTTGGTAAGTGTGTGTGTAACACTGTTAGCACAATGATGA
Source organism: Acipenser oxyrinchus oxyrinchus (assembly GCA_030684275.1). Lineage (NCBI taxonomy): Eukaryota > Metazoa > Chordata > Actinopteri > Acipenseriformes > Acipenseridae > Acipenser > Acipenser oxyrinchus. The sequence continues at coordinate 20,776,116 of CM060268.1, forward strand.
ATTACTCTACCATAATTGTCACCACCAGGCACAGGAAACTGTACTAGATGTAGAAGCAGTTAACTACTTTAACGCTTGGGTGGAGATTTAATTGATACAGTTAAATAATTAAGAACATGATTGGAATAAAGACCTGGTCAGGGCAGGCTGGGCTGGTTATCACTATCAGTGTATTGTTAAAGACAACTACCAGTAGTCTGGTTACTTTACAGTAGGCATGGTAACTCTGAATAAGCAGCTCTTGTAATTCAGAAGGTTTTGGACAGATACAGTATGAACATTAATCAAATTAGTTTGTCGGCTCTTTACTGAAATGCACCATTGCTGTTTTATTAAAATATATGTTTTAGAGCTCGGACAAATATCTGAATATTTGAACGAATATTTTTAGACATGTATTTTGATACAAAAATCAGGTGTTCGTATTCACTAGAAATGACAAAAATGCCTTGCACTTATTTACCGCCTCACCAGAAGTTGTGCAACAATTTAAAAAATGAAAAAGAGCTCTGTGTGATATGTGAGATTTAATATATAAATTTAAAAAAACAAAACAAAAACAAAGCACAGGCTCTGTTTAAAAGTTTTAGGCAGCAAAAAAAAAAAAAAACAGATTATGCCCATGCATGCATGCATAGTGATCTCTATGGAAAGCCACCTGGGTCAAAAAAGCGTTGTGCTGCTTTAGAGCGAGTCAGAATCCAGAATCTCATAGGACAGAAAAAAGGCAAGCACGTCATTCTGAAATGCCTCGCTTAAACACTGCCCAACTTGCTGGAAATGCTGTGTAGTGATTTTTATATAGATTGTATATATTATATATTTTTTGTTGCGACTATGTTGAATGTAATAAACGAGAACCAAAGCGGTGAGTTTTTTCCCCTTCGTTTTCCACGTTTTTGTTTTATTTAAAGTGTTTAAAGTTAAATTTCAGTTTTCGTTTGCTTGTTCAGCTACAAAAATGCACAAGTCAACCTCATGTTATTACTTTATAAAAACATATATGGCCACTGTTTACTGTGAAGAAACAGCAATGGCAAGGAATGAAAAAAAAAAAAATGCGGTGTCAACTTTATGTACTATTTATTTTGGGAATAAACAAAACAATGTTACTTGTACTGCTGTTTGGCATCATTTGTTTTGCAGTTAATTCACTGGGGTAAAGTAAGGCTTACACAAGGTATTCATTACTCCTGGGATATTCTACTTTAACGTGTTGCATAGTGTAATGTCTTGCTGTAAAATAAAGTCACACACACAGGAGCATGCCCCCTGCCCCTGCTGCTATGTTATGAGTGAAGATACGAACATGAAAATCCCATGTTCATCCCAGCACTAACGATTTTTGTGTGAAAAGTTGCCTAAATGTATGTGTGGTTAATTAATCTGGAAACAAGCATAAACAATATAGTTCTAAGTAAGATACAGCAATTCTGAAACGGTCCTGAAAAGGTTACATTATGCTTCTAGTCTTTGTGGATGAATTCCACTTTGGTGCAACAGAAAATATGGTATTTGCTTCTAAGTTCTCATTATAGACCCAATAAATTCTGTACATTTTACATTTTTTGGTAGGGGAAGGTTCCGTTCATGATTCATAATATCCCAGTTTGAAGCCAAAAATGAGGCCCGTCTCCCAATAGAAGGAAATACTTATCTGTCAAGGAGTAACCAATACAAATGATTATTTTCATTCACTGCTTCACTGAAGTAGGGCATTTAGATTTTAATTTGCATGATACTGGTCACTTTCTGGTGTTAATTTCAAAATGACTTGTTGGATTTTTGAGAAGCCTGGCATGGTGTTAAAGTGACTCATATTTCCTCTGGCATGATTAGTGCTTCCTTTTGCATTCATCACATTTCTTAAATATACCATGCAGTAAGATACTGCTTCTTGATTATGTTGGATAACAGAAGTAGGGGTGAATTGTAATGGCCGTGATCAAAAAAAGTCCCATGGCATGAGGGCAGTAGGTGTAGGCCTGACTTGTAGCACATTGGAAAGTCCTGCTTTGAGTATATTTTGAGATGTACTGTATGCATTATTACCATGGCAATCTAGAAAAGCAGAAATGTACAGTAGGGACAAACTTTTTGTATTCTTTTTTTTTTTAGAAAGCTTGACTTGTATGTTGGTTGTGGCAGTATTTCATTCTTTTTTTTCCTTTTTTACATCAAAAGTTGGTAATGATGTGGAATGTATGTAGGCCTAATTTCTTCTAAGGATGAAAATATTTTAAGGTATTAACTACCGTTGTGATTATAATTTTATTATAAATTGTAAAACAAATGTAGCCCAAGCTTGACTTTTTTTAAAGCCTATTTTAGCAGGGCTCTGTTCTGGACTGCATTTAGTTGTATGTTACTTTAATGGAAAGATACATTCAGTCACTGATCATTAGAAGGCCTTTCAGCATGGTACCAGGAAAGCTTCACTTGCTTCTTAATCTCCCTAATGTATAAAACAACCCATCACTTCAACCTTGAACCGGCTCTGGCATAACAGATATAATGCTTTTGAGAAATCCATGAAAACATGGGGAGAGTTGGGTTCCCCAGGGTCCTCTTTTTTTTTTTTAAAGGAGCTATTTTTAATATGAAACTGTTTCATACGAAACTGTAACTTTAAACACCACTGATGAATGTTAAGCTTGGTGTCACCTGTCCTGTGTAAATACTATTTTTTTTTCTGATGCTAGCGTGCCCATTCACTTCATGTGGTTTATGTGCATAAAATATGTATTAGTTTATTGTATAATTTGGTATACACTACCGGTGAAAAGTTTTAGAACACCTCCATTTTTCCAGTTTTTATTGAAATTTACACAGTTTAATGTCTCAATGTACTCTGAAATTAAAGCATAGAACAAATAAACAATTGGAGATAAAAAAGAAATCATGGAATCATTTTGTTTAACAAAATTTAATCTAAATTTTTGACTCCTCAAAGTAGCCACCTTTTGCAGATATAACAGCCGAACACACTCGTGGCATTCTTTCTACAATGGAAATCAAATATTGTTCGGAAAGTTCTTCCCAACACTGTTGCAGAAGTTCCCACAAATGTGTTGCACTTGTAGGTTGCTTTGCTTTCACCCTTCTGTCCAGTTCATCCCAAACCAGCTCGATGGGGTTTAAGTCTGGAGACTGTGCTGGCCATTCCATGATTTGAAGCCTACCGTCTTGTTCTTTTCTTCTAAGGTAGTTCTGACATAGCCTGGAGGTATGTTTTGGGTCATTATCTTGCTGTAGGATGAACCCCTGACCAACTAGGGGTATACCAGAGGGTATTGCATGGCGCTGCAAAATGCTGTGTTAGCCGTTTTTGGTTCAGGGTGCCACTCACTCTGTGCAAGTCGCCGACTCTGGATCCAGCAAAAGAGCCCCAGACCATCACGCTTCCTCCTCCGTGTTTGACAGTTGGTGTCACACACCGAGGAACCATCCTTTTGCCTACTCGACGCCGTACAAAAACCCTGTGTGATGAACCGTAGATTTCAAATTTGGATTCATTGGTCCATAAGACCTTCTTCCAGTCCAGTAGTCCACTGGCGGTGCTTCATGGCCCAGGCAAGCCTCTTTTTCTTATTTTGCCATCTTAGCAATGGCTTTCTTACTGCCACTCGACCTGTCAAACCTGCAGCTCGAAGTCTTCTCTTCACAGTTGAAACTGAGACTTGCTTACTTCGACCAGTGTTAAGCTGTGCTTGAAGCTGTTGTCCTGTGAGCCGCCTATCATGCAAGTTGTTGACTCTCAGAAACTTGTCTTCTGACTCTGTTGTGGCTTTGGGTCTGCCAGTCCTCTTCCTGTCAGAGTTTCCTCCAGTTTCCAAGTGCCTTTTGATGGTGTAGGAAACTGAACTCACTGACACCTTGGCTTTCTTTGCAATTTCTGTAAAGGAAAGACCTACACTTTTAAGGGTTATAATGGTCTGTCTGTCTTCCTTTGTTAATTGCCTTTTTCTCGCCATTATGATAGCAATATACTACTTCCTGCAGTACAATACTGTCCAAATAATGCTTTGAGGGTGTAGTAACACAGTCTGTTCCAACACTGCTTTTATACAGACAGAGGGTTTGTAAGTAATCAACAAAAGTTGGGACACCTGTAGGAATTGTTAGCATCAACTTTCAAGGCTTAATTTACATCCATTGCTGCAGAACAGCTGTAAGTTGTTAACCCATTACTTGTTCCCTGAAAAAGGCCTTTTTGTATAACTCTGAAATGTACATTATTTTTCAGTTTTTGGTAACCTAAACTTTTTTTTTAACCTCTGGCAGTTTACCGCTTACTGCTTAACTGCTTACATTTCAATAAAAACTGGAAAAATGGGGGTGTTCTAAAACTTTTGACCGGTAGTGTAAATCAGAATTGTAAACTGTACTACGTGATGCTACACTGACAGTATTAAATAGAATAAAAAAGTGAACTGTACAGACTAGGGCTTCAGGTTGTTTATGATTGGTTGTTTTTTTTATTAAATGTCTCCTCTATGTTTGACATCCAATTGTTTTTTGGTAAAACCGAAATTAAAGATTAAAACTGAAAAATAACCTGACCTGCTCACAGAAGCATCTAATTTAAGCAGCTTTCCAGATATTTGTCCACAGTCTCCTGCTTTTTCCAGTTTCACAATGGATCGGGACCTCAGCTAACACTATTTTCTTTCAATACTTTTGCATTTGTCTGTTCTAGTAAGTTTAGCATCATTATTTTTTTTTATTTTTTTTATTTATTTATTTTTTTTTAGGTCTACACAAAGTCATTTAATGGACATGACAGACTGAACAACTTAAAAAAAAAAAAAAAAAAAAGTGTTAACTCAAACCTCCAGTGTCAGCTTTTCACTTGTTAGGATGCACTTTAACAAAAGGCTTAGGTTAGAGTAGGCAGGCTCTGTGTTTGTGTAGCACTGAAATGCCGCTGGCTTAGTGCTGAGACTGCAGGTGCTTTTTCATTACACCAACAAAACAAAAAAACTCAGTTGCAGTTCAGTTTTGGCTTTTATCTGTATCATTCGGTTTGGAATTTTATGCAAATGTCGGTTTCGGTTTGGGAAAATCATAACCGTTGCAGCCGTAGTACAGACAGTGAATGTAGTGACAGTCCACATGCACTATAATGCATTGATTTTAAATATTGATAGTCAAAAGTCATAACTCCAGTTACACAGCAAATTAAAATATATCCACGGAGGAGAAAGACCCCGATTTGTTGTGTTTGTCTCGTACACATAACAGAGAACTTGAAATTCAAATGTAAACCCAATGTAATGTAGTACATTTTACACTAAAAACTACCCGATTTTCTCTCACGTTGTTTTTAATACTCTTCACAAAACACACAACATAAAATTGACCACTGGAAATGTATAGCTATGTTAAGGTGCTACCACATAGAATTAATAGAAGGTTTAGAAATGTGACTAACATCTAGCTGTATTGCACCCCATGGGAATTCTGCAAATGGTTGTGATAATTAAGTTTTAAAGTGTTTAATTAAACTTTTGAAGTTTTATTTCAGGCTGCCTGGCTTTTTTTTTTTTTTTTTTCTGGAATCGTTGCTCTCTGCTGGAGTAAGATCCCAAATGAGAGCAGAAACATGGGCTAGAGGGCAAATTTATAATAAGCTGCAGGACGGGGGTGTCTGGAGCAGGTGTGACTCTATGACAGCATTATAATGCACATTGCATTTCTGTAGAAAAGTCACGTAAGTCTAAGATTGCAGGTCATTGTTGTCACTGACTAGTTGAAAATTAGAGTTCCTTGATGGATTCAAGGTCTATATTTTGTATCAAGGCTGTGCTTGTCCAACATGGGTATAATGCACTTGACCGTCTTGTATTTCCATCTTTACAGCAGTGGCCAGTAGACAATTCGCATGGTTCCATCATTTGTGGTTTATTTCATTGAAATTTATAAAAGAAACCTAAGGGAATCTGGCATGTGTTTCAATAATATTTGGTTTGACATCGGATGCTGTTGGAGAGTTCTGTGTCTGTTCATTGAAAGGGCAAATTAAATTGACATCACAGTCCCAACAAACAAAGATCTGCTTGCTTGGGTGACATGTACTACAGTACATGCTATGCTATACATTTTAACGCCTTGGATGTAGCTGTAAAACCAGCCTGTTGACACTGAAGTTTTAGGATAGGAAAATCGATCACTGTACCGACTAAATGTTCTGGATCCCTAGTGTCCATATTCAAGGCATTGTTATAAGCTCTTGGTTTCAGACTTAAAGAACTACTTTGAATGGATATGAAACATCAGAATTCAAGCTTCCCTGTACAGTATCACCATTACCCAGTTCCCTTGCAAACTTTCCTCTAGTTGGTCTGTTCTATTTCTTACACCCTCTCGAGCCATTGTGTTGAGGTGGACTGGTTAATATTTACACTCGTAGACTTGGAGGTAAAACATGGTTCTGAGAGCTTAATTGAAACCACAGAGGTACTTTCAATTCTGAGGTTTATAAAGTCATTAGGACATGATGACTGATGCAGAGTGGATCTAAACAACAAGAAGAATACATTTGTTAAGAAAACTGCACCCATACCAAGCTCTTTAAGGTCTGACAATAAATTATTTTAGGACAATATTGAACAGTAATGCTGCAGCTGAAAGTGGGGCAACACTGAAAATGGGATGGTGTTCAATATGATATCAGTTTAGTGTTCTTGGAAATTAACCAATGTAATAGAAACCGTGTAGGTGGATAAATAAGTCAGTCTCATCTCTTGCTTACAGTATATTTACTGGAGGTTCAGACAGTGCTGTATGGCTGTGAGCTAAGAGGAAGCTCTGATGCTGCTGGCATTCGCTGTGAAACAGCCGTGGCTTCCTCCTGACACATCACCAGCCCCACATTCTATTTTAAGTAAGTTTAGTCAATACTTTGTTTTATTGCTAATTCCAGGACTATATCATTCTTTTGTCTCTTGTTATAGAACTAACAGAAAAGGCTTTTATTTATATTTAATTTTTTTTAATTTTTAATTTTTTTTTAAATTTTTTTTCTGGACCATTACTCCCAGTATAACATGCTAATAGACTGTTTGTTTATGCTGGGTGAAAAACTGAGAAATACGTAGATGTGTTTACTGCAGTATAGCGCTCTTCATCTGTGATCGGTGTGTCTTTGTGTGATAAAAAGTTGGGTTGAGTTAGAGTACTCCACTTAAAACTAATTGCTGGAGCACTTAATTTATTAGTACTCTCAATGTCGCTTATATGAAAATAAGTTAAATACATTTCAAAGCTATGCATGCATACCGCCTTCATGTGAGAGCAATTATAAAAAGGAAGGGGTTTGGCAATCGCCTCCAAGTAGAATTTCTATTTGTGCAACAGAAAGATTGACACTGCTGTTGGTTTTCTCCTAGGCTCGGTCTAGTGCTTCAGTGGCACAGTCTGTGTTCATGCTGTAGTAGGCGTGGTGTGGAATCCAGTCCACATGGTAACAGAGTTAATGAGTAGCGTTTTTTCTGACGTTTGTTATATTTCTTTAATAAAATCCCTAAACAAAGGAACATTTTTTGTACATTGCTGTGTACTTGGATTTTGGACTGGAATGCTGAAATGTTGGAAGTTTTTATTTTTATTTCGAATCTGCTAAAAAAAAAAAAAAAAAAAAAGGAACAGCTCATTGCATATAAGCGGACATAGCTTGAAAAAAAAAAAAAATTATTGACTTTTTTTTTGTTTTGTTTTTTTACACATTGACTTGGAATTGTTCTTTGTTTGGATTTTGTATCAAGCAGACTGGAATGTTATAGACTTTTTTTAAAAGTGAAAGCAGCAAAAATATGGACATTGCGATCCAACAGATTTCTTGTCGGTGGACTTCGCATTCCCCAGTCTTCCCAATACTAGGCAGATGGCTTTTTTCACTTGAAATTGTTCTGTATGATTTTGGACCATATGGCCGTTTATATTTAGTTTTGTTTTTATGTTGGAACTACTGTGCTAAAGTAAAGGACCTCTGAGACATACTTCAAACAGGTAGGCCAGGCATCTGTTTTTAACAATTTAATGTAAAGTGTGTGTGTGTGTGTGTGTGTGTGTGTGTGTGTGTGTGTGTGTGTGTGTGTGTGTGTGTGTGTGTGTGTGTGTGTGTGTGTGTGTGTGTGTGTGTGTGTGTGTGTGTGTGTGTGTGTGTGTGTGTGTGTGTGTGTGTGTGCGTGAATATCAATATCTTCTGTTATTTAGTACTACTTGAGTGTACACAATTAAAGGCAAACATTATGTTCATTACTTAATATATGACTTGATTGTGTGTTAGACTGGCATTTAAAAATAGGACTTATGGCAATGTTTTGGAGGTTTATGTACACTAGTATGTAGAGAAGAGTATTGTGTGGCATTTGGTTTGAGGACTCGAGTACACACAAATTGTAATGCTCGAGTACTCTAGCAATATGTTTCTCTCAAATCCCACCCCGATAGTTAAAGCAGTGTTTTTTGTCTTCTAAATAAGCCATGGCAAACCCTTTTATACCCCAGACCAGCAGCCTCATGTCAGCCCGAATGTAGTTTCCTGGTGAATCACTTCATTTCAATGGCCAAGTGGTTCTGCAGCAGTTTGGAAGGCCATGGTTAATGCAGAATAACCCTTGAACTAAAGGAACCTGCTCTTTCGCTCCATGTTCCTCTTTTCACATTCACATTGCATTCAAAAAATGTGGGCTGGCATAAGAAAGCAAACCGGGATGCCGGAAGCTGAAATCAGCCTTTGGTCTTGAAGTGGAATGAAAGTGAGTTGACACGTGTGGTGATGTGCTTACAAACTGTCTGCCTGCCTGCCTGCCTGCCTGCACTCACCAGTACCATTTTCAGTGGTGCCTAAACCCAAAAAGACAGAGCCTTGCAAGGTTTATCCTGTCACTAGAAACTCTTGAATTACTGCACATTATTCATTTTGTTGTAGTTGTTGTTATTAGGATTATTATTGCAATATAAAAAAATACATATCTACCAGAATCTGGATTTGCAAAATCAGGTATTTGCCCAATAAACTGTGCATTCCTGTTTAGTTCCTAACGCTTTACTCAGGTAGCGGTAAGTAACAATTCCCTACAAAGTACAAATCAAACTGTAATTGGAACTACTAACAGTATGAAGAGGCCCCAAACACATGCTGTGATGGTGCTCTGCTGCCTTACACTTGATCTTGCTTTGTGATCGCATCAGGAGTGCCAGAAACACTTAGAATGTGAATAATGTATTTTGGCCATTTCAGTAGGTAATTTCTGCCATCCGATTTAAAGGTATTTTTGAAATTACTTTTTAATGACTGATCTGTACGTTAGGATGTGGAAATTACATGACAATGGTTTGTAATATTTCAGTTTAGCCTGAAGGATGTTTAATGGTGCCAAGGTTGTAAAAAAATAAATAAATAAATAAAATCAAATATACAACTGTATGAAGTGGTTTAATTTAATCTGTTAAAACTGAAAGCAGTAATAAAACATATTTCTAAGGTGGTGTATCCGTTATATATGTTTGTATTGCTCAAAACGTCAGTTTATGTTTAAAGTTTTCAGCATCTTGGATTGCTCCCAATGCACACGCAAGGCAAATCAACGTAACTTCAAGGTCAGAGTCAATACAGGTCCTTCAGTGTCTTCTGGAAACGCTGTTTTTCTTCACTTCATTTGTCTGTTCTCTCCTGCATTCTTTTCTTAACTTTTATTTATTGATGTATTGATTGATTTTTTTTTATGATCACTGCATTTCTCCTTTTCTTTGTCTTGTTTCTCTGCTTTTCTTGTACCTGTCTTTCTGTCTTTGGTTCAACTCCATCTCCAGTAAAGAGCCTATTGTTTTCTTTTTATTTGATTGTCATTTTTGTGCTCCACTATTTGCTCCACTATTGTTTTTCTCAGTTTGTTCCTCTCTCCCATTCCTAAAGATAAAGAATATTTATGAAATATGTCAAAATATTACTGCATGTGATCTCAGACAACACAGTGTTGGAGTAATAGTAACTGAAGTTGCACGCGGGCAAATAAATGGTGTTGATATAGTAATTGTAACGGGTAAACTGAATGAGATTATTTACATGGTGTTAAGTTCTATCAGTTCCGTTGAACAACTTTTTGGATTGGTTCAGAGATTAGGACTAATTGTGGGCCGGATATATTCAGCTTGGTACATTGGGAGGGGGTTACGCCATATGTTAACAAAACTGTATCGCAGTGAGAACTTTGTTGACCTGTACACAGGGGTGTGTACCAACGCTGTGGAAGGTTACTGGTTGAGACCGAAGAGGTTCTGCAGGAAGAAGAGTGTTATGCAGAGTACTTTACTGCCTTGTCATATCTACCAGTTTATGTTGCATGACGTGTGGGATCAAGGGGAAAAAGGACACTTTTCAGAATGATTTACCATATTTCTGAAAGATAACCGGTTTAAGGATAGTATTTGTTATTTTCTTTCTAGAGGTTTTTTTTTTTATTTTTTTTTATTTTAATATTATTTTTACTTAAGATATGCTGCGCGAGCGCTGTGAGAGCCGTAGCTGTATCTTTTATAGCAGTAGGATTTTGTTTCAGTATATTTTTGTAAATATGTTTATAATTTCTTTATTTTTCTTAAAATTAACTATTAAAGCTTAAGGACAACACATTTGGCAGAATTGTGTCTTTCAGTGTGTGAGTTAAGTGTACTGTAACTCCTATTTGCAGTGCTGTATGTGTGTGTGTAATGTTTGTAGCTGGAGATCTTGGTCCGCTCACAAGAACCAGAAATAAACTGGAGATCTCTACTTGTAATGGAACTTTCAATTCATTGTCTGTTTAACGAGGGGATTATCTCTTGGGACCAAAGCCTCCTTTACATGGGGTCCTGAACTTAAATGATTTTCTAAGAAGCAGGTCCAGTGGGCAGTTCAAAATGGTCTGGTATGGAGATAGAGTAGCTATGACTGGCTGACATTCTGGTGTGAAAGTACTGTAATGTACTATTGGCATTCTTGCATGCGATGATGCACATTCAAACTAATTTGATACACATATTAGTTTAACTGGTGCAGGCTGTGCCCGCCCGCACAAGTATTATGGGCAACAAACTCTAGGTACTGACAACCACACAAGATAAACTCAGACATTGCGTATGCATGGCTTTGTAAGTGTGTGAGTGAGTTGTATTATTAAAATGGCGACTGAAGCATGTAGATTGAATGAAAGAAAGAAAGAGAGAGCACATTTGTTAGATTTTTTTTTTTCATTGAACGCAGTGACTCAGACAGTGTTTGCATTCGGTAGTGCTAATTATGATGATCTGATCAAAGAACACAACCAATTCCACTGACCTTATGGCACCAAACAAATCTGTACTAGACCAAAAAACAGACAAAAAAGAGGGCAAATTCAAAAACCTGTGGAAAAAGCATCATGGACTGGTTAGAGCAGGACATAGACAGAGGAATGTTTTGTAAAGTCTGCAGATATACTCTTGATGGAGGGTTGTTGATAGGGAGATCGTCCAAAGATTTTAAAACCAGCGGCCCAATGTGACACATTTCTTCAAGCAAACACATTCTGACGCTGTGAAATGGTGCTCTTTAAAAAAGCAGTAGCCTGCCATAATTGAAAAGAATGAGAAAAGCATCTTAAGTGCCTTCAAAAGTACTTGCTTTCTGGCAATAATAAAACTCCCCAAGAGCTTGCATCCCAAATTGATGGCATTCTTTTTTTGTTAACAAAATTAAAAATAAGCAGATCATTTTCTACAGTTTAGGTAAAACCATATGGAACCAAGTCAGCTATACATACATGTAACAAATAGAAAGATACAATTATACGATTAGCATGAAAAGTATTCAAGCATCAAACTATGATCAATTTAAAAACTTTTGGACTAAACGTATGCCAGCTAATTCAACAACAGACATCCCTTCCCCAATACTCCCCTTAATTTTGAACCCCCTACATTGTCAGCTTTTTACACATGAGAATCCTGGCGTTCCCAAGTTATTGCTGAACACAGGTTAGTGGGAGAAATCAGGGGTCTTAATTAAACTTAATTAAAGAGGGATGCTTAGATGATACTGAGCCTAAATTTTACATTTTCTCCCCCACTTAACGATTCTCTGCTCTGAGTTGATCCTGTCAATCTAACAGATTTTTTTTTTTTTAGGCATTATAACAAGCGTGACCAGAATCTATACAGTATATCCCTGTGCATGCAGTAATGCAGCTGTTAAAGAAATATTTACATTGAATTTATAGCAGAGGGAAAAGAAGAGCTAGGGGTGTTTTGAACTATGAAAGCTTGTCACCTTTATAAGTGGTATCGATTTGATTATTTGTAAGACTTTATAGGCTAATGGCTGGAGAAGAAAACACCCAAATCTTGTCCCCACAAAACATCCACCCACTATTAATAAATAGATCTATGAGCATACTGATGTGCAGTTTTATCAGAGTTCCCTGTAGCTTAATTCAGATGTTATGAGTGCCCCAGGATTAGTCTGAGACTAATCCCCCAGGATTAGTCTGAGATTGCTGGTGTACAGTAGAACTCCGTATTTCACAAAGGCCCTGGAAACACAGAGCAACACAGCTTCCTACTACAGTACACAGGCACACAGGCGATGGAGCTGGAGGAGTGCTGTGAGAATAGCTCCAGTGAACACAATGCACGAGAGTCCATACAGCCTTACAAAAAGTGGTTTATTCTTATTTCAGCTGCCCTAGCAATCAAATCCATGAGAGCTGGTAAGATGTGGAATGGAGAATAGAGTGAGTGGGTTTATGGCTGCCATTAGGTCATTTTGAAAAAGGGGCTACACCTTATTGCAGATCTGCTGGGGACTGCCCAGAATATCCTCTGATCAAATTCAGGATTTTATTTGATTATATGCATGTTAATTTACTTGTTAGTGTAATGACTGGGCTCGCCAAAATGTTTTCACATTGAGGGTCCAGGACGCTCAGCTAAAAAACTGAAGGTCTTAATGTTATGGGAAACATACATATTTTGTATTCTTTCATTCATTAAAGTTTTTAAACATTTTTTTTTTACAATAATAATAATAATAAGAAGAAGAAGAAACAAACACTAAAGCCATAAACAGAATTTCTTTCTGTCTAAAAGAATGAAGAACAAAACGGCATAGCAATAGAATCCACTAAAAGCAAAATTGCAACTTGCTATTCGGTATTGCAAACTATGCATGCTCTGCTCTTGGTTCCAGAAGACGCTCAACAAAAAAGTGGGAAGTGAAGTCCTGCTTTCGTTACATTTCTTAAAACTGCATCAACATAATTAACATCAAACTTAAATCGAGGGGACGTATTTACTACAATCGGCTAGTAGTAGGGAGATTTAAATGAATGCATTTCTTTCTTGTTCTCTATATGTCTAACTACGGTAATTTAGAAAATAAACTACCGACACCCAACATCATACCTACCATTAATTCTGCCAGGAATTAACAATCAACCAATAGACCCTTAAATGTAGCAATATCGCTACAGTAGAGGTGAAAATAGACGGGAAAATTAACATACCCTGGCTACTACATGGATGAACTTTACAGTCTTTTGAACACTGTACTTAGACACATTAGCAAAAAAATAAGTTATCCAGTTCTCTTTGGTCTGGTGCCGGTTCAGTTCTTTAGGGGGGAAAAAAAAACATTAAACTTCTCTCCGCCATTTCTTTCTGTCAGCAGTCGCAAACAGTTGCTTATGTGAAGCAGTCAGCAAGAAAGCCTGAAATGGACTTCAGCAAAACACAAATCGTACACACAGAGGTCACGTGAAACAGGCACAACTCAGTATAGTGTTCAGTCCACTCCAATCTAAGACGTATCCAGGTCCATGTTTTTCAACATTATGAAGATTACTCCTCACACAACGCAGGTATATTACCTGCATGATTTAAAAAAAAAAAAAAAAAAGATAATCCGATTCCCCGGTGGGGCTGCCTGCGTAATGGGGACACAGAAAACTGCAAACCGGCACGTCCTGACAAATGATGTGTGCGTACCGTACAGGACGTGGGTACCCGAGAGAGTTTTGAATAAATAGAAATTACTCTTTCTTTCTGCTCAATTCACAGTATGTTTTAATTTGTGTTTTCACATCTTTAAGAGCTTTGTAGGGTTGAAATAGTTTGATTGTACAATTTGTTATATTTGGAAATTCCTATAGTACACCATAGATTGACACATTCGCTTTCAGATTCAGCTTCATGACTTGTACAGGAGATTGATCGACAGAGAAGTGAAGATGGATTGATCTACTTGTAGATAGATGAAAGATAAATAGGGTAGCTCTGTGCCAAAACCTGCTGGGGCCTGTACTCCTACTGTAGTTGCCACTGGTTACCAAAGTATTGACCCAAATAGAAATAAATAAATGGTATGCTGTAATTGAGAACTCATTGCACTTGCACACCTGAGTGTTTTCAAGTGTCTGAAAAAGGAAACTTAGTGAAAATATTTACAATTAAGCTTTATCTCTTGGCTTGCAGACATATCCATATCTCATTTCTCCAGCCCTGTTGTTTTGGTGTATAACTTATTTGTTGATTAATAGAGAGTCTGCATTGGTTTGCATTTGGATTCTGGTAAGAGTTCAAGTGATAAAACTACAGTAGATGCTATCTCTCTCTCTCTCTCTCTCTCTCTCTAGTCTATATATCTGTAATATATGTATGTGTATATATATATCCACACACAGTGCCGTGGGTGCCCTTCTCAATTGCCGCAATGCCCATCAAAATATGTCTTTTCACGGCAGTTATGGCTGCAGTGCCCTTTACGCTACAGCAACTAGAGACACCTGTACACACCAAATTAGGAAGAGTTTGTATCCAAACAATAACATCAATACTTGATTTGCATGGTTAAGTCACATCAGCGGGGAAAAAACAAACAAACAAACAAACAAACAAACAAACACTACCCTTTCAAGCACATGGATTTCTACTGTGCATAATAATGTCATCTCTGAAAAGAGTCCTGAAAACAAAGTTGGTCCTTACACAATCTGCAAAACAAATTGCAAAACGTATACATTTTTTCAGGTCAGTAGTTTAGAAATATTTAAGATACTTACAATTGGTTTTCTTTCAGGTTTAAAAAAAAAAAAAAAGATTTACTGTAACTAACTTTAATAAGGTTCAATTGCTGTTATCCCGTCATTTTAATTTCCTTATTTTTTACCACAATGAAACCAAAACGATAGGAAATACTTTTCTGCGGTTTATTACAGTGTTTATTATCATTATTTTTCCATCTTATGATAAAGGTAAGTTTATGTTTTTTCAGTTTATCCATAAATGCAACACAGTGCCTCTGCATTTTGTATGTTACACGCGGGAACGATATTTCTGAGTTTAGCTTATGCTATATATATATATATATATATATATATATATATATATATATATATATATATATATATATATATATGCTGTTAAAATTGAACAAAATGGTCCCATGGCGAAGCAGTAAAAGCTAGGCTGCTGGTTGCCTGGCCGGCTGACCACCCAGCACCAATGCAATTGGCAGGATTGCCGGTGGGGAGGTTTCATTTCCTGGTCAGGGATCTCGCTTCCTCTCGGTGCACAGCTACCCCCTGTCTGCCTGTCTGTGCGGTGATGACAGCTGTGTTCCGCTGAAGAGTGCAATTGTCATTGTGCAGAGATGCTCTAAAAAGAGCTGGTTGTTATAATACATTTATCAAATAGGGTGTCTTTCAGCGTACAATAAATAAAATAAATACATTTGCATACCCCTTTTTTACATTTTGCCTTTTTGTAACATTGCTGGTTAAAACATTCTTGCATTATCTCTAGTTTTAAAGATGGATTTATGTAAAGACTGGCTTGATTTGTATGTTTTTATCAGGATGAAAACAAATGCAAAAATTGTTTATTATGCTACGGCATCTTGCTCTTTGTGAATCCGACTTTAGAGTTGCTGCTGTTTAGAATTCATTTTACTTACCTTTTTAGTTTTAATCAAAACGCAGCTGGCACAGAAGCTGTATATTTTTTTAAAAAACCAAACTGCATTGGTCCAGTAGCCACACAGGACAGTTCATACAATTAAAAATGTAGAGGCAGCTTTTGCCAAAAAACTTAATTTTTTGAACAAATAAATTGTTATAAAATAGCGACTTTAGAGCTCTGTCAATCATAACCACACAAACATACTTACATATTTTAGAACAAGTGTGTAGCAGACAAAGTGATATTAAAATATGTGTTTTCCGATTGATTACTGGGATAATCTTACATTGATTTCAAAAGTGCTGAATTGATAAGCACACAGTGTCCTTCTCATAGGGGATGAACCTGATCATGCTTCACCAAAGGGTCAAGAGAAGGGTTCCTAAGAAAGGGGGTGATGCAAACAGTTTTGAAGGCTGAGGGAAAGGAGCCAGAGAGCAGGGAGGTGTTAATGAGGGAGGAGATAAAAGGAAGACGAGCAGGGGGAAATGGATTGGAAGAAGCGAGGTGGAAGGGGGTCCAGGGCACAAGTATTTGTCCTGGAATCCAGGGGTAAGGAGCAAAGGTCTGAGTCAAGTAGAGGTGTGAAAGTTGAGAAGGGGGTGTGTGGGGAGCAGGAAGGTGGGATGTGTTCAGTTGGGGGAGGGGGAAGGAGAAGATCTTCTATTAAAATATATGTATATGGAAATGCCCATCCTCAGTAAAGAGTATGGCACAGCAGGAACACAAACATTGGGAAGCAGTGAACATGTTAAGGCTGTGAATTTAGGAGTTTTTTTTGTTTTGTTATTTTTCCCATAACAGAAACAGAATAAGAAGGTGTTGCTATTCTACTGTTTCTTAAAATAACTTGAATGTAAAGCAACTGCCCCGGGGGTTGGAAAAATTTGGCAATCCCTGATTTTTTTTTTTTTAAAGTGAGTATCTCACCCCAGTATGGGTGTGAAGATTCCCTGCCACACCTTGTGCTATATTCACAACACTGCTATGCAGCTGGTACTGTATGAACTCAGTTTTGCTTGTATAAAGATCCCTGTTGCTTGAGGTGGCTCAGCCAGGTGTTTCAATGCCATGGCTGAAACTCACAGCACACTATTGCCCCACTCACTCGGCATCCTTTGCTGTAGCTGTGCAGAAGGAATCGGCAAAGAGAATCTGATTTCCCATAAAGACCCTGGTTTTATTTATTCAATTCCCTCATAGTACGCATCACCCACACTAAAACGTGTACTGTGCCAGCTTTCACTGTGTTTAACTATAGATGTTTTACACACTAATTGAAATGTCATAAGAAACATTAAAACCAAAAGAAACCAATCATAAATTTAAAAAAATTATGAAATAAGCGTTACAAAAAAAACACTAACAGGAATGGGTGAGTGTTAGCATTTTAATAAGCTTAGTTAAGTGTGCAAATACTCCTGATTTAAATGGCTATGTTATATAGAGAACAGTACTGATTTTGATTTAATTTGTGCTTTTTTTTAGAAATCATCTCCATATTCTTGTTTCAGTCTCTTGTGAGTCCAACCAAATAAGTGTGTTTACAGTAATGTGTTGGCAACAGTCAGTCATGAATTCTTGAGGTAAAAAATATAATATTTCAGCTTTCATCAGCATTTGACAGTGATAAACGAAATAGCCTAAATGTTCCTCTGCTGGACTTTTTTTTATTTTTTATTCCCTAGTTCCTGAAAAAAAGTACTTTTTTATATTAATATTATTATGAATATCCCAATAACTAATTGTACCTGAACAAATGATATCCACAAAGTAAGCTGAAGCTGAATTGATTAGCCAGGTTTCTTAGTGGTGCCTGTCACCAGCTCTAAGTGCAGTTCTGGAAGACTGTCGGCTCGCCATGCATGTAGCATCTCTTGCTGACGTGCAAGTGAGCAGGGCCACTTTAATATTGCAGGGATGCAGCTGGTTTCAGAGAGGACAGGAGCTGGTCATATCTTATTGCAATATAGCAGCCAGTATCAGAGTTCATTAGAAAGGGGACATTTGCACAGGTCAGAGTCTATCTCACTTTCTTTAAAGGGTGACATGGCTTATTGACAGTAAGCCAATTTCCTGAATGTCTCTCTATGGATATATGGGCTATTCAATATAAAAAAATAGCCCTGGGCCTACTAAGCAGGCTGTTCTGGGCAATATCTTTTTCAAAGGATGAGTTAAATTAATGTTGTGCTTGTAATACTGTGATCGAGAATTCATGTATAGTACCGTAAAGCAAGCAGATACACTTCTTCCTTCCTAAATCATAGATTGAGTTCTTTGAAAGTGTAATGTGAAGGTAAGTGACCTCTCGACATGAAAATACACAGAAGTGGATCATAAGAAAAGTTTTACTTCACTACCAAACAAACGTGGTATGAAAAATAAAAACATTCCGTTTAGTTGATCATAACCAAACCAAATGAACCGAACTCCACTGCGCTTCATGTTCCTTCAGCACTTTGTACTGTATCTGTTTGCCTTGTGTAATCTGCAATAAATTAAAGGGTGGACAGTAATATGTTTTTGTGGGTGTTGTATGCAGTTTCTAATCGTGTGGGGGTTTGGCACATAGCAAATTGTTCCCAGTGTACTGTAGAAGTATCGTTCACCAGTGGCCCACCTTTATCTCTCTCAGTTTACTATGCAGTTTATTTACAGATTTCTGAGATGGCTCCCACCTACTGTAATACCTATTAAGCAGCGTCAGTCTCCTTCAAGGCGCAGTTGTTCTCCTTTGGAGCTTGACTTAGGACTTTATGCTTGTAAGTAATAAAACATAGGCAAGCAGTTTTATATCATGCTATGAAGTGTCATTAGTACACCCTATTTATTTTCATTTTATTTAGTGCTCAGTCTTTTATTTTAAAGCATAAATTTGATTTAGGGTGGAACTGCAACTTCAAAATTGACTTGTCAAAGAAACAGGAGATAAGAAAACCTTCACTTTGGAGCAAGATTGGCCTTTAAGTGGTTATTGTTAATGAGATTGGAAAGGATGAGTCTTCACTGATTGGTTCTGCATTGCAGTGATATTGTTGTCTGGATTCCAGTCTTGGGGAATACAGGCTGTGTTAACAGTCTAATCCTGTTCAGCCAGGTGAGCAGGCAGGCTGCCTTTGTTCGTTTTGAGAGAGAAATTAGCAATTTAATTTTCTAATCGTGAATCTCTGCCTAGCCAGAGCGGAGGCTTGTAGAGTACGAGTTACATACTCAGAAATGAAGAGCCGTGATGAGCTGTGCTGCAGCATCTGAAAGTGAAGCTTCTGAACACAAAGGAG
Source organism: Acipenser oxyrinchus oxyrinchus (assembly GCA_030684275.1). Classification (NCBI taxonomy): domain Eukaryota; kingdom Metazoa; phylum Chordata; class Actinopteri; order Acipenseriformes; family Acipenseridae; genus Acipenser; species Acipenser oxyrinchus. The sequence continues at coordinate 20,795,375 of CM060268.1, forward strand.
CTGTAACAGTAGTTTTTTTTTGACAATTAAATGGAATAAAGAGGATTTTTCACACAGCATAAGCATTCTTTTTTTTATTTTTTATAAACCTTTATCGTTTTGTACAAATATGTTGTGTTCAGCACCAAAGTACAGGATGGTCTTTCATGTACATCAGTGAAATCCTAAAGGCTTTCAGAATGTGTCTCGAGTCCTGCGCGGGTCCGATTTTTACGACCCGCTACTACAGGACCCGACCCAAACCCACAACCCGCTGCAATACCGTCTTCTTACCCGCGACTTGACCCGACTCGACTTGCTTTTAATAAAACCTGCAGCCTGACCCGAACCCACAAGGGTTTGTCCTTTACCTATTGCCTGCGTCGACTGGCTCTCTCACATTCACACACAGATATATCTACCATTCTCCACAGATTGAGTTTATACAGTAGGCGCTACAGCGTGGTGGCTCGCTCTAGTGGTCTGGATATATTTTAACATAGTAACATATTGACTATCTCTACTTACTTTACTATAAAATGCGTGTCTCTTCCAGTTGCAACAAGGTGAATGGGAGCTACACCTGTGCCTTCGCAGAGATGGTGTACCAGTTTTGTGGCTGTCGTACACAAAAACATAATCACATATTTTACAAGCAACAAATCCAGTCACATGTTCATTATTTCCATTCGCTATGATTCCAAAATAATTCCACACTTCTGATTTACCTCTCAGACTATTATCCACTACAAACCCTGGCTACTATAAACCCTGCGCTATCTTTTGTTTCACCTCGTCCACAGGCATTTTTAATATCACCAAGCAGATTTGATAAAAGTATGTTGCGACGTATCAAACAAGCAGCAAAACAAACCGAGAACACTGCTTAGTCAGCTGATTCCTCCCTAATCGCCCCCTGCTTTGGTGCAGGAAATACATTGACCTTCTAATACGTTATTTGGGAAAGGGTTACAGACAAGTACGCTGAAAGGATAGAAAACGCTTTTGGTGATTCAAATTCAGACACAAGGCTGACCCGAAAATTACATTTTTTTTTTTTTTTTAAACAGCATCTGAACCGCAAACCGCAAAAAAGTTCATATTCCAAAGCGAACCCAACCCGCTTTTGCTTAAATGTAAGTATATTTTTATGAATAAAATAAAGTTTAATAATCATTAAACTTTCCGAGGCTGTTGAAAGAAGTCAGCAAAAGTATTTTTTAAAGAAAACCTAATTCTGTTTTATTCATTAAAACAATGACCTTTTGATTAGGGATGCAATGATTATGTGTTCTAAACTGAAACCGACATTTGCATAAAATTGCAAACCGAACCGAAACCGAATTTTTTTGTACAATGAAAAAGCGTCGGCAGTCTCAGCGCTAAGCTGGCGGCATTTTCAGGCACTCATCACACTTTGCTACATGTAGACGGTCCCTTAATAATTAATATGATAACATAAATCAAAAGTTATGACAAGACTTAACCGATTGATTGTGACTGCCCTCAGTAGTGAGAACCGTGGCTGCTGGTGCTAGTGCTAGATGGCATACGCAAACACTTGGCCTGCATACCCTAACCCAGGAATGGCCAACCCTTGTCCTGGAGAGCCAAAGTCCTGCAGGTTTTCTGGGTATCTTTTAAATCATCAATGGCTAAAGACCTGAAAAAAAAAAATTATTGTTGACCAATTAAGAAAATAATTGGTTCAGTTCAGTTAATGAGAACTCGGATGGAAGAAAAACCAGAAGACCCGGCGGCTCTCCCCTGCCCTAACCTAAACCTTTTGTTAAAAAAAAAGTTGAGTCTGTCACATCGGTTAAATGACTCTGTGTAGAACTGTGGCAGGACAAAAGCCCTAACTGTAAAATGTGTTTGTGTTGGAATTTAGGGTTGGCAAGGAGGTGGTTGTAACCCTCCCTGTCAGAATACACAGGTGGAGTGCTCGAGTGCTAATTGGGAAGTGGCCACATGTACATAAGGCAGCAGTGTGGAGTAGTGGTTAAGGCTTTGGACTCGTGACCGGAAGGTCGTGGGTTCAATCCCTGGTGGGGACACTGCTGCTGTACACTTGAGCAAGGTACTGTACCTAGATTGCTCTAGTAAAAACCCAACTGTATAAATGGGTAATTGTATGTAAAAATAATGTGATATCTTGTAACAATTGTAAGTCGCCCTGGATAAGGGCGTCGGCTAAGAAATAAATAATAATATAGGGAGATGTTTGAAGGCGAGAGGCGGCGCTCAGCCTGGCCTTAGTAAGTCTTTGTATATTCATTCCTTTTTGTGTTTTTTTTATTTTGGCCCCTGTGCCGTTGTCTCTTTGTTTAATTAACGTGCGCAATAGCGCTTCACTGCAGCTTCCTTGTCTCTGAATCTCCTTTCCTGCCGGTAACATTATGGGCCACAGCGGTATCCTGTCACAATTAATATAGATTTTTATTTTATTGGTTTTAGTAGTCTCATTGTCAATCAACAAATACATAAAAAAAATACAGTAAAATACTTTCTATATTTCTTATATATCCCAGATTGTAGCATCTTTTTATAAGCGGTACTTCATTATAATTTCTTGATCAGAAACCAGGTCAAAGATGCTGCTCACAAATCTTGTATTAAAATTTCTATGAGCTGATGCCCTCTGTTGCTGGAATTGTCTCTCCCTATGTCTTAAATACACCATTATTTGTTATAGAACATCTAAATGCATGGTAAAGCTGGGAAGAGATATCCCATGAGAGGTGAAAGAGCTATATTAAAAAAATCTCATAAGTTGATGTTTACATAATAAATCAAATATATGTTTCAATATAGGCTTTCCAAAAAAAAAAAAAAAAAAAATCCTCCTTCTACGATTCCAGTGTACCATTGTTTCTTATATAACAACAGCTGGTACAATGTTGCAAAACACAAAAGAATAAACTTTTATGCAAATTTGTATTGTGTCATGACTAGAGCTGTGTTTTTTTCACTGTAAAAAAATATTTCACCATCTGTGATTTATGAAATAAAATAAAAACATAAACATGAAATATTTCCGATGTTTGCAGCAGCTGATGTCTTTTTCATCGAAGACATTTTAAAGAAATCATGCAAATGCAGTTAACGCATGCTTAAAATAATAATAATAATAATAATGATTATAATGATTATAATTATAATAATAATTATTACTGGCACTTACAGTGGACATTTTCTGTGAAACCTTCTGTATTTATTGCTTTATTTATTGCCCAATTGGCTGGCAGTTGTAAATCAATCTCTGTAGTTACTCCTTGCATTGTAATCAAGAGTGGTCTGGAGTGAACACACAGGAGAGCGTGTGAGAAAGTGGACCACACTAAAATAAAGTGAAATTCATTCTCTGTATTTATTTATACAGATTTAATAAATGACTGTACCTGGAAGAATCAAGGCAACCACATTTTGGATGACTTTTGGATGACAGAAATCATTCATCCTATTTTCTGTGGCGCATTCCCAAACTTAAAGCTGAGCCTCAATGCTTTTAAAACATGTAGAAGCACGTCACTGCTGACTTCCTGTGCAGACCCCAATCAGACTGTCAGAGATGAGTTTGTGCTGATTAATACAAAAACACTGGAGTTATGTGACATGCCTATGAAGTCTTTGTGGCAAGTAGAGGTTAGACCCAGTGGTACTCAACTCTGGCCCTCGATCAAGTCCAGGCCAGGGTCTTACTCCAAGCAGATTCTAATGTAGTTAATTGAAGCCGTTAAGAGGCAATTAAATAATTTGGGACCTGGATGGAATAAAGACCAGGACTGGAATAGATCTCGAGGGCCAGAGTTGAGTACCACTGGGTTGGGGTGTAATTCCTTGCCATTTAATGTTTTATATTTAAGCAATGGAACCTAAAGAAGAGGGTTTTCCCGTTTGGTAAAAAAAGAGTCTTCCTCAGTATTCCGTGAGTAATGTCTGCTCAGAGTTCCATATGAAGGCTTCACTATCCCGGCAGTGGATTGTGTTGTGGGTGTTTGGAATAGCTTAAATAATAACTTGGTATTAAAAAAATAACAATAATCTTCTACTTACATGGAGCTGCTCTTCAGTTTAGGTATCCCGTACCCCGTTAATGCTGATCGTGCCGCTTGTTCAGTAGCTTGTTCACAGTGTGTGCATAACGTGTGTTCAAAGCCTTACCTGTGTTATGATGATATGTTGAAAATAAAGTTGCTGAAATTAATCGGTCTGCATCCAGTTGTTTGATTTATACATGTCATTCAGACCAGAGACTAGTTGCAATGTGTTGTGGTTACTGTGCTGGCACTGACAGCTAACAGCTATTTAAAAAATATTTTAATCAAGCAGAAAAAGGTCAAATACATAAATAAATATTATATTTACGTATTATCTGGTGGATTGATTTGGAACACATTTAAACCTAACATTCAAGGTCCTTCACCAAAGATTAGGGACCTCATGTTGACCAATCAGGTTAAAGGAAATTTACACTCTCCCAATCATATACATTATACACTGCTCAGGGTCTTTCAGCCAATCAAAGCGCATGTTTCGCATTATGTATTCCATGACGGATCACAGAAAAACCCTATTGAAGATGTCATCCGTGCTACTTTCAGCAAGAATACAGCAAGGTAAAAACAGTGTGGCACGGATGATGTCACCTGCTTTAAAACAAATCATACCTGAAGCATCTTTTTGAATTCCATTGTACTACAAAGTTAATTTAAAATGATGACGTCACGATCAGCCTCCTCCCTCAGCCACTTAACGGTATTCTCTTTAGCAACCCTTTCCCTCTTTCCAATGGACTAAATAAAGCTTGGTAATGATTAGAAAACAAATTGATCTTTTTTTTTGTTTTTACTTGTATATTAATAATGAAGCTGTATATAATAGCTTTTCTCTTTACCCAATGACGTGAACTAGATTTAGAACCAGGAATTCCCCTCTGATGTGAGAGACCAGAGCATTAGTTCACTCCACAATGCTGCTTTGTAAACTAACACAATGTTCAGTATTTCAGGATTTTAACTCTCTTTTTTTCACATTGAATTTCAGACTCCAGTCAGACTAACGGAGCAGGAGCAAAGGCCACACTGTGAAGCGAGGGAGCCAAGAGCCCAGCCCTTGTTTTCATCTTCAGCTGCAGGTTCGCAAGCCCTCCTCGGTCCCACAATGACGTCAGAGCTGGAGAGCAGCCTCACCTCCATGGACTGGCTGCCACAGCTCACCATCTTGTGGCCATCCAGAAGGCAGACGCCACACAGAATGCCCACGGACCGGGCATGGCCAAGAAGAACGCTTTGCTGGACCCCAACACCACTCTGGACCAGGAGGAGGTCCAGCAGCACAAGGACGGCAAGCCCCCGTATAGCTACGCCAGCCTCATCACATTTGCTATCAACAGCTCTCCAAAGAAGAAAATGACTCTGAGCGAGATTTATCAGTGGATCTGTGATAATTTCCCTTATTACAGAGAGGCTGGCAGTGGTTGGAAGGTAAGAAGGGTATCCTACTGTATTCATTTAAATGCATTTAAATGGACCATTGTTGAAGCTGGCTTGGGCATCTCATTCTTCCTCTACATTATCACTTACACTGGGTTTGGGATTTCATTCATTATGTCAAAAATGTTAAATATCACTGTGAAATTTATGTACATTGCACTTTTTATTTTTAAGTTGGACGGTCAGGATATCGGAATTGTGAATGGGTTCTGGCCTTGGTTGTGATAAAGGCCATATGTTAGCAACAGCTTGCACAAGTTTAATTTTACTACGCTTGGAACATGTTGGTGGATTTCCATTGTTTTTTTGGTTGGGCACTGTGCTCTGAAGGAACTGTGTTGTGCGTTACAGGAAGCTGATGCTTTATCAACAGCTTAAATGATCTTTCAGGTAAGAAACACTATAAATAAGGACTAAACCCACTCCCCCGGGGGGAGGGAGGGTTAGGTCGGCCAGGGTGTTCTTGGCTCACCGTGCACCAGCGACCCCTGTAGTCTGGCCAGGCGCTTGCGGGCTTGCCTGTAAGCTGCCCAGAGCTGCGTTGTCCTCCGACGCTGTAGCTCTGGGTGACTCCATGGTGAATCTGCAGTGTGAAAAAAAAAAAGCGGTCAGCTGACGGTAGCGGTGAGCTGACCTATATATATATATATATATATATATATATATATATATATATATATATATATATACAGTACTGTGCAAAAGTTTTAGGCAGGTGTGAAAAAATGCTGTAAAGTATGCTTTCAAAAATAGACATGTTAATAGATTATATTTATCAATTAACTAAATGCAAAGTGAGTGAACAGAAGAAAAATCTAAATCAAATCCATATTTGGTGTGACCACCCTTTGCCTTCAAAACAGCATCAATTCTTCTAGGTACACTTGCACAAAGTCAGGGATTTTGTAGGCATATAGTCAGGTGTATGATTAAACAATTATACCAAACAGGTGCTAATGATCATCAATTCAATATGTAGGTTGAAACACAATCATTAACTGAAACAGAAACAGCTGTGTAGGAGGAATAAAACTGGGTGAGGAACAGCCAAACTCAGCTAACAAGGTGAGGTTGCTGAAGACAGTTTACTGTCAAAAGTCATACACCATGGCAAGACTGAGCACAGCAACAAGACACAAGGTAGTTATACTGCATCAGCAAGGTCTCTCCCAGGCAGAAATTTCAAGGCAGACAGGGGTTTCCAGATGTGCTGTCCAAGCTCTTTTGAAGAAGCACAAAGAAACGGGCAACGCTGAGGACCGTGAGACGCAGTGGTCGGCCAAGGAAACTTACTGCAGCAGATGAAAGACACATCATGCTTACTTCCCTTCGCAATCGGAAGATGTCCAGCAGTGCCATCAGCTCAGAACTGGCAGAAAACAGTGGGACCCTGGTACACCCATCTACTGTCCGGAGAAGTCTAGTCAGAAGTGGCCTTCATGGAAGACTTGGGCCAAAAGCCATACCTCTGGCGTGAAAACAAGGCCAAGCGACTCAACTATGCACGAAAACACAGGAACTGGGGTGCAGAAAATGGCAGCAGGTGCTCTGAACTGATGAGTCAAAATTTGAAATATTTGGCTGTAGCAGAAGGCAGTTTGTTCGACGAAGGGCTGGAGAGCGTACACGATTGAGTGTCTGCAGACAACAGTGAAGCATGGTGGAGGTTCCTTGCAAGTTTGGGGCTGCATTTCTGCAAATGGAGTTGGGGATTTGGTCAGAATTAATGATCTCCTCAATGCTGAGAAGTACAGGCAGATATTTATCCATTATGCAATACCATCAGGGAGGCATCTGATTGGCCCCAAATTTATTCTGCAGCATGACAACGACCCCAAACATACAGCGAAAGTCATTAAGAACTATCTTCAGCGTAAAGAAGAACAAGGAGTCCTGGAAGTGATGGTATGGCCCCCACAGAGCCCTGATCTCAACATCATCGAGTCTGTCTGGGATTACATGAAGAGAGAAGCAACTGAGGCTGCCTAAATCCACAGAAGAACTGTGGTTAGTTCTCCAAGATGTTTGGGCCAGCCTACCTGCCGAGTTCCTTCAAAAACTGTGTGCAAGTGTACCTAGAAGAATTGATGCTTGATGCTGTTTTGAAGGCAAAGGGTGGTCACACCAAATATGGATTTGATTTAGATTTTTCTTCTTTTCACTCACTTTGCATTTAGTTAATTGATAAATATAATGTTTTAACATGTCTATTTTTGAAAGCATTCTTACTTTATAGCATTTTTTCACACCTGCCTAAAACTTTTGCACAGTACTGTATATATACTAACAGCAGGTCGCTGTGCAGTGACGGTAGATTAGTTGCATTGCCTCTAAAGTGCAGGTCGCTGTGCAGTGACGGTAGATTAGTTGCAATGCCTCTAACGTGCAGGTCGCTGTACAGTGACGGTAGATTAGTTGCAATGCCTCTAAAGTGCAGGTCGCTGTGCAGTGACGGTAGATTAGTTGCAATGCCTCTAACGTACAGGTCGCTGTACAGTGACGGTAGATTAGTTGCAATGCCTCTAAAGTGCAGGTCGCTGTGCAGTGACGGTAGATTAGTTGCAATGCCTCTAACGTGCAGGTCGCTGTGCAGTGACGGTAGATTAGTTGCATTGCCTCTAATGTGCAGGTCGCTGTGCAGTGACGGTAGATTAGTTGCAATGCCTCTAACGTGCAGGTCGCTGCCCAGAACACTTCAAATTATTGCTTTGATGTGATGTTAAAATCAACCAAACCTTTGCAGCTTTGTAATTCCATACTGGCATGTTCTTTCTTGACCCTGTTAATGAATATTGATAGGGTTTCAGGATATTCTGTTTTAATCACATACACTATGTCTTAATTATCTGTTTCAGATGTATTTTGTTGCCTAACAGTTTGTGTCCGTTATCACAGCTGGTTCCACATCATGCATTTGGTTATTTTTTGTCAATCTCGCCAGACCTTAAAACACATTTGCTCATGAAGTTTTTTGGGCCATTTTATTTTTGCATCATCACAATTTCTCTTTTGCCACTTTATCCACACTCACAACCAGCTGTAAAACACAAAGATTCTGGTTGGGCAGAAGAAATCACATGACATCCAGACTACGTTGTGATTAGCTATGACCTTGCATTCTGACAAGAAAATTACACTGATTGCCTAATATGTGTTCCGGGTTACACTGCTGAAGTACCATACACTTTTTGAATAATACTGTATATGAGCAGCAATAGAAATCAATAGAACATATTGTATGCTGCCAGCAACAAATTAACCATGCATACACCATCAAAATTCTTTACGTGCTTAATCTAGGCTGTATGTATGCATGCTTGTTGTGGGAACTGCCTGTCTAAACAAAACCAAAGGAAAACCAAAAATACATGGCTGATTTTAATTGAGGAAAGTTTGGTTAGCAATGTTAACTTCTTGATGTTGCATACACCATTTAAATTGTTGGCAGATTGAAATGAATTCTTACACAGGCACGCATACCACTTACTTTGACCACCATGTGAGGTTTGAGATATATTCAGTTGTCCTCCCCCCCCATCCAAAAAAAAGTATAGTATGGCTTGTTTAATCACATTGCAAAAAAGCAGCCTAAACATACATCAAAGGTTTGAACTTCTATTTGGTAGAATAATCATAGAGGCCCCAGGCACCCATTTTTAAGAACTGTGATTGCAGAACTCAAACAGCTTAGGGCCTTCAATCCATTCTGCAGATCCTCTTGCAAACACATAAATACATTTTAAACCAAATCTCAGAGCACATATTGACCAAGTCCCAAGACTACTAATGTAATAATAATATGCATACTCCCTTTGTGCTGCCTCGTTCACCTGTGTGAGGCAAGGTTGCAGAAGCCAAATGTTTTACTACTAAAAAATATTTAGAATTTAAACCCATTTGCTTCACCATGGATATTTTATTCAGTGTTTTTAATATTGCATTTATTTTTTGTCCACGTATGTTTTCTCTGTGCTCGACATAGACAGCTTTGTCCTAGTCTAGCAGTTTATTAGCCGCTTCTAGTGAGTGCATCAGCATTTCTGCCTGTTACACACCTGTTTTTCTTTTCTCTGTCCTGTTATAGTGTTGCAGACATGAATAATGATTGAAGTACCACAAATGCAATAATTAAAGGTGTGACGAAACAAAGTGAAAAATGCACACCATGTAGCTTAAGTACTGGACAAATACTGAAGTAATCCCAAGAACTACCAGTAACGACCCAACATTCCTCGAATGAAAATGGTCTTTTGTTTCTGATTTGCCAAATGTTTTGGTCTCAGATATTTAAGGACTTGCACAATGTGCCATGTTGCAGACAAACAGACATGTAAAATTGAAAAAGTTTAGGAGTGAGTTAGCATGTCGTTTGTGAGGTTCAGGTAAATTACATTTTTGATACCATTCCTGTTAAGCTACACTGCAAATTTTTGTGAATTACAGTAATTTACAGAAGTATTTCTCAATTTTTAGTAAGCCTTCATTTTGTGCACGATGTACTGTATTCCGTGATATTGCTCTCTCACAAAAGGAGACAAAGAAATATATAGCATTTGAATACAAAATTAGCCATAGAAGCAAGCTTTTACAGACTGCTCGGTTCCTGATTCCTCTCTGTCCACAACAAACAAGGCAGGCTGTCTCCGCCTCCTCTACACTCCCATTGGCCAGAATCACCGCTGTCTCAACTACCATTGGCCAGGCAGCGTTTCTGCAGCCTGTTCTGAAGTCTTTAGTACAGTGTCAGTATTCCCTGCTTGCTAACAATGGAATACATTGTTATTTGGGCCTATATTATTATTATTATTATTATTATTATTATTATTATTATTATTATTATTATTAATGTTTTTATCTAAGTTTTCTTTCATGATTTACGTTTAATAAGCGTGCCATATTAGCTACTCATTTCAAGCTTGTATCACGATACACGAAGGTGTATCGTGTTGTAAAGTATCGTGATGCATCGAAAGTGTTTGACCCACATGATCTTTCACCCCTGTGAAGTGCCCCACCTAGCCCATTCCAGACGATTGCCATGCTGAGGCGCTAGGGAGGCCGCACTTTGGTTGATCCCTGGAGCCAGCATCGCCGCCATTGTGTGCTGATGCACCAGGGAGGCTGCAAATTGGCTAATCCCTGGAGCCAGCATTACATTTCAGCCATCAACACTGGGTGAATTAGGAAATCCACGTTACTTGGCAGAGGAAAAGCACTGGAAGCTCAGTTGCAGATGATGTAGCCGAGCTATGTCTCTGTTGGTCCCCACCACTACTATCTAATTTTATCCTGGTGAAAGCCAAGTCCAGTATTAGAATGAAGTATATAACAGCTACTCTAATGTAATAAATCTTGAAAGTTAGGCTCTACACAGAATGTGGACCAGCATTTTAAACTTTTTTATTATTATTATTTGTTTATTTAGCAGACGCCTTTATCAAAGGCGACTTACAGAGACTAGGGTTTGTGAACTATGCATCAGCTGCAGAGTCACTTACAACTACATCTCACCCGAAAGACGGAGCACAAGGAGGTTAAGTGACTTGCTCAGGGTCACACAATGAGTCAGTGGCTGAGGTGGGATTTGAACCGGGGACCTCCTGGTTACAAGCCCATTTCTTTAACCACTGGACCACACAGCCTTCTTTTATTTAAAGTATATAGAATGAAATCCTGCATCTTGAGATGTTTGTCACTTATTGAATGTATTGAGTGCAGCTGTGAAACTGATGATACAGGATTCACAAACCTGCTAGTTTCAGCCTGCATTAAGCGTAGTTAGGTTCATCCCACTGGCAATGGTGTATACTCCCCATGCCTACTGTAACAACTTCCGGTGCATTATTTACTCAGCTCCTGTTCTATTTATATGGTTGCTCCATCATGCATGGGCTTTGTGCGCAGTTTATTTTTGGCAGTTCCAAAACTCCTCCTTTTTTTCTGCTGACTGGGTGGTCTGGCTATATCTCGATTCACCCACAGCTTTGTTAAGCCCTCCGGCTAGAAAAGGTATAGGGCAAGAAAAAAATTAAATAAAGAAGCAAAGCTGAGTGATTGAAATCTAAAAACAGGAACACGATCATGCCAAAAACAATATTGCATGACTTGTTGTCTCTGTACAGCCCTGTTTACTACAGTATGTGGTGTCTCTTGATTGAGAGTGGTGTAAACAGATAGATGCACATAGGTCAAAATGAGTAGGCATTTACACTGTATTCTTCATTTATTTAAGAGCCATCTGCTATATGAAATTTAAATGGTTTACATTAAGATGTCAGGAGTGATCATACCTTTTATCTTGTAGAAAATGAAGTGATGCTTTTGTCTGTTTGGAATTGTGTTTTTGTTGTTTAAATAGGTGTTGGGTTATTTCTTAGACAAATAAATAGTATCCAATTATACAAAATATGTTCCCTCTTACAGCAGGGAATAGTTAATGTTCAATCTTTCCCCTTTATGACTCAGATTTCACAGTGCTGTTAAACTGCTGATCAGTAGGGCCCCGTTGTAAATAAGATACTTATTAGCATCTGGTTAGGGCTTCCCAGAGCAAGTATATATGTCATCTTAAAGAATTGTGACATTTTTGTGTTCTAAAGCAAATAGAAAAAAAGAAAATGCAAGGATTACAGTCAAATACATGTATGTACAAATACAGTAATCTGTTGTGTATCCACCCGTCACATATCCACCCTAACCGTTTATCCGCCACGATCAAGCTCTTCAGCAACGTCACCCACGTGTACAGCGCTAATGCAAAAGGGCTACAGGAAAGCGAAAGCAAGTTGTGCTTACAATTTTTTTTTTTTTTCCGTAAACCTATGCATTTTGCTACTGTGTAAATTACCCGACACTAATGTAAGTGTATACAGCACTGTGGCAGGGCAGGAGCCCCTGCGTATGAAGAGGTTTTTTTTTATGTAAATATATATTGTAAATAGTGTGTATTTATTGTAATTAATTAATTAAGTACCTGATGCTCCTGGGAAAGCCTGCCTGTTGTGTGTGATTACCAGGTGTGGAATCTAATCAGCAGGTAGGTATGTTCCAGCGGGGCGTTGGGTATAAAAAGATTCAATTTATTCACCTCAGGGCTGCTGCAAAACCAAAGCCAACTGGGTTAATGAAGCTGAAATTCCAGGGTTGGATACCGAAGAGTGAGTAAGCAAGTCAAAACTGCCGACAGCCAGGCGATTAGGCTGGTAGAGTCACGTGAGCTATTGAGTGTGTTGATATGTAAATAAATCCTGTTCGCTTGCAAGGCGTATCAACTTCAACCTCCGTCTCGATCTCCTGCCTGTCACTCCGCAGCGAATGCACGCACCCACATGTTAGATGGCTACCCTGTCACAAGCATTAATAACCCTGCATCTTTCTAAACAAGGGATTTAGGGGAACTGCCTAATAAAAGCTGAATCTCAAAAAATAAAAAAATTGTGTGAATATAGTAATTGTTACAGCTGTGTATAATGGTATTTAAACCAGGATTCTTTTATCCAACTTTTTACATATCCGTCCTTACTCTGGATACGTGACTGACTACTGTACCTCAGTTTATATTTACAAAAAAATTATTCAACAAATGTTCTACTGTACCATTTACAATCATATTAATTTGTAGTTTCAGAAACTGAAGTACCTTTCTCCTCTACTACTATATAACAAACTTGTCTCTACAAACTGCAGATTTGTTAATGACTACCTGAAGGCATCCGATAACAAAGGAAGGAAATATTTCAAGTAAGGGTAAAAATAGTAAAATTTATAATTTTTAAAATACATTACTGTTCCATGTTAAAAAATTGCTCACAGTTTGTTTTATTTGGTATTTTTTAAAAGTTGCTATAAGGGTAGCGGTGCCGTAATTAAAATTAATCCAAGGGGAAAAAGCATCCAAAAAAACACAGTGGTCTGCAAGTGTTGTTCCTGCATAGTTTTAGTTTTAATATAAATTCACAATCGTAGAATAACATTTATCAGTAAGTACTCTAGCAGCCTCTTCCCATCTTTTCAAACCCTGTGTGTAAAGGATGTTGTTGTTGTCAAGCCTGCTGAAAGGGAACCGGAGAGCTAAGCGGAGGCGGGTTATTGTTCATCATCACAGTTAAAGGGTACATCAACAGTACATGAAAAATGAAACATAAACTATCCCACCTTGCTGTTCTGAATGTAATCCGTATGCTCCCAAACATCTGCATATGCCACACTGCTAATGTCCAAAATCACTCTTCCTGAGCACCTCTTCTGAGCCAAAAAAGTTGACTTCCGCATGTACTCTGAGATGTACCGGCGCATGCCCAATGAAGCGTTGTGTAAGCTGTATGACCTCCTTGTAGAAACACTCTTCTCTATGTGCCAAACATGGTCTATCTGCAGTGTTAGTGGTTGCGGTTTTTCCACAAAAAAGCCTTCGTGTTTCACGAGTATGCTTACCTTTTGAAAAATGCATTTTACATTGATCTTTTGCATCAAATATTTGATTATAATATAATTTAACATTTAATTTCAATTGACCTTTTTATGACGCATAATCTAAAAGCTTTTCACAATAACACTTTTTATACTTTATACATAGATAAAAAGTCAATTGATTAAGTTAAATAATAAAATATTGTGATGTTATCAGTGCCCCCAAAAAAAAAAAAAAAAAGCAGCTGAGGATAGGAAAGGCACTTTTCTAATTGTAGTAGCAGCTTCCGAGTCTAAATTGGATGAACGATTACCCTAATTCAAATAAACAGTATCATTGCACTTTTTTTTTTTCTTCTTTATTTAGTTTGTAAATACCTGGAGTTAACCATACTTTACCATGGATTTGCGCATTGATTTTTTTTAAAGCAGTTTTGCTTGAAATAGCTGTCTATACATAATACTCCATCTGGGGCTGTTTCCTTATCAAAAGGTGAACATGTAATTTGTAATAGGTAATTTACCATTTCAAATTGATACAAATAGGTTGAGGGAAGGTGTACTATACTGGTTATAGTTGGTCCTTCTAATGGTGCAAAGACAATGAACTCTGACAGATGTGCTACATTATACCTTCCTTTTGGTGCAGTAGAGAAGTCACGTCTGCCCTGGGGAATACTTGCAGGCTTGTTTGATTGATATTGTGAGGGGCTGCTGTTTGTGTGACCTGCCTGATTCAGGTGGTCCCTAGCTTCAGGTGGCATGCATCCCGCTCCATTAACAACCTTTTCATGACTCTTCTCCTCAGCAGACGCTACAATCCCAGTGGAGAGGGTATTTTACACAGCCATGTGATTTCCCAGACGTGTGCTTGCTCAGGGATACAATGGCACTAGTTTATTTCTTTTTTTTTTTTTGGTAAATTCGCTACAGTTATTACTTTGCTTCCTGTTGGGACGCGAATCTCAATAAGATTTTTTTTTATCAAGTTACATTGATAAAAAATAATTCTACATTTTTTTTTTATATGAAAACAATGGACATTGTTAAATATGGTGTTTTTAGTACACAAAATGGCTCAAACAAAGTGTAACTTTAAACCACTGGGATGGGTTTCATCTCCTTAAAGCGATAGAGCTCCATAAAAGTCATTGAGCAGAACATCATGATAGATGATGTGCCACAATTGTAGCTGAACACAATCAGTCCTACTGCATGCCAGTTAATATTGTAAATCTAATTCAAGTTTCCACTTTCCTAGAGCTGTGCATCATTACTATACTTTTGTCCTAGGGTTCTCTACAATTGCCCTTGTTTACCCTCTTAATCTGTGACATTTTGTTACTTGATTGTAATTTTTTGGAAAAGCCTAGTTCAGCTTCGTAAAATCCCTTTGGAATGAGCTGGGTACCCTAGAACAATTAAAACCCTCTCAAAAATGCTAATTTGCACAAAGCAGAAAGAGAGAAACATTTTATGCGTTTTTAAAAAAAAAAAAAAATTATGTCTCCTGTAGGGAATGCTTGTTCTCGACAACGAGAATGTATGTAAATATTTCATCAAGGGTTTCTGTGACATCACAAATCGTGAGAGCGATTTATTGGGCTGCAATCCCAATCCCCAGTTTCACAGTCTGATCAGAGCCTCTGTAGAAAGGCAGCGCCCCTACAGCAATGTTGCTAGGAGACAGCAATGCAAAGAGAGAGAGTGGCTTTCACACACCGTGCCAGGTTTGCTGTCTGCTCACTGCTGTCTTTTTTCATTACCGGTAAGATTTAGATAAGATTTTACCACAGCCAAGTCAAATGTGGTGTTATTGGACGCGTTTACATTTTCTTGTTGACTAATGAAAGTTTTTTGAGCATCGGTGTTGGCTGGGTCTTGAAAACGGGACAGCATGTTGAGTTTATGAGGAAGTTTATTGCTCGAGCTAATCTGGATTGACAGTCGGAAAACGACTTTTTGATTTCACAAAGGTACTATCCATGTAAGATGGATTTATGGATGGATGGATGGATGGAGTTAAGATATTAACATTGATAAAAACAACTCCCCCAGGTTGCCATAACTAAACATGCCTGGTGTGTGTCAGTGAGGGTTGTGCAGTATGCAGAACATAGGCCTACAAAAATATTCTTTCCCAAATTACTCGACACCTGACAAATAAATGTTTCTGAGACCAGAGGATGCATTCATTTACAAGAATGCTGCTATTATTATTTATTTCTTAGCAGACGCCCTTATCCAGGGCGACTTACAATTGTTACAAGATATCACATTATTTTTACATACAATTACCCATTTATACAGTTGGGTTTTTACTGGAGCAATCTAGGTAAAGTACCTTGCTCAAGGGTACAGCAGCAGTGTCCCCTACCAGGGATTGAACCCACAACCCTCCGGTCAAGAGACCAGAGCCCTAACCACTACTCCACACTGCTGCCCCAAGAGCTTTCTGTTATTTTAAATGTACAGTAACACTGTCTTGATGTCAGCTGTATCCTACATTTCCAGTAAAACCTGTACAACCCAGCACCACTTGGGACTGGAAAATTGTGCCAGGTGAGACAGTGTGCTGGATAAAATGACAAAACTATTTGAACACTTTTTTTTTTCACAGTTATTGGTGCTAAACTGTGTAAAACTGTATTCTATGATTCTATATGTCAAGTTAGATCATGGGTATCTTAAAAGAAATATGAATCCGTGTGTGACAAATTACTGCACTTTCAAAGCCTTACATCTGAGACCATGTAAGGTAGTGACTTCATATTTGAAGGTTTCTAAACATGATCTGCTTAAAGGTGTAATATAAGGATGGGAATACGATCATGTAAACAACGTTTCTGTGTTAGAGGCAGTACATTTTGATTTGCCACCCTTCTATTTGGTACACTGTATTCTGTCATTATCTTAATTAGGTTCCATTACCAGTGCTGTCCAGTAAATATTAACTGTTTCACTGCCACATTGTTTAACCTCTGGCCCTATCTATGATACAGACCACACGCTGAGATACTGTCTTCAAAGGCATGTCCCACTACCGGTGATGTGGAAAAGTATGCTCAGGATTTAATCATTCTGTTATTTAAAAAACACTTTGTTTTGCTATTGTCTGTTTATTATTTAAACATATTTTTTTTTGTATTTGTACAATTGTATTTTGTTTGCTGTTATGTCAAAGGGTAAACTTTTGTTTGTGAGTGGACATGTTTCGAAACTGAATGCATCCTTAGTTGATTGATTTTTTTTTCCCAACTTTGAAAATAGATTTTATTTTTGCTGAGGGGAAAAGCATAAAGAGGTTTTCTGAACTGTGGAGAAAAGAAGCAGCTATGCAAATTAGCACCAACTGTATTTGTTCTATGGCATATAGAACACATGATTCATCTGCAGAGCTGCCAGCTCATTTAAACTGTGTTCAAGTAGCTTCCGATGTGAACAAAGTTAGTTCAGTAAGGGTGAGGGGGTGGGGGTGGCGGGGGCGGAACTTTCTGATAGCCATTTGAACCAATAACGGTACTGGAAAAACTCCAGGGCCCGTGATTCATCTTTATTTAATTCCCTTTTTCTTTTGTGCTGAAATTCTGGTCTGGATTTGGAAAGTAAAAATGTTAGGCTTATTTCCTATACTGAAGGCTCAAAGTTAACGTATAGTTGACAGCATTTTGCTACCGAAAACTCTTAATTTGCTACCTGTTTTTTTTATGCCGTAGCATTTTTCTGATACCTTACGCTGCAGTTTAAATCAAATCAAAGTTTATTTATATACGCCCTTCATACAGGTGTATCTCAAAGCACGTTACAGGACACGTTATCTGACAAAACATGTCAGATAAAAAAAAGTTTAAGAAATCTATAATGTAACCACCAGTAACTAAATTACAAATATATATAATGCAGATAAAATACAAACAGATACAACAATAAAAACTAAAACAGATATATACATACATACATATAGGTATTATAAAAATGCCAGCTCAAACAAATATGTTTTTAGTCTTGATTTAAAAACAGATAAGTCTCAGCTTCCCTCACATGTGTTGGTAACTCATTCAAAGGTTTGGGGGCTCTAACAAAAAGCCCTTCCTCTCCATTTAACATACTTTATTTTAAGGATTACCAGCAATCCCATATTCAGGGATATAAGGTTACGATTGGGGATATATGGGGTAAGCAGTTCACCTAAATAGGTTGGTGCCAAGTTATTTAGGGCCTTATAAGTTAATAACGGTCTTTTAAAATCAACAGTCTTGTAAAATTTACAGGAAGCCAATGCAATTAAGCCAACACTAGGGTGATATGTTCCCTTTTTCTGGTTTTAGTCAAGATTCTAGCAACAGAATTTTGAACCAATTGCAAACGAGACAATAAACATTTTGGGATGCCAGAAAATAAGGCATTACAATAATCAATTCTGGACGATACACAGGCATGTACTAGTCTTTCAGCATCAGATGTAGAGATTACAGGTCTAAGTTTAGCAATATTTCTCAAATGATAAAAAGACGATTTTGTAATCTTTTTTTATATGTTTCTTTTTATATGTTGACCACACCTAAATTTCTCATTTCTGGTTCAGAAGATAGTCTGCTGAAATCCAGGCCAAGTGATTCAGGCTTATCCAGCTGGTTTGATGAACCCACTAACAAAACCTAATTTTTTTGTGCAGCATTCAACATTAAGAAATTGAGACATCCAGCCGTTAATATCAGTAAAACAAGATACTATATTGGTCCCAAAAGAGGCATCACCAGGTTTTAGAGACAGACAGTTGGGTGTCATCTGCATAAACTTAAGATTTAAGATTTAAGGCGATCCCTGCACGTCTCTCTATGCACGTCACAACTAGATTTTTACTGGTATCTAGAGATGCTTCATGATCATGACCAGTTTTTACCACAAACTATTGAGTGTCATCCATCCATACGTATATCACTTAAAACATACACAGTGATCCATTTATTTTGGTGACACTGATAGCTCTAATTTTGTGTTCACAACTGTGTCTCGATGGATGTTATTTACATACGTTTCAAATTTAATTGCAGAATAGAGGCACAGAGAGTCGTATAATGCAAATTAATTTACCAGGATTCACCCAGTAAGGGGAGGCTGCATCTTCGTGACAGACTGATTTTACTTTCTGCTGTATATTTTCAGGATTTAAGATTTATTATAGCTACGTACGCAGTTGATTCATAACAAGGCACACACATCTTTATACAGATACCCAAGCTGTAGTAGTCTTAGCACAAAGATGTTTTATGTTCTTAAAACATTTTCATAAATAACTGTACAAAACCCATTCTAAGACAATCTGCATGTTTTGCCAAGCACTAGAGAATTCTCTCTTTCTTTACTTATGTCTCCCCCCTTTCCAAATTTACCTATTTCAAAGGAACAGATTGCATCTGTTATGTAACATATGGTAGCAATCATGAGAAAAATTAGTTTTAAATATGAGATTGCTGATGATTTAAGCCATACTCCAAGTGAAATGTCCTGGCTTTTGTACAGTAGGTGAGGTAATTTGCCTAGTATCACAACTCTTAGAAAGCTGATTCCTGATGGTATCCCTGGGCCCTTCAAGGAACCAGTAGGCTAATCTCTAAACTTTTTGTATCTTGATTTTACTTCTGTCTCTGCACAATGGTGTCTCAGTGCCTCACTGTGTAGTGCTGTGAGCGAAGCAATGGGGAATTGAAAACAGTTGTACAACTCCAGAGGGCCAACTGCAATAGTTAATGAGCCCAGCATTGCCCAATGATTCAAGCTTTTGTTGTGTGATTCCCATTGGGCTTCGCTATACAAGCATTTTGCTGCCATATATCTGTCAGGCATTCACAGATCCATTAATTTCAGCTTGAATCACTGAGGCATTAAATGAACTGAACTATTACATTGGCTCAGATGTTTTACAGGCAGTGAATAGGCTGGTTACCGGTGTTAAGTCAGGTAAATGAAGGGGGAGATCAACAAAGGTAATGCCAACAAGAGGGTCATTAAAGGACCAAGGTTACAGGGGTGTAGATATCTGATTGTTTGTTTCTGTAATACTTATGATAAAAAATAAAACAAAGTCTGCTGTACAGACCCTTGGAATTGCTTGCTCTTTCTTTGTTAAATTGAGGGTTCCAGCAACCTCCACTCTCCATTTTTATTTATCTCATGGACAGGAGAGCAGCCTGCCTATTGGACTCCTGATCAACATGTGTGCACGCTATTTGTGCCAGAACTGTAAGTACAATGTTGGGGAAAAAAATAAAAACAACCCACAAGCTACGTCAATTAAAGTGGAACTGGAGTGGAATTACTTGGCTGATGGTAGAATAAATCCCAGCAGCTTATCTTAGTGGGTTTTTATCCAGGCTGTCTGATAGCAGTTGTGCTGAATGGTGGAGAGTCCTCATTTCCATTGCCTTAGGATTAATAATCCCTAATTCTTCATGCAGCTAAGTGGAGTATAATATGAAGCAGCATGGCAGTGAGCCCTTTTATTGGTGGCCCTCCAACTTTAACCCATTGCTGCCTAGTCCTCAGTTCTACCTGTAATGTGGAGCTGTGTGGCTCTCAGCCCGATTTCTCTGTAGACTGTAATGGTGTCTGTTGGTTAGGTTTGTTTACCTGGCGCTAGAGAAAAGAGGCCCAGTTTAAAAACCTGATAGACATGGATGTGTTAACACAAGTTAGCAAGACCGTCTGCCAGAAGTTTTGGCTCTCTGGGCAAACCACAAGAAATAATACATGCTTTAACAGTATTTGTGGGTGCAGGCACAGTAAATATCCCACTGAACTGCATGTCTGTCATTTGTCAATGATCGAATATCTTATCTGGATTCATAGGACAAATTCATTTAGATGTGAAAAATGTAAAGTGAGGTTTTGTGTCTGTGTGTGCTCAAAGGGTTCTCAGTGTCACCATGCTGCAGTATGTAGGGAATGGGCTCAACTGCACTGAATGTTCAGTTTGTCAGTCTAGCCATGCTGGGGGCACCTATCTAGACCAGCAGGAGCCCTGGATCTCTTCACCTCCTGGCATAGATGTCCCTAACAAATACGCATAGACTTCCATTCAGACAGACTGTGAGCCTGCGTCATTGATTCCAAAAATGGATCAGGAGAGGGATGTTACGTCAAAATGTTCATACAAAGAAAATGATAAATGCATGCTTCTCACGAGGAAATGATTTTAGAAGCCGAAAGAGAGCGCACAGTTATTTGGAGCACAGTGCCAGTGTTCAATTTACGTATTATGGAATTGTATAGGAATACTGAAATAGAATGGAATTCTAATAGAATAATTGTTCAAATGTAACACACATCCTTTGATATAAGACCAGGCTTGTTTTTACACAGCCCAAGTCAAATGCTTCCTACAGGATTAGGCACTTGACCCTGCTGCATGGTTTCCCTTCTGTTTGGGTGAGCATGATAAAAGACTACAGATACCCTGGAAAGTTTGGCTCAGCCTGAACTTTCATTTGTAGCTGGCTTTAGAAGATGTTTCTCTAACACGTTTCTTATTGTTGAGAGTAATTTTATGAATATGATCATTTAGAAACTCTGGTTTCCTTTCTAAAAAACAAACAAAAAAAACACCTAGCATATTTTCTAACAGTAACTTCTGCAGCATTTAAACAACCCCTGAGACGCGTGTAAATAACCGTTGGGGGTAAATTCTCCTCATCGCGCTACAGCAAACACTGCTGGCCAGGCGCCCAGAGAGCTAAAAACGCAGACACCTTGCAGGGCTGGCCTTTGTCCTCCAGAGGCCGGTAGCTCGCTGACATCTGCTCTCAAGTTCCTGGGTCTGAAAAAGGAAGCTGGCTCAGTCATGGGATTGGAGGACGCCTGCTGAACCTTCAGGTCTCTTGAGCTGTGTGGGGAATTGCTGCGGTGAGGGGGGAAATTATTGGACATTTCAAATTGGGGAGAAAATGGGGGCACACTAAACAAAAATAATAATAAATGTTGGCAAAAATGTAGGCGCACATAAAAAAAACCATACATAAACAAAATGTTGCTAGAATAAGTATAACAGTATCCACGTTTATGTTATTATTTATTATTATTTATTTGTTAGCAGACACCCTTACCGAGGACAATGTACAGTTGTATATAAAAAACACATATCAAGAATTACAGTACAATTAAGAGCAAGATACAAAATACAATGACTTCAGTCCTAATAAGAGCAAATACAATTTGATATCGGGGCAGTTCAAGAGCAGATAACAGTGTTGATAGTTACATCAGGGTTAGATACGAGTGCAAGTGAAATACAAAATACTACAGATTAAATACAGTAAAATAGGGAGCAGATAAGTGCAAGTTAAAGTGCATTAAAAGCAGAGTGCTATATAGTCCAGAAGGGAAGAGTTGAGTTTTACAGGTGTTGCCTGAAGAGGTGTGTCTTGACGAGGTGCCGGAAGGTGGTCAGGGACTGGGCAGTCTTGACATCCAAAGCAAGGTCGTTCCACCACTGTAGGGTGAGAGTGGAGAAGGAGCAGGCTCTGGAGGCAGGGGAGCTTAGAGGAGGTACAGCCAGTCTTCTAGTGCAGGGAGATCGGAGAGGTTGGTGGGGGTGGTAGGTAGCTGGGTGCAGTCTGGTCAAGGCATCGGTAGACGACTACATGGGTCTTGAACTGGATGCGAGCAGTGATTGGGAGCCAGTGGAGTAGCATGGGAGAAGCGAGGAAGAGAGAACACCAGGCGAGCAGCGGAGTTCTGGATGAACTGAAGCAGACTGGTGGCGGACGCAGGGAGGCCGGCCTGGAGGGAGTTGCAGTAGCCTAGGCGGGGGAGTACCAGGGCCTGGATGAGTAGTTGGTGAAGAAGGGTTGGATTCTTTGTATGTTGCTCAGAAAGAAATGGCAGGTGCGTGCTAGAGTGGAGATGTGCTGGGAGTAGGAGAGGCAGAGGTCCAGGGTTACTCTGAGGTTCTTGGCTGAGAAGGAGGGAGAGAGCGTGGTAGATTCCAGAGGAATGGAGATAGAGAGATCAGAGGAGGGGAAGAAAAGGAGGTCAGATTTAGAGAGGTTGAGTTTGAGGTGATGCGAGTGCATCCAGGAGGAGATAGCAGACAGACAGGTGATGAGAGAGGTCCAGAGGGGTGACAGAGAGGGTGGAGGGGCGGCAGGCCCTGGAGAAGGTGAGGTCCAGTTGACAGCCAGCTTTGTGGGTAGGAGGGGATGGAGAGAGAGAAGTTGAAGGAGTGAAGGAGAGGAAGGAATCTGGCAGAGTGGGTGGGGTTGGAGAGATGAATATTGAAATCACCTAACAGGACAGTTGGGGTAGACAGAGCTTCAGCTTTGTTAGCAGAAGAGTTCCAGAGGGCACCAGAGAGAGTGCGGGAGGGGAGAGGTATGGGGTTAGGGGAGCAGTGGTGGAGAGAGAGGACAGAGGGGCGGGAGTGAGAGGATAGAATAACAGGGATGTGAGAGACAGTCATAGCAGGACAGGTGAGACAGATAGGTACAGTAGTATTGGGAGCAGGAGCGGTGGGGGGAGGGTACAGACCTGTCTAGTAGTTGGTGTCTTCCAGAGAGCTGCTAGGTTCGGATTTTCTCCCAACAGCCTCTCCTCGCAGGTCTCGCCTCGCTAGACTCCCACAGCTAGACTGTTGTTGAACATCTATTTCTTCTTTTTCCATAACACTTGGAGTTGGAGTTCCATAGCAGGTGGAGTTTAATACTTTTACATCAACAAAATATATATAATAGACTATTTTTCCAATTTAAATTGTCTATTTTCAGCTGTTTACCAAAACATAAATTCATTTAAATTAGAGTTTATTTTTTATTTTTTATCAACAAAAAATAAAAAATAAAAATAAAAAAACCAGTCTTGTAACAACAAAATAACTATTACAAACCGGTTTCAACACTTTTGCTAAACAGAACAGAAGTTTAGCTACACAATACAAGTGCAGAGACTGGGGCCCTTTACATCATCAGTAGTAAAATTACCACTAATGATGTTTGAGTTCATTGCTGCCATTAACATTGCATTAGTGTGATAGATTATTATTATTATTATTATTATTATTATTATTATTATTATTATTATGGAAACAGATGATTAGATTCATTCTTATAGTAGTTAAGTATGTTAGTATAGCACCTCACAAAAATATGAATGTTATTACCTAACATATATAGAGGGATAGATATAGTGGTACTATAAATAAATGCATAAATGAATATGTGCTTGTACTATTACTACACATTTATTTATTTAGACTGCAGTTACCTGTAGGAATCATACTTTTTATATCTTCCAGTGCTCTACATAAAATAAAAGCTCATAAATCCTAGCTAGATATGCTGTGAGAAACTAAAAAGAAACCACTACATCTTGAACTGTTGGTTCTTCTCGCCCTGTCTAGCAAACCATGAGTACCGCACACCGATCAAAACGCACGTTGCATGCATGTCACGGTAAAAGCAGTGGTGTGTGGAATTTGTAGTTTAGAGCCTAGCTTGCAATAGAAATAATGAAACAATAGACTACAATCCCAGGGACACAGTCATAAAAACACTAGTGTTAATTTGTAGCTGATACAGTTTACATTTCTGACCGTTTTCTGAGGTGAAAGCAGTGGTCGCACATGTTCGCCTAAAACAAAATTGATTGTTGCACAAACAACTTTCATTATCGCATAGGCAACCAAATTGGGCGGTTCATGTGGGTGGTGAACAGAAGATTAGGCAATGCTATAAACAAGTTCTGTTTGACAGTGTTCGGAGCAAAGTCAAATTCCAACAAAAAACTAAAACCCAGAGTAAAACATAAAAAATACACTGGGATTAATACGTTGTATAATTCAGTACTTACTATATAGTATTATACAAAGTACTGTATCTGCACCAAAAAAGTCAACAAAAAGCCATTTGAAGAATCCTTTTGCTATTCTTTCTGGACCAGTTCTGATTATGCGCTGGCTGTGCCAAGTTCATAACAGTTGACACAGATTGTAGCGTGGGCAGCCATAAAGCCACACTTCCCCAGACACCCACACTGCATAGCCAATGCTCCTTGATCCTGCTGTGCAAGAAAAAGGATCAGTGCCTCTTATTGCCCATAGTAAATGTGATTACCAGATTCAGCTTTGAGTTTCACTTGCTGCAGCAATACCAAATGCATCCTGGGAGGTTTACTTGGTTCTGTTTGCTGAATGATATTAGTGAATGTCACTGTGTATAGGTGCAAGCAGTTGTATCTGTAACAAATGTCATATCCTAAGCTTTGTAAGCGAAATATTTCATTGTCTCCTGAAACTTTTTATTCACGCAGTCTGGAGTGAATGGAACCATTGCCAGGGTAATGAAGTCTGAGAGAGGGTGTGAAGTGCTGACGTGCACATTACATGACAAATACAGTAGGCCAGAGTGAAAACATTTTGAATGTCACCTCTGAGCCAGGTGAAGACTGGTTCATATCCTGCCTCTAATAACCTGGACCATGTCCTCCTGGTGGACTATTTGAGATGCTGCTGTTAAAATCAGATGTAAAACAGACTTTTAATGATGGGGGGAAGAAAACATGTACGTCATTGTCAAAATCCCCCAATAAGCTGCTTTTCCATTGGGATGTAATCTTTTCAGAAACACGCACAAATGCTTATGTATGAGTATTTTTTTTTCAGTCTTTCTTGAGAACCTTTGGTACAATTGTTTTCTTATGCACTATCAATTCATCGTGTACGCAGCATGTGAAATATGTATGCTGAGCCTTATTCACAGACAATAGCAATTATAAAAGGTACATTTTTATTATTGAGTTTGAAACCTTGACAAATTATTTCACACCCTGTTAAATGTGAAGCGAACGTCACCAAGCATCAAACAGTACAAGCCTGAAACTGAACAGAACACCCTGTCTGATTGTGTGGAGTTGTTGGCCAGATCCAGTGGAAACATGTGGTGAAAATGTTGGGTTTTTAAAAGTACTCTTTCATGAATATAGTTGATAGTGGCTATATTTATGTATGCTAAGCCACAAACTTCAAACTCTGAATCCTATAGGGACCTTTCAGATTTAAATCCTGTAAAACCCGAGTCACCAGGGAGTTGGAGCGGTTTAATAAATACAGTTGGCGATTCCAATTTGGGGAGAAAACTGGAGTAAAATCATTGCAACAACTAAATAAAATAAATATATAAATAAATCCTGTAAAACTAAACAACAAATCTAGCAATGACCTACATTAATTTGTCTCTATGATGTTTCTACATTGCTCCTCAGTCCTGGGATAGGACAGATTTCGGTTAGTAAGCACAATTTCAGTTTTCAACAATCGACTGTTCAGATATTAACACTTTTTGGTTCTTCAGGGTGAATGGTGAATATAGTACAACAACAGTTCTGCTGTTTTGCATCTGTAAGTAGCTTTATACCATGATTTGAGAAAATTCATTCTGTAAAAAACTAAACAAAAAACCAACTCAAGAACCCTCAGGCTCTTGGTACACAGTGAATTGTCTTAATTGTTGCTAAAAGATTTGCTACAGTTGGCACTTTCTGTCATTTCACTGCTCACCTTGGCTTTTGTTCCAGTGCAGTGGCAGGGGTATTGTTTGTTTGATAAGATCTTTGATTATTTTAAGAAGGAATTATTATGTAAGCAATACGTGACAGTATAATGGTCCTGTATGCATAGTGTGTTGCAATGGCTGAATTCATTTTAATAATCAAGATACATGACTCTGAGATGTTTGCCTCCAAGATTTTATCATGCAAGATAGATAAAGCTAAGTAAATTGTTTGAATAATTTTAGTTTTTGAGCCTGTTCACCTGTGTTTATTCATTTATTCGGCCGTGATGCATGCAGTATTTTTACTACTGTGTATATTTCTGTGCCAGCTTCCCATTCAATTATCAATGGGATTTACTGCCTTTAGTTTAACCAGGATACTTCATTGGAACCATTGGATTATGGAGGATTACTGTGTAGAGTTCACCCTTGAACTGCATACATGTTTGATACCACCTGGAGAAATACTCAATTCTCCACTCCCTGTTGTCTTTACATTACGACTGCACTTCATATTCAGTCATTAATGCTCCTAATGTATGTTATTGCATTCCTAATCTTTCACCCAGAAAGTCTTGTAGTTCACTGCTGACTGTTTTAAAATCTTACAGCCACTCGCAGGTTTCCGGTCATATGAATATAAAACAGTGCAAAGTAGTACTCAATGCTGTCCACCGTTCCTGTGAAGGTGTGTTTTAAAGGGGTGATGAACATTGGTTTAATAACCAGTCAGTCATTGAAAATGGCATTTGTAAACTTACACATGGATGTAATACACTTACACTGCTTAAGCTGAGGCTCTCATGGGTTGCTGACATTTTATTTCTTTTCATTTTTCAGAACTCAATTCGGCACAATCTATCACTGAACAAGTGTTTCCTCAAAGTGCCTCGCTCCAAAGATGACCCAGGGAAGGTAAGATGAAATCCTAATCAAGTTTCCTGTATGCTTCCCAGTACAATTAATGTGTTCAGTATTATTGAACCTCCTTGGGCATAATGTAACTGTACCCACAAGTTTGACCTGAATCATGATATGGGTACCATATTGTATTCATGTATCAGAAACTGTAAGTAGTAACTATGATATTTACCTAAATAGCGATATTGCAGAAATTGCGGATTCCACAATATTGAGCATATACCGCAATTTCTGGCAGTTTACTGGGCCTGTGTATAAAACTGCTGTAAGCAGACAGCTCTGCCAGCTGCAACATCGCAGAGGTTGGTATTTTGTAAAGAGTACGCACAGTCCACTGCGGATTTTAAAGAGCCTTACGTTCCCAGGACCTCCCCCCTTAGCCACAGTGATCATTTAAACTTGTCAGATCTGCCGTAAGGAAGTGTTGCTAGGGAACGCTCACTTGACTACACGTACAGCACTAGAGCTGGGGAACGTTGGGATTCACCTGCAGTTCAACAGTGTGTCAAACAGCTAGCTGAGATAGCAAAGCGAGCCCTGTCTGTATAATTCTGTTGATGCAGAGCTTGCAGTGTCTCGGTATGGGCACGTTTTCACAAAGCAAAGGCAAGGAATGAAAGATAAGACAGCAAGTGGGTATACTGCGCTGACCTTTAGTGCCGGGAAAATATAAACGAAAGCCTGAAGTTTACTAGACTCACGTTTCTTTTGTACAGTGCAGCATATGTTTGTTAGAACTTTACAATAGAACAAGCCAATAGTTTTTATTTTTAAATGTAATTTGTTTGAAAAACTTGGTAAGTAGTTTGTTTTAAGGAACTATAGTTGCATTTATTTATTTTCAGTGGGAGCGAGATTTTATTTTATGGGTGTGATCACTGAAACACATTTCTGATTACGGTCAATATATGATTTGGCATAGAGGCATATTAATGCTTAAGTGTTTAGGTCATTTCAAGCAAGTGACTTGTGTTCTGAATAAAATTAAAAAAAAGAAATTCCAAACGTTGCATGACTTTTGTGAAGACCGTTTTAATGAAATAATTATAAAAAAAAACAGAAAACGAAACAGCCTTTGTGGTTTTTTTTGTGACTACAATGAGAGTCACTAGAACTATGTTTCCATAATTTTTCAAGTTCTTTACACAATTGGGCCGCATTTTTTTTTTTTTTTTTTAATGTTAAGAGCTTGCTGCTTTTTAGGTAGGGCCTAAATGACATTATATTTTCTAATACTTTACTCTACTAAGCATTTTGAGACATCCATTTTTATATCATGTTTATAAACCATTTTTATCAGAGATGCCATTCGCCTTGCGTTTTTCCCCCAAGTGATTCACACAAAAAAAACCTCTAGTGTATTAAGAATTGCTGTCATCCTTTCATTTTACCACTCTTGCGATCTGTACCTTTTAAATAAATAACAATTGCAGTACAGATTCACCAGTAAATTGAGTATAAGTTCATCTCTAATATTCAAATTTTACCCAAAAAACCCTTCAAAGGATAATTTGAGGATCTACTGAACTAGGCTGCGCTGCAGTTAATCCAGGAGAAAACACCGCAGGATGTACAGTAGTTACTGTAATGCAAAGAACAATCTCACTGCTGCTGTCCGTGTTGCACACAGGCTAGCAGTTAAATCACAATAGATGTACTGTCTGGCGCAACCTGCCTTTCAAGGATGTCCTGGACACTAGGCTCAGCATAGCTATGATTTAAGGCTGTATTTTTCATGGATTTTACAATTTCCATAAAATGTATCCATTGCCATGTAATCTGTAGTTCCCTGTGAAAATTCCCATTTCTGAAAGAATATTGTAAATGTACATACTTTTCTCAGCACTTGAAATAGACTTTTTTGCAGTTCTTCTGCTACAGACAACAACAATACAACAACAAATGAAAGCTGTCGTTTTTGACAGAGTGCTCTTTTAGAAATTCAGGATCGCTGCAAGCCCATGAATCAAGCACAGTACGATACTATAACCAGTGCTGTTGCAAAGTGGACAGCAACCGACTGCAGACCTGTTAACATTGTAACTTTGTAGAGCCTACCAATTTTCCTTTTTAATTTTCACTTTTGGATATGATGAATAAACGTTTTTGATGTTCACTTTCAATTGTATTTTAATAACCAAATTTATTTTAAACAGTATTATTTACAATTAAAGAGGATATAGTTGTTACTCAGTGAATGCTTTGTTTTATTTAGGCAATTTCAAGTTATTAATAAAAGTTATTGTTTTTTTAATTAATTTTTTTAGCAGCAATGAAAAACCTTGGTTTATGAGTAATGGAAACAGATAAGAAAAGATTGTTTAGTTTGAAATGCAGTAAGGTGAGTAATGAACTGATCCCATTGTGATTTAGCAGTTAGTTCAAACAATTTAACAGCAAAGGCTGGATTGTAACTGAATATAAAACTATAAAGAGGGACCAACCAATAGGATCTAGAATGCAGAAATAGGAAAACAGGGTTTTTATGCTGGGTTGTTTTTTGGATGATGATGATTATAATAATAGCCTCAATAGTAAAACAAATATAAACGAGATGGATGCAATAATTGTATCCATTAAATATGTGATTAAAACCAAGATTAACTGAGATTTTCTTAAATGTAATCGCTTGACAGCCCTCTTATATAAAGTCTGGCAAGGTGGTAAATTCGATGCAAGACAACATTTCTAATTTCTACAAATATATTTTTTTTTGCCTTCTATATCGTTTTTTTCTGATATACCGATTTATTTTATTCCGATATATATAGTTTATTTAAAGGTTAATTGATCATTTTTAATTGAGTATTTCATTTGGCCAAAGGTACATGTACAAGCACATTTTAGAACACCAGAATTTGACTAAAAACTAGTCAATCAGTTAGAAGGTATTTTTACACTATACATTCTTTCCAGAATATATGGAAACTGTTTATCTGCAAACGCCCATGTGTATGAAATTCAGATCCTATAAACGGGCTAGTTTATTTAAGGTTAAGCCTCTGGCTGAATAATAAAATGTAAGGGTGGGCCTCATTTATTGTCTTTCATCGTAGTAGTGTTTCGACTTATGCGTGCAGAGTACTGATCACGCATTGAAAGGGGTTCCTCTGAGACCAGAGCTGCCTTGTTTATCTCTCTCAGGTATAAATGTGAATTTCAAGTGGCTTAGTCACCAGGGTGGTTATCTGAAAAACTACAGAAACTTTGTCCAGGCCCTGCAACTTAATGTGCCTAACCATTTTGTAGTGTGGTCCAGTGGTTAAAGAAAAGGTCTTGTAACCAGGAGGTCCCCGGTTCAAATCCCACCTCATGAGCCCACCAAATGAGCCACTGACTCATTGTGTGACCCTGAGCAAGTCACTTAACCTCCTTGTGCTCCGTCTTTCGGGTGAGACGTAGTTGTAAATGACTCTGCAGCTGATGCATAGTTCACACACCCTAGTCTCTGCAAGTCGCCTTGGATAAAGGCGTCTGCTAAATAAACAAATAATAAATAATAATAAAAAAACAAGTCTAGAGCAGGTGTGCTGTTAAGCCTAAACTGCATTTTGTACAGTATGTGACCTGTATTGCTTCTGGGTCCCTTGCATTACTTTCATGGAAGTTTGCAAATCTGTGTATGGAAAGAAAGTCACCTTTGGAAACGTATGCAAGAAAACCTTTTTATCCCGTACTTCCATACTGTATCTCATGCTTACATTTACTAAGTGGTCCAAATAGCACTGTTGCTTTGTTTATTATCACCTACAGTACCAGGGATATATATAGTGGAGGCATATGACACACATATACTGTGAATCAGTTATCCATTTGTGGTAACAACATGCTTTACCATACATTATTGTTGGTATCAGAACCAAACGCTTCATGTTGCTGTTTTCTTATTTTTCTTTTTTAAAACCCCTTTCTTTGAACTCCCACTTTAGGAGCCTTTGTGAACTGTTGTGTGAAAGTGACCTTTCATTTATTATTTGTAATTTAACATTAGAAACAAATAAGCCTCACATAAAAGTAATAATACAGCAGGTATAAGATTAAATCGGATGCCCATAGGTGTTCCGAGGTCTAGCATGGAGATTTCACACTATACATTTCTGTGTAAGTGTAGTTTGTTCTAATGCATTACAGCATTGTACTGTGCATGACTGTTCTCTGTGTGTTGTAGGGGTCATATTGGGCAATCGACACAAACCCAAAGGAAGACTCGCTGCCCACCCGGCCAAAGAAGAGGCCCCGATCTGGAGAGCGGGTAAGTGTGCATAGTGATCTTTAGGCAGCTCTTTGTTTCTACATATATTTACTGGCACTGCTGAATGGAGGGTCACCCCAGCAATTTGTAGCGGGTCCCGTCAGAATGGTTAGTGAGCCTGGCTATTAAAAAAAACATCATATACTTAGAAGTAGGGGTGGGTTATAGTACTCAAAATAATTATAATTACTCGAGCACTAATTTATTACTCGAGTACTTGAAAACATGTAAATAATATCTCTTCATGAATGTAAGTTCAATATATTGTAGTGACCTGGTCAGTTTAGGTTGGCAGACTTTTGTTTCATCTGGTCCTGTGCATTCATGTTATCTGCATTGTTCCGGGGTGGGACCATGCAACTAGTTTCGGTTGTGTGGGTGTGTGTGTGTGCGCGTGTGTCTGCATGTGTGTTTGTGTGAGCCGCTGTTGGGTACGGAGGCTATGTGGTCCAGTGGTTAAAGAAAAGGGCTTGTAACCTGGAGGTCCTCGGTTCAAATCACTGACTCATTGTGTGACCCTGAGCAAGTCACTTAACCTCCTTGTGCTCCGTCTTTCGGGTGAGAGTAATTGTAAGTGACTCTGCAGCTGATGCATAGTTCACACACCCTAGTCTCTGTAAGTCACCTTGGATAAAGGCGTCAGCTAAATAAACAAATAATAATAATAATAATAATGTCATCTAGGTGCCCTTGCTCTGTAAAATACAGACACTATTCCCAGGCCTGTCCCTTTGAATGGGTGTAAGCTTCATTTCCATTAAAAGCACCCAACATGAATATTGTGACTCATTAAAATCTTTTAATGTCTGTCAAGAATGACAAAGCTTATTGTGGCTAGCCAATCCTCTTACAGTAAGTAGTTTTATGAGAAAGGCATTGCTATTTAGATTTCATCCAACACCAAGTCAATGGTAAGAGGTTTTGCACTTTTTTTTCCCCCCACCAACAATGTATTTCTTTTTAATAGAGGTAGACTTGATATTTTTGTGTATGGTAGTCCATACAATGCACATCTAAGGAAAAATACCTAGCTAAAGAAAGTTTGTATGCAGCCATCAGGCATTTAAAAAATGCAGAGGGTGCGACGTTCACAGAGAACTATAAGGGGTTGAGTGAGAACCAGAGAGCCTTGCTTATTCTTTAACGACTGCAGCTGATCCTTCTCTGTCTTTATCCAAGGCCTCAACTCCATACAGCCTGGACTCTGATTCTTTGGGAATGGACTGCATCATCTCTGGAAGTGCCTCTCCGACTCTGGCAATGAACACTGTGACTAACAAAGTAACTCAATTATTCTTCTACATTGTTGCTTTGGTTATTGATATTATTGTTCATGCAGTAGGGGCAGTGCGATTGTTGGGATTACTGAACTGTACACAGCAAAGTGAGACAGGTTTAATGGCTTATTACATCTACAGCCCCTGGATCCAAGTGAGCTAAGGCAGGGGCGAGAGGTTATTTGAACATTGTGCTGAAGCATAAAATGCTATGAGAACGCAATATCAACTGATTCTCATAAACCATTTAAGATGCCAACTTCATTTGAAGAAAAAGCTGCCTGTATTTGTAAAGTTGTAATATTTATTAGTCTGTGAGAGCAGCAATTAGCACAAACACAAACAGTTGTTTCAGTTATAAAGAGAAGTTGGCCCAGTCATCACTGACCCTCATCTTGGTGTCTTCCCCAAAAAAAAAAAAAAAAAATTTCAGTACAGGCATTGACTAGTAAACATGAATCATTTCACTGCCACATTGTTTTCATTGACCAAAAACATATCAATTTACTCATTGTTTACAAACCATTTAACCAGATACCATTCCCATTACGTTATAAAACAATCCTAGTTATTTTAATTTTTCATTTACATTTGGATGAAATACTATTTTATTGATTTTCTTCAAATTGTAGTACATATTACATTTCATGTAGCACTAAGCATACTGTACACGAAGGATTGATTGCTAGTTGACCATATTAGTCACTGCAAAATAAACATGTGTCTACTGAATATATATATAGTACACCCTCGCTATATGCAAACCTGTTGGGTTCCAAGCCTTTTGTTCTTTATATTGTTATAGTGAAAGGACAATCAAAATGAATGATAAACTGTTGGAGTAAGTTAATGAGCTGAGATTGTGAATACAAGTAGAATTACATGTACCAGTTTTTCTCATGCATGCAGTATTCTGCCTTTGCTTTATCCTATTTGTTAAGGAATTAAAAAGCAGTAGAAAAAGCAAGAATCCCGAATTGAAGATGAGCTTTTATTCAAAATCAATCTGACATCAATCGTTTCAAAGAGCACCAAATCTTAATCCAGCATGCAATAATCCCAAACTGAGCTTTTATTACAAATCAACCTGACATGAATCGTTTCAAAGAGCACCAAATCTTAATCCAGCATGCAAGAATCCCAAACTGAGCTTTTATTACAAATCAACCTGACATGAATCGTTTCAAAGAGCACCAAATCTTAATCCAGCATGCAAGAATCCCACACTGAGCTTTTATTACAAATCAGCCTGACATGAAAAGTTAATTAGATCCTCAAGTTTTTTGTCGATGTTGTTTTTTCTTTAATCAATTTTGCTTTGCCGCATGGTTGCTTAACAAGCCAAAAAAGTGCTTTTTGACAACCTATATTCACGACCATGATCTGCCTGCGTTACTCCTTTTTTCAAACGATCAATATAGTTTCCAGCTTCCAGACGATGTTGACAGTGTGTGTTATATGATGTTTTTTTTTTATTCGGGGTCCAGGGGCCAGGTTCGTTGTAGCCAAAGGTTTGTTATAATGAAGGGCGTTATAGCGAGGGTGTACTGTATGTGTCTACTGTTTTTGTCACAGCAACTCACATTTCTAGGTTAGCAGTAATTGTTTTTTTTGCAGTGCAATCTGCCATTGAGTTAAATCAACAAGACAAAAAGAGATCATTCTTTGTATTAGTGGAACTTCAGAACTTAAGAGACTGTTAGTCTGCTGTAAACAAACCCCCCTCCACATGTTAGTGTGCACTACGTCTCTTAGGAAACAGCAAACCAAACCACAGGAATTCCCTGTGTGTGTGTTTTAGCAAGGGTCCAATCAGAGAGGGAGACTCCTTTCGGTTTGCACTGCAGGAGAAGCTTGTGTGCCAGCTTTTCAATGGCTGTCCTGTCCAAGTGGGGTTCTGCCCTTTGCTGCCTGGACAACTGACGGTGAAATGTGCAGGCTGTCACATGTTTTCAAGTTTTTAGATATTTTGAATGCGATAATAGTATATACTGACAGTACTGGGTCAGTTTGTGTGTGAGAATAAGACCCCCATTGTCCCAGAGACAGGTTGCTAATCCCATTCCTCTCCCTATTTGGCTGTGGAATGTGCTCACTCTGTGGGAATGGGGGGTTCTCAATCCCAAAAGGGTATTCCACATCTGTGACCTCCCTGCCAACACGGGTTGTTTGCTAAACTGTAACTTCTAGCCAAAGATTAAGGGTGGGAATCCACTAGGTCTGTCTTTGTTTGATATTGCATTTTGCTTGTCCTGGATACTGCATGTCTGTGTTATTATTTCCATTTAACCGAGGGCGTACGAAGCCAACGCTGTTTGGTGGGCATATTTGTCACCTGTTGCTTTTTGTGGATTGTAAGTCTTCTGTTATTAAAACTTGATTGTGGTCAACTGTTTAAGGTAAATGATGTGGGAAAGGAAATCCCAATATACCTCCGTGCAAAGGCCTCAGATAATACAATTGCACAGAGTGTGTACAGTATGTTCATTATACATTTACCCAGTCATGCAAGTCAAATCATTTGGTACAGTACTGATACTTTAATAGTTTTTTAAAAGTATTATTTAAAAAAAGAAAAAAAAGAAGAGTAAGTCATGCAACTTCACAAATTGCATCTTCTGCTTGCAGTGAACAGTCCGCAAAGCATATTTCTGTGGCAGCAGATAGCAAAATCTGTATACATTTGCAAACCTGAAGCTGCAGTTAGTAAAAAAAAAATTACCAGGCTTATTTTTGCTGCTGTATAATATAATTTGTTTACAGTGCTGGAAACTTACTGTAGTTGAAAGACTCATTTTGCATTGTTCAACACCAGCACAGGGACTCTTACATGTTTTTAAGCATGTTTTCGTATGTGGTATATCAGAGTGGTCAGTATTATTGTTGTTTGTAGCAGAGTTGATGTGGTTTGCGGACTGCCCCAGCCTCCTGTAACTGATTAAACAAATAAAAGTGGATCATCATGCTGCAAAGGGAATGTTTAGGAAGTATTTTGTATTCATTGTTGTTGCAGGTAGCGTTGTATAACACAGATCAGGATGGGAGTGACAGTCCCCGGAGCAGCCTTAACAACAGCCTCTCAGACCAGAGCCTGGCATCTGTGAACTTGAACAGCGTCGGCAGTGTGCACAGTTACACACCGGTAAGCAGCCGGACTGCATTCACATTACACTGGCAGAAAACGGCAGGTTGTCTTTTTTATTGTAAACAAACACTTCTCAGGTGAATGGAATGTGTCAGTGACCTTCACCTTGACCTCTGACCTAATGTGCATGCATGCCATGTGCCACACTGGTATAATAGAGACTGCACACTGTGGAGGTATTAAAAATGAGATGTAGGGTTCGAGACCAGTTGTTTTGGCATATACAGTAGGAGTATAAGGTTGTATATTATTCAGTTCATCAATTGGCATACACTATAGATTGCTATAATAAACCAATCAAATATATTGTATAAAATCAATGGTAGACAATTAAATTGTTGATAAAATAAAGTATAGAGTTGATATAAATGGTAAAACAATTTTGACCAACTACATGGTCTGCAAACTAATAATTGAGGACTAAGTTAGATCGCTATCCTGTTGGTAACACCAGTCAATAGCATGATTTGAACCCTTGTCTGTAATGGTCTCTCTTTCTCTCTGTCCTGCCAGGTAAGCAGCCACCCCGAGCCTGTGTCCCAGTCCATGACTCTACAGCAGCAGCAGCCACCGCCGCAGGCTCAGTACAGCATGCCAGAGCGGGACAAACAACTCCTCTTCTCTGAGTATAACTTTGAAGATCTCAGTGCCTCCTTTCGCAGCCTTTACAAATCAGTCTTCGAGCAGTCTTTTAGCCAGCAGGGTGAGTGAGCAGAAAAAGCTGTCATTTTGAGTAAATATGGTTTGCAATGCAGCCAGTCTCTCTATGTAAATAACTATATACACTGCTCATGTGGTGTGTTGGACCTCCGCACTTTTGTCTATTGCCTGATGCCACATGAGTCAGAAATACCAGACGTGGGCATTAATTGCGGTGCCAGTCCATGCAGTCATCACTGCAGAAACCCATTTGGGATTAAATTAATGAACCAATTGCATTCAGTCATACTGCATAGGTTGTACATTTATTATGCAACTCTTGTGGGACAGGTTTCTCATTAACATTTTTTTCTTGTATTTGAAGATGGCACAATTATCTGTTCAGGGATATCAAGATATTTCATAAGTAAAGGGGTGCAACAAATGCCCATTCCCATTGATCCTGCATTTAGTCTGGCCAGTTACTTTTGTGTGTCTGGTTTTAGTTTTTTTTTTTGTTGCTTTGCTGAAGTGAACTCTTGCTAGACAGTGCATGTGCAATTAAAATTACAAGTGGATTTTTTTGTGACTACAGTGAGCTAATTTACCATTATTGTTAAGAGCTAAGGTTATTTTTCATGGAGTAGTTCACTAATTGCTTTTTGAAAATTTTGGATTGCACAATAGGCTTTTTCTCTGATAAGAGATCTACATTTTATCTCTGAAATTTATGTTCACACTTGACTCTCTGAGTTCTCCAAAAGTAGTTTCTAAAAGCCATTCAATGAAATGAGTTGACTCTCAGAGACATGCTGGTTCACTGTTCTAAATGACATGCTGGTTCACTGTTCTAAATATTTGTGAAATGGCCACAAGAAACTAAAACACTGTGTTGATTCCCAAACTATTCTAGTCTTACTATGACTTTGTTGAAGTGTTATTTGCAACCTTAACATGTGTCTATGGGGGGTGTTTACTTCGGATTACAAAGATCAGGGTTCTAAAAGGTGCTGCCTTCTCCTGTTACTGTTACAGGTTTGATGACTATGCCCTCGGAGTCAACGCAGCAGCAGACCCACACGTCCTGTTCCTACCAGCACTCCCCTAGCAGCACAGTGAGCACTCACCCACACAGCAGCCAGAACAGCCTGACAAACAGTGGGGGGCAAGTCCCCCTGTCCCACCCCCAACAAATCCACACGCAACAGCAGCACCCGCAGAACACCCATCCTGTGCACACTTCCCCACACCCCCAGCAGCACAGCCAGCACCTTTCCCAGCACCCTCAGCAGCATGGGCAGCACCCTCAGCAACATGGGCAGCATCCTTCTCAGCATCCTCAACAGCACGGACAGCATCCGTCCCAGCACCCTCAGCAACAAGGGCAGCACCTTTCCCAGCATCCTTCCCAACAGCACGGACAACACCCTTCCCAGCATGCTCAGCAGCATGGACAGCATCCTCAGCAACACGGACAGCACCCTCAGCAGCATGGGCAGCACCCCTCACAGCACCCACATGCACAGCAGCACCACCCGAACCACCAGCCCCTCTCGCACCAGGCCCATCCGGCACAGCAACAGATGCCCTGCAACACTGGTGAGGACCTGTCACATTTACTAACCAGGAGGTCTATTCTAATCACCCTTGGGACTGATGGAGTTAAAGGACGCCAGTATATGCATACCTCCTGTGATAAGCCTGATTTACCTTATTTTCTAACACATCTTAAGGTAAATTAAAAATAAAACCGACTGGGTACAGGGGTGTTTGTGCACAGCCCTTTCATATGGATAGTTAACCCGTAGCAATGTTTATATATCTGAAGCATCGATAACTTTCCCCTTTCCAAAAGGACATTAGGTTCAGGTTATTCATGCTAGAGGGAAATTGTGACCCCTTCTTAAAAACATATCTGTTGTGGAGCTACAATGGTGTCCCAAATAAAATGTCTTAGTACTGTAATTTTTATAAAATGGAAATGCTTAGCCCTATGTTTATATCCCAGTCCCTTGAGGGGAGCTGATTTGGAACACAGATACATAACTGCCTTCATATGTTGCTACAGGTCTCCCATCAGACTGGTACCCCAATCTCGATGCACTGAAAGAGAGCTGCCGCATTGCTAGCAGTTATAACTGGGCTGACGTGGACCTGTCACCGTTTCAAGGTAGAGTGCTGGCCGTTTCTCCCTGGATCTCAGCTGCAGGATAAGGAGTCTTGTCTAATGTATTGAATTAAGTGATCGTGCTTGTTGATGAAGGCTCTACCTTGTGGTAGTTGACCACATGGTAGAGCCTTCATCGAGAGGGTACTATCGCTAGGGATACGATGATGTCACGGTAACATTTTGCATAATTCACGGCACAGTCACTGTAAAGTAGAACAATTCACAGCATGGTCACGGCAGCAAAGAAATGTGTAGTAACAACTGAATGTTAACTTAAATATGCATTTATTTAACACTATGTTTCAACAGTGTAAAATTTCCACTAAACAAACAACGTTGTGAACTATTTTGGAATTATTTGTTTATTTTTGTGCGACACTTTTTCAAACAACCATAACGGGTGAGTGTTTAACTTTAAACTTCTTCATAACTAAAATAACTTTCCGATCCCTTTTGGTGAATTCCTATTTATGCACTATTCCAATTTTTAGTACAACAAGTTGAGAGGTTGTCATTTTTGATGCCACATCTGTTATCCCTGAGCACATTATTAAAAGATGAGAAGGATCGTTCTGTGTCCACGCTGTTGACTGGTACTGCTTAGCATCGCAGGGCAACTACCTCAAGAGCTGGAAATCTGTGTGCTTCCAGTTCTTGAACTGCTTCACACTAAGCCGATATTCTCTGTGCTGGAATGTTGTCTTCACAGTGTGATCAAAGTTTTAGGAAAATAGTCCCGAAAATTTTCATAAATCATAAATTTCATAAAGTTTCATACATAATGAGAAAAAAAAAAAAAAATCACTTTTGGACCAATTGTGTCTTTGTTTAGTATTTGCTTTAAATGTGAACCAAGCTTTCATTACGGCAAGTCAAAATGAAAAGCCGATGCTTGCGTGGATTGATTTTAAATTTGATTCGCAGTTGTTGGTGTGACGTAGCATCGGGCATCTGCAGTCTGATAGAAGCCTGCTAGAGCTGGAAGCTGATTGGCTGATGGTACTGAATCGTTTTCTAATATAGTATAGTTACAGAATCTTTCTGACAGATTTATTCGTGGTGGTATTATACAGGCATTTTAGAGTAAAAACTAGTAAATCTTGGTATGATTTTTTTAATAAATAGTATCAAGGCTTGCTGTTTTATAAAAATGGTAAAATGTGTACTGGTATTAACAGGCAGAGTACCAGAGTAGTCATTGAAAGGAAAGCAGTTGAATGAAGATCCTTCTCTTCATTCCTATTGGGATTCAGAGTAATGCTGGAATACTATAAACCCCGTTTTATTTGTATGCCAGTATGTATTTTTAGCTAATATCACAATTTGCAGCTGATTGTGCAGATTACTTTGTATAGTGCAATACATGCCATTTGTATTTTAATAATACTGTTAGTTCATCCCTAATATAGTTTGCATCTTAAGAGTTTATTTTAAATAGCCAAACAAGAGGCCACAGATCTAAAGGGATTCACTGTGTCTTTATATAAAAGAGCCCATATTTTTTCTGTCTCAAAACAGTAGCTAAACGACTGAGTCAGGTTTTCAGTGAAAAAAAGTTCCAGAATATGCATTGCCTTCATTGTATACTTGTACTGCAAATGTATATTCCTGTTGTGACAAGAGTGACAACTGCTTATTGGCGTCAGTGGTATGGATAAGCAACAGCGTTGGAAACTAACACCTCTGTGTTTCCTCTCCCCAGGATTAAAGGAGAGCATGAGGCAGGCAGACCTCAATAACTGGTCCCTGGACCCTTCCCAGATTGCAGACCTCTGCTCGTCTATCAACCAATTTTTCACTCGGACTGGAGTCATCCCACCACAGGGAGTCGTCCAGCCACCTGTGTGTCACACCATGCACTCAAACAAGCCTAGCCAGCACATTGCTCCAGGTGAGAGCCATACAAGCAGCACTCCAGGTTTCTAGATCCCAGTGTCCATGTGTTGGTGTTTGCAGTACAATAAACTACCAAGGAATTATTCACAGCCCTTCAGTAAAACTGTGACAAGGAGTAAGCATTGGTATTGTCTGGGTTGTGTGGTGCCAATGGCTTTTGTAGCCTAATCTCTTCCAGCTCAGTCAATGTGAAGCACAGTGTCTTCTAGTAAACTGGAAATCGCTTACATTTTCCATTGTAAAGGATGCACACATCATGGTAACCAAATTTACAGATTGCTCTTTGAAAGTATTTCATTGCTGCACTTCAGACACACCCCTGCATTCCACTTATGGAGGTCACATGAAGAATGCAGAAGCATTGAGAGCCATTGGAAAAGCTGCAACTAGTTACTGAGAACTTGGCTCTGTTGCTCAGTAGTGTAAGCAATGGCATCTTTTTCTATGACATGATTTTAACACCTTTGCTGTACATCGTGACCTATAGTTGAACATGTGAAGTGCAGCATTAAAATATCTGCAAGGAGCGAAACAAAGTAAAAATAATAGCAATCGTAAAACACATTTACTATCATTTGTGTCTTTAAAATGTAGCAAAGTATGAGACCTAAGAAGCGATGGTAATCAGGTAAGCTTTACTGAAGGGGTAGAATGCTTGGGCAGCAACAGTACAGGGTGTTTCATATTTAAGCATCCCGCGAGAGGTGCTGCTTTTCTATCTGCCTGTGAAACATAGAACTGAAATCTTATTTAGAACCAGATGAGAGCGTTTCTAGCCAGCCGACATAATTGTTCCAGTTTGTATTAGAACGTGCGATAAACCCCTTTTCTGAGATCTTTACTGAACCCCTCTCTTATGCAGGAAATATATACATTGACTCCAGACAAAGCCTTCCAACTTCAATGATGGGGCCCCCAGGTTACCCCCACATCCCCCCTCTCAACAGTGCAGGACAGACGATGACAGGTACACCCTATCCTGATGCCTTTCACCTCACCTTTCACCTCACCTTGCATGGCCATGTATCGTGTGCACCAACCCACCTGCACGTACTGCCTGAAAGAATGGTGTGATGAGCATGACGCATTTAAGAGCAATACTGTTTGGCAGACAGGCTTGGTATTTGCTGCAGGGATTGTATAACAAAGTGTAATTGTGTATAAGAGGGTGCCTTTGTAAGAGTGGGAATGACAGGGTTTGTCTTGGCAAATTGCAAACATGGGGGATGACTAATCCGTTTGAAGTGATCAGTTAATAATAGAAAGTGGACCTTTTTACAGCTTTGGGCAGTCAGACTCTTAACATGTAAGGTTCTAATCTGTTAAACATGTTTATTTAAAACAATTTTCTGATTTCACAGTTCATCCAGGACTTAATAATAACTCAATAATACATTGAGGCAAAACTGTTAGAAACTACATC
This sequence comes from Acipenser oxyrinchus oxyrinchus, assembly GCA_030684275.1. NCBI lineage: Eukaryota > Metazoa > Chordata > Actinopteri > Acipenseriformes > Acipenseridae > Acipenser > Acipenser oxyrinchus. The sequence continues at coordinate 20,837,523 of CM060268.1, forward strand.
AAGGACACATATGCTTTGGCTCGTTGCCTTCATAAATGTTCTTTGTCGATATACTAACCGACATTAGGGCTGTAACGAAGGGTTCATGTTGACCTTCGAAGGCTTGAACCTTCGAAAGTATTAATTTGCATACTGTATTGGTGATGTCACCATAGCTACCAGTTTATTGATTGAAAATCCTGTTATCTTAAAGGTAATTCATATAACTGGAATTAGACGTTCACATGTAGTTTAAAATTACGCTATATAGAACAGTAATCAAGTTTTTATAATTCAATATAAATAAAAATCCATGTTGTTTATGTCCATGTAATTGATGCTGCTTGTGACATATACAGTAACCTTGCATTGCGCAGGAGTACCTTAATTAAAAGCCAGTAAAAAGAACTACAGCTGACTTAGGCAAATCAAAGCTTTATTTAACAGTCACCGTTCCAAGCAGGTTATCAGTCACAGTCACATTTTAATACTATAATACTACTACAAATAAAAATAATAATAGTAATAATAGGAACTTGCGCTTGCCGATTGATCCCGGAGATTGGTTGTGCCTTTGTGATACGTTTAAGAGCTGCTTGCACAGTTTGCATTCAACTTTTTTTGAGTCGTCAGGGCATTTAACAAAAATATCCTAAACAGCAGAGGGTTTTTGAGGCATTTCTTGCAATATAGCCCACTGCTGTTGAGATGGCAAATGAAGAGCTGGAGGACGAGGGTCAGACAGTGCTCAGTTTTATTAGCATTAGCGTCTATTTTGTGTTAGCATCTATTTTTTATGCTTCATACTTATTCTACCATAACACGTCTCTTACAATGTCTTGTTCACTAGGTATTCAGTACATATTTTACTGAAGCAATGCAGCTGCTATAGGTAACCCTCAGTGCTTTGGCATTATATGCCCTGCTCCAAATCACGGCTGCGGTTGTAGAGTTTCTCCGCCTAGCGATATGGTAGTGGATTTTAATACAACAACTTTTGTTTAAGTAATATGCATTATACAAATCAAAAGATCAAATTTTGCATTTGAGTGACATTTAATCTGTGATTTTATAGTATTCACACATTGTCAAACGGTTTCTGTTAACAGAGAAAAAAACTAAAAACATACAGTGCGTGAATGCCGCCTGACTAACCTTCGAAGGTTTAAAACTACAGCTGAATTCCTGGCTGGCAAACGAACCTTTGAACACAGCCCTAACTGACATACGACAGCGTATTGTGATGATTTTTAACTGCAGTTCTTGATGTCTTCTTCCTGCCAGGACATCATGCGGCAATGAACCAGCAGCACATGATATCTCCTGCAAACTTCCAGATGCGCCGGCTGCCTGCGGATGATATCCAGGACGATTTTGACTGGGATTCCATCGTCTAGGTCTCCCCTGGACTGAAGGGAGGGGAGCGGGAGTTTGCCAGGCCATGCTGTCCACTTGCTGTGGAGGGAGACAATCTGGACGGGAATCTTCAGAAGTCTTTCGACAAGAGACTTCGGAGTCCTGATCTTTTAAAAAAAAAAAAAAAAAGTTACTTTGAAGACAATCAAAATATGTAGTAGGACAAGTTTAAATTATCGCTTTGTGCTTGTCACGGGGGCAAGAAGTAGATGTTTTGTCAAGCACCCACCCCTCCTCGCAGAACTCCTGTAACTTCTTACTGTTGTGTGACGGGACAGCTCTTCAGATTATAACCTTCTCGTGTTGCCTGACAGGCCTCAGCTTCCACTTGGACATGGTTTTCTCCATATGCGTAACAAGTCCGTCCCCTTTTGAGCAGTCAGGCTGGGTCTGCTAATTGATTGTCATGCTGTTGTAAGATCTCACCATAACAAAGCAGATTGAAATTACGCAAAGCGCCATCAGTTTGTATGTTTTCATTTCATGGATTGGAAGCTAAATTGAAGTAATACTTTTAATGGGGCTTAAATAACTGGTCTTTGGTTCTTCATTTTTAAAACCAAGGACTGCTTATATAGTACTATTAGCTCAAATAAAGGGTCTGTTTAATGCTTCTTCCCTTACAGTATGGTGATTTTATGTCCTGTTTTTTTCACAGCGGGTCTCACTGTAGGATTGAGTATAAACATTTGCTTGTAGAAATAAATCCCTGCTCGAATACAATAACCCATAGTGTGCAAATGCTGTTAAAGACAATTCAATTTTGAATTCTCATCATGGGCATTAGATTTTTGAAATCTGGAGACACAGGAGGCACCCCCCTGTCCCCTAGTGCGGACTGCGCTATGTGAAGGCTTTTGGTACAACCAGAGTTCAGTGTCTGTTCTAACAGCTACTGACATGGGTCATTAAGCCCTGTGTGCCTCCTGGAGAAAAGGAAAAACACTATGTGTGTTTGTCATGTAGTGAGTTGTTGGTATTGAAACTCTGACTCTCAAAGGGTATGAGATTCTCCAGCCAGGCAAAGGGGTTTAGCTCTTGTGTCTCCACACATTTCCAGCTGGGGGCCATCCACTGTGCCGGACATGATGAGCCAGAAGTAGTCTGGCAGAATTTCTCCTAATTCAAAATCAATTGCAAAATTCTAAGATATACACAAATAAATAAAACATTTTTATGAGATCAGTTTTTTTTTTATTTTATTTTTATTTTTTTTACTTGCACATCTTATCTTGTATTGAGTGTGTCCCTAAGTGTTTTGTGTGTGTGTGTGTGTGTGTGTGTTTTTCTAGGATAGCACCCCAGTTAAAGTAAGCCTCTGTTTTCTTTCTTTCCAACACGCTCATGGGTCAAGAGTAGCTTGCATGAAACATCCGTGGCAGTAAAATTAGTGGATGGGGATTATCAGTCTGTTTGCTCTGTTTTTAAATTTCTAGGAGTGAGCTTTTAATTTAAGAGCCTGGTAACCAACATCAACTCATGATTATCTTGCATTTGTTGATGCATGGGGGGGATTTTTTAGTAACTGACCTTCCTGTTTTATGCCCCAGTTGGAAATGTCTCCAAATGGAAATGTTGGACTGTTGACAAACTAAAAATCTTGGTTGCCGGATCTTGGTTGCCGGGTGTCTTATTTCACAGATAAACCAACATACAAAGAAGTGCAAAAAAATTAGTACCCTAGACCTGGCATTCGTTGCATGCTTTTATGGTCATTGTGGATAGTATGAAAGCCCATGCCTCTGTGCTATTGTTGAATAGTATTGGGTTTGCAGGATAGTGTGCCATCTAGTGTTAATTTCTGCATGAAATATTTCCAAATGAACAAGATGGGGTATTTCCCTTTGGAGTGGAGTTGCAGGTTGCTCTGGACCCCTGACACTGTGATGTATTTAAATGGTACAAATAGAGACGTGGTAAAAACATGTTAGGTTGAAATGCATTAGCTTAGACTACCAATAGGTTTGAAAAACTCCCCATAGGAGTGGTGAGAGTCGCCTTACCGCAGGGGATCCTTGTTTTGAATCTCAGCTTAGCCCCTGAATCACTGTGTGACCATGGGGGAACACCCTGTGCCTTAGTTTGACTCAGCTATACAATTGGGTGCAACAAGACCTCCACTGGTAAAGAGGTTTGCTGTCTTGATCAACAATATATTAAGAAATTATTTGGTAATGAAGTGTGTGTGGGATGTGGGGGCAGGTTATACATTTTGTTGTGCAGCGAGAAAGGGGTAGCTGCTGAAGGGTAAATGTAAATTAATCATAAGCATCATCTTTAACCTAACTGAGCACAAAACAGGCACATTTTGAAAAACTGTTTGCAGAATACAAGCATACAACGTCAAGCACTTTTGGGAGAAGCTTATCCAGGCCTTTAGCACTGACTGACATTGTGAAAGGCCTGGTCCTCTTGAAAAGGACAGGAACGTCAAGCAAGGCCTCAGACCTTGGGAAGAGAGCTCTTACAAGCAATGCTACTGAGGCAATGCAAGCCAAGCTAATGATGCAGCGTTTCCCTTGGCTCAAAATCTAGTCTATCAGAAAAACTCTCCAGGGCTGATGTGCCCGCAGGGGGATTATTTCTCCGCCTGTTTCAGTTTCACCTCTCCTAGGTGTGCACTGTAATTAGAAAGCAGGATTTAGGGGGAGGCAGTGGATTAGTTCTGATAATCCTCTGCTCTTTCACTGTGTACACCACACACAGGAGAATCATTTCGTGCTGCAATTGGTGTCAATGCAAGTCTTACCAAAGCAGTGTCTTTATTTTGTAACCATGTGTTTTACAAGCTTGCACATTGATGCTGTAACCAGCTGTCCTGTTTGGCTCTCAAAATTGTTGCTGACACACAGTGGAGTTTGGTTCTGTTTTATTGTGTGATTGTATTGTATTGTATTCCTTAAATTGGCAACTGTGAATACTAAGGGTATCATGCTGGCAGTTTTCTTTTTTCAGCGTAATAAGCAGTTGAAAAAAATGGGAAGTGCTGTTAGTTACCAGAAGTGTAAGGGGAGGATGGGTTTAATTATTTGTTCATTGTCTGAGTTCACAGACCCAGATTAGCTTTAGTTTGGGACTGCCTTACCTAAGGTAACATTCTGTAGTCCAAAGCTTTGATGTATTAGGGTGATGCCCACAGCTGAATGAATAACCTTGAGTCTTGATGCCACTGCTTTTAAAAGTGATATTTCCAGAGCCTCCCCCCAGGGATTGCAGTGGGTCCTGGCTGGACTCGGGAGCTGGAGCCGAGTGGGGTTGCCTGTGATCTGCCTCTGGATCTTGGTCTTCACCTCTAACCACAGAGTGGTCAAGTGCAGGTACCCCTGTTGTAACCCCCCTTTTTATGATCTTCATAGGGCTACCACTGTAGCCACTGACTAGATTAGGTCTCAAAGGATTTCTCTGAGTGCTGTTTAAAACTGTCCAAAAGTGCTATCCTCAGCTTACTTTTCCAGCTCCTATCAATTGATGTTATTTCAGCTGCTATGCTTGGAAGTAAAGATGCCATGCAGAATTGTTTAAAATATCATGTATTTACAGAACTGCAAATAAGCAAAGGATACGATGTGAACTTGTGTTAAACCTTCTCAGTATCATCAGTGTTCCCCAGTTCAACTCATTCATCCATACTGCACTCCAGTTGATTTCTACTGGGTAGACCTGATTTGAACCTTTCCAGTTGTGTAAACTGTGTTGCATCGTCACAAGGCTACCAGAGCGTTGTTTTCAGTGGTAGAGGAATTGCATAGAGCGGTACTGCACAATGACAGGTAATTAAACCCAGGAATTGCTTGAGAGGTAATTAAACCCAGGAATTGCATAGAGAGGTACTGCACAATGACAGGTAATTAAACCCAGGAATTGCATAGAGAGGTAATTAAACCCAGGAATTGCATAGAGAGGTACTGCACAATGACAGGTAATTAAACCCAGGAATTGCATAGAGAGGTAATTAAACCCAGGAATTGCATAGAGAGGTACTGCACAATGACAGGTAATTAAGCCCAGGAATTGCATAGAGAGATACTGCACAATGACCTGTGATTAAACTCCTTTCATCCAGGTGGAGAGATCTTTCAGACCTATCGGTTTCTAAACCTTAAGGAATTCAAATGCACAACAATCAAAAACTATTTGTCAAAGTTGTGAAATTGATGTATTTCAAGATTGCAAACATGTAACTTTGACCAGTTGTTGGGCAAAACCCAGCCTTTCCTCCACAGCTCCCAGAGTTTTTTCAATGGCGTCTGTGTAGTCTTTACTCATTAGAATCCTTAATTATGCCATGCTTTACTATTGGTATTACTGGCCTTTAATAGAAAAAAATACTTCTTAAAAAGCCAAGTCACCAAGGCCAAGCCCTGCTTCAGTGGCTGTTTCTGTTAGGTGGATCGTGTAGGTTTGATACAGTATGGGTCAGCTGAATGGCACTTCTGTTAGTTAGCTTGTTATTACTAGAGTGCAGGCTGCACCAAAGGTAAACACACCACTGATTTTATAAAAGTAGAAAGTCTTCTAATAAACCTTTATCACTGTATTTTTTGTAACATGGCCAGTTTTCTTTTCCTTTCACAACAATGGTACAAATTGCACACTGCAGTAAAAAGCCTTGATGAATAGAGCCATTGTAGCTGTGACAGAAGCTCATTCATTGGCAACTCCTAACCAGGGTGTAATAACTGACAGTAATTGTGTGTTATTAGGTGTCATCAGAATTGTACTCAAAATTGGTAATGCCAAAAAAATTTGTGCCCATTTGTTAAAATACTAATTACTTAGAATTCCTGTTGGTTGCATCCCAGCCAATATAAATCCTCACCCATTTTATTTAATCCATCTGTATAATGTGTGCGTTTTTAAAGCATGGGCTGCTAGGAAGGTGATTCTTTCTACATGCTGTATAAGCAAACCTAAAGTGAGTTAGGATAACTGCTTTAAAGTGTTCCTAATACGACTTTCCTAAACAATACTGTTAAAATGTGCTTCCTGTTTCCTTTAGGTATACATATGCATTTTGTGTGTATTATGTCGGATGACATTTTGGAGTTGGCTCCTGACAAAGCTACATTAAAGACAATGGTGCCTTCCTTTTTTTGGGGGGGCGGGTTGCACAGTTAAGGTTTCTCACAGCACCAAGAGGGGAAGTAGCAGGTGTACCCCAAACATTGCAATCTCACAATTTTTTGTTGGCCATGCGCAAAGCAATAGAGAGGAAAGAAACAATGTCAACACCCTGTTTTTAACAATAGCCTGTGTGTGTGTGTGTGTGTGTGTGTGTGTGTGTGTGTGTGTGTGTGTGTGTGTGTGTGTGTGTGTGTGTGTGTGTGTGTGTGTGTGTGTGTGTGTGTGTGTGTGTGTGTGTGTCTCTCAAGTGTTTTTAAATAAATTGAAGAACAGCATTTTTGCTCTACCGGTGGCTTGTTACAGTAAAGGGGAAAACTGCCAACAAGTACTGGTATTTGAGGCCTATTTTATTCAGTGTTGGTGTGTTAATGTGCTTTATTGTAAATATATGTCTTTTAAATGGTCCTTTTTTTTCTCTGGGTGGGAGGGGTAATATGGGAGGAGGCGGGGATTATTGATAAAAGAAAAGAATATGGAGTATTTTGTTATTGTTCATTCAGAGGGTGATCTGTATATATCTATATTGTATATATGTGATGAAAATGCGTTCGCTTTTTGTGTGACACTACCTTGTACTGCTGTTCTACAGTCAGTGTTTTAATGTTTATAAAGTTGTTTTTTTTTGTTATTGCACGGTTTATTACTTTTGCTCTCAGAGGAAATGACACAGCTACTCTTTGTATCGGTTTAGTGCTGTAAAATAACTCCACAGTGTCATTAGGATTGTCGCTGCCAGACCCGATATGCATGAATGGCACTTACAAAATAAAATATGTTAACTTCACTGTGTATTTGCCATTACTTTTTTTCTGTGTGAGTGCCTGCAACAGAGTCTGAAATCGGTATTGTTTTACAGAATTCAAAAAGTTTAGTTTTGCGTATAGGTATGAGGCTAATGCAGTGGAAAGCCTTTTTTTTCCCTACATGCGCTAACATCCACACAAGTCGGTGTGTGTGCATGTGTGTACCTGCACAGCATTCCGAACACTGGATCCAAGACCTGGACAGCTGTTTCAGGTCTTAAGACGCTCTCTTCCCACCCCACACCCTTTGAGATATTGGCTTCTCCTTAGGAGAAATGTACTACGAATTTTAACCTTGTCCTGTACATAGTATAGTGACATTGGATCATTTTTAATGTAGCTTAATGATTGAAGAATTTCAAACAATTAATTTAAACCATACAGCCTCAAATATAACTAACCATATATTGGATTTTTAGAATCTAGATACAGAACTGTAATTTACTTTCATGTAACTAGCCTTTTGCATTAGGCAGGTTATATAAAGTGGTTCTAAACAATGCACAGTAAAATAGTAATAAAAAAAATAGTTGAAAATGTTGATGTATTTATTTAGCCTGGCTAGAACCCTTGAGAGATGCATCTCATTTCAACGTGTGTCCTGGCAGAGAGGAAGAAAAACACTTAGCAAGACTGAGGTTCTGAAAACGAAGTCTTTATGAGGGCTTAGTTTTTCCTCATGGTTATGTCTAGCCTGTTCTAAATCTTAGAAAGATTGTTTACTAATGGTAAAGAGACTGAATGGCATTTTCTTTGTTTTGTTTTTTGTAAAAAAAATAACTTATTGGTATATATAGACATTCAGATTACATGTGTAGTGTTTAAACTAGTGTATAGTTTATTGTGTAAGAAACCAAATCCAAGTTTAAAATATAATCACAATACAGTATTAAAGATGTTAATGCTAATAAAGATTCAATTGAAATATTTTCTCCCTGCTTCGTTGTTCCTTTCTGGTATAGGCACAGGCTAGACATGTAGGTGGCATCTTGAGAGATCTTGCAAGTTGCAACACTGCTGCATGGAGCCTCTTCCCTTTGTGCATCCACTTCAGACACACCTCTCCTCCCCTGACGTGTGGCCTTGCCTGCTTTGGAATGCCCTGTAACTCCAGTCATGGCACCTATCTACTCTTCAGGACGACGGATCCAAAAGTATAACAAGTTGTTTTGTTTAAGCCTCCTGTGAATTGCACTTATGATTGCGACATTAAGAACAGGGCTGAAACTTTCAACCAAATCCAATCCAGGAGTATTACAGTAACCACTGTGTAATTCGATAAGCATTGCTTATTTACCAGGAAACAGACAGCAGGAAATCTTTTGAAAGACACTTAAGAATGACTACGGGAACATGTAATTACATTTCTAGGACTGCTCTCAATTCATTGATACAACTAGACAACCATCAAGAGACAAAGGTGTCCTCTTCATTAGCAGGAGCCATTTACTTTAAGGGAATATTGGTGGGCTAGGAAGAATGGGCTTGGTGGTTTCAATCATTTATTTCATTTCATTTTAAAAAATGTACACATACATTTATTTCTATACTATATTAATAAGGTGGGGTCCTACAGACCCAAGTCACTATAGTATTTTTTTTTTAATTATTTTTATTTATTATTAAGATTAATAATAAATTAAGCCAAACATCAGTTTTAGCATTCAAAATTAGCTTATTATGCCAAATCTGTAATAAAGGTGTGTTATAGGTGCATATTAGAGCAATATTAATCACAGGAGGGGCACAAGGTGTACTGGGAGTGTATTTGATGTGACCTGTAACAAAGTTATAGATTGGGTTCTACCGTGCGAGTATGATCCAAACCAAAATAAACACTTGGGCTGAATTATTCAGTTTGTGTTTGCTGTGCTTTTGAAAAAGATTGGACTGTATGGGGTCCAAGTATGAAGAAATCTGGTTACTTGAAGCCATGTAAAAGTACAGATTGATGAATAGAGGCCAGCAAGTTAAATATTGACTGTATTATTTTGGCACTTGCTTTTTCAATGCATTTGTTTACTGCTGCTGTTTTACAAAAAATGTAGCATTTGCTAGTATAGATACTTATTTTGTAGTATTTTGAAATTATTATCCTTCGTATGTTTTACATGATCTTATATTTTTGGTTCAATATGTTATTACGATAATGTTTAAACTAAACTATTTTCGATCTACCTCTGAATATTTGGTTTGGTTGAATTCATTTTTAATTAGCCCTTCAGGTGAAGGCGGGGGACAAAGGCAATGTGATAGTGATTCCAACAAGCATTAATGAGACAACACCACCCCCTGGTGTGCTAGAAGAAGACCTGCAATGTGGTGGACGTCATCTGGCCAAAACATTTCAGACCATGCATAGCATTGCCATATTGAAAACTGAGAAAACACAGGTAAGCAACAACAGCCATTAAAATAGACAGCTGGATCAAACTGATGGAGTAACTTCATTGATATTAAGATATTCTCTCTCCCACACCCCTCTATGTCCCTATCTCCCTCCCATTTTCTCTGTCTCTCCCTCCTACCCCCTCCCTACCTGCAGCATCCCAGGAGCGTTACAGTAAATAAAACTCTAAAAATAATAAAAAGCCACTGGCCAATCAATCCAGCTCAAAAATAAGCCAATGAAAACAAATGTTTTTAAAACGGTTCTGTAGTAACATTTCTGACAGAAATTGAACAACTAAAGGCCCTGGACCCTCCTTAAGCGACTTCTGGGAATCACCAATTGTTCAGCATTTACTGAGCGCAAGCTGCGATTAGGAGCACAGGCACCAACAGTTCCTGCAAATATTGAGGACCAAGGCTGTGTAGTGCCTACATAGGTAGCGAGCAGAACGTTAAAATCAATCCTAAATTTAACAGGAAGCCAGTGCAGTGATATGCTGTGAACGGCTGGTGCGTGTGAGCATTCTAGCTGCAGCATTTTGAACCAGTTGGAGCAGACCTAGTTTAGAATCAGGGAGGCCAGCAAACAGAACATTACAATAATCCAGCCGAGAAAGAACAAGAGCAGGAACCAACATGTCAGCATCTTTATCAGATAGAATGGATCTCAGTTTAGCAATGCGCCTCAAATGATAAAATGAGGCCTTCGTGACTGAGCTAATGTGGGTATCAAAACACGGTTCTGAATCCATAATAATTCCCAAGTTTACCACAGTATTACATGGAGTCAGAAGATTACTATCTGAGACTTCAGTACTAGGTGATTTAGCTAGACTATTTCTGGAGCCCACTAATAATACCTCTGTTCTGAACATGGTTCGATCGTAATATGGGGGTGTTTTAGCAGTTCAGAGACTGGTGATATTCATGTGATTGAAGATTGAATTAATGCAGCCATGTATCAAAACATCGCACAAAGTACAATGATACCATCTGCTTGTAGGCTGATTGGCAGACGGTTTATCTTCCAACACGACAATGACCCAAAGCATGCGGCTAAGTCAACTGCGGAATTCTTGAAGAAAACGAAGGTGAAAGTTCTGGAATGGCCTTTGCAATCACCAGATCTCAATTCAATAGAAATGCTTTGGACTGATGTGAAAAAACTGTAGTCAAGCTTGTGTATCCAGTCGGACTGAGCTGAAGGAAATATGCAAGACGGAATGGGCCCAGATTTCATCAAGGTATAACATACTGGTTAAAAATGATCATAATTATCTGTCAGAAGGAGGACACAATATTAAAGCAGGGGTGCCAATACTTTTGTCATGAACTAATACTTTAAATGAAATACATTTCTTTGTTTTTGATAAAGATTATTTGCTAAATTACGAAAAATTGTATTTTGCTTTTTGTTTTATTAAAAAGTGGTTAAAGGTTACTAAATGCGGGTCCTTAATACGTTTATCTGCGAAGGTATATATTATACAACTAAGGACTGCAGTTGAGGCGTGTGGTGGAAAACTATTGTCCCGGAGGCCGACACAGTGTCTGATGGGATTATATTGCCCAAAACCAGGGCTGTTTTCAACAAAACACAAAATATCCAGTCCATGTGAGTTTCATTAAACCAGAACAAAATCAAAAAGGTTTGGAGAGCTACTTGCAAGGAAGACCTGGGGAAGCAAAAAGGAAGAAATAATCAGTGAAAATGTGGAGACTGATTGACAGGAAAACAGGAACAATCTAAAAGCACTAAACAGACGAGAGGTCACAGAAGAGAAAGCAGAACACCGAGCCCTGACACCAAGACCAGACACACCTGCAGCAGATTTGTTGAATTTTTTAACCAACCCAGCATCCAAGAACCAAGAAGAACCTACGACTGGTCAGGCCTCAGGATGAGCTGCTACCACTCAATTACACCAGAGCTGCTGTACAATCTCTTCCAACAATCCTGAGAAAGGGAAAGAATTCCTCTGGGCAGGAAGAAGAGATGCCTGGTTGTAGGTTTCACCCATGATCTCCCCATGGTTATACAGTGCGTTTACCATGTTTTTAACATGCTTTACTATACCGCTCTTTATCATGATTATTACATACACTTTGCTATGCTTTTAGTAGGGGAGCATTGTATAATGTTGATTACAGTTAGGTTTCTGTCCTTCATAGATTGGTACAAAACTTTAGTTTCTAGTAACATATTCTTAGAATGCACTATTTGACACTAATATAATACAAATAATCACAATAATGAAATCTATTTAAGTCTAATGGTTGGTTTCACAGCCCCCGATTTGCACTAATCTTGGACTATCGCTTGTGAATTCAGTAAGGTAGTCCAATATTAGGGCTGGAACCAGCAGTAAATGTTATGTGAAGAAACCTAATTACAGTTACTGCATAGTGTAATTCTTCTTAACGCTTATTTAAGGTTTAACGTAAGTGTTATATTACAGTACAGTACTGAGTGATACATGCAGAGGGTACAAAGCTCAGTATTTTCAGCTTCTTTATGGTGAATTGGTTATATTTTTTGTATTTAAAAATGTGTACTGATATGTATACCCTTTTAAAAGTATTTATTCATTCTCACTCAAATTGTCTCAATTTTTAAAAATGTTTAAGTGTTGGAAAAGAAGAACTGATCCACAGGCCTGCTCCACCCGGCTGTGCATAAGAGTACCTGCACTGCAAACAGCGATACGCCAAAATGCTGCACGTCTAACCAATCTAGAAGAACAGTAAAAGGTACTCTAAATGAGAGCCACAGAAAGATGATGGTATGCAACCAAGTGAGACCAGTTAGAATGTGCCCGAATGGGAACAAAAAAATAAACTAACACTCTTTAGTTTTACCCCTATTACATAACTGAGTTGGTTTTTTTTAAACAACAAAAACATTGCATTTCAAAACAGTTGCAAAGGCAGAAGTGGCAATGGAATACAAGAAAAAAAAGCAGGAAGCACTTAAGAAATACTATTATCAAGTATTAACAGATTTGCCTGTTTATCTGCAAACCCTTTGGATTTGACACCATTGCCAGACAGCTGTCAGTTGTGAAGTTATCATTTAGTTACAGAAATCTATTCCTTCATTTTTTCATCCCTATTGATTTGAAATGAATGGTAGGATCCCCTCTACAATCTGGAACCTGCCTATTCTGAAGTCTGGCATGATCTGCAAGTCTCGTTTGTCTAAAAGCGATAGAACTCTTACTGTGCAGTGTGGAGCCACGTGGTTATTTTATAATCAAGTATGTTCCATAAATACACACATGTCCCGCAGGGCTGTAATGATACCATACTGTAACAGTGTAGGGCTGTAATGATACCATACAGTAACAGTGCAAGGCTGTAATGATACCATACTGTAACAGTGCAGGGCTGTAATGATACCATACTGTAATGATACCATACTGTAACAGTGCAGGGCTGTAATGATACCATACTGTAATGATATCATACTGTAACAGTGCAGGGCTGTAATGATACCATACAGTAATGATACCATACTGTAACAGTGCAGGGCTGTAATGATACCATACTGTAACAGCGCAGGGCTGTAATGATACCATACTGTAACAGTCCAGGCTGTAATGATACCATACTATAACAGTCCAGGCTGTAATGATACCATACTGTAATGATACCATACTGTAACAGTGCAGGGCAGTAATGATACCATACTGTAACAGTGCAGGGCTGTAATGATACCATACAGTAACAGTGCAAGGCTGTAATGATACCATACTGTAACAGTGCAGGGCTGTAATGATACCATACTGTAATGATACCATACTGTAACAGTGCAGGGCTGTAATGATACCATACTGTAATGATATCATACTGTAACAGTGCAGGGCTGTAATGATACCATACAGTAATGATACCATACTGTAACAGTGCAGGGCTGTAATGATACCATACTGTAACAGCGCAGGGCTGTAATGATACCATACTGTAACAGTCCAGGCTGTAATGATACCATACTATAACAGTCCAGGCTGTAATGATACCATACTGTAATGATACCATACTGTAACAGTGCAGGGCAGTAATGATACCATACTGTAATGATACCATACTGTAACAGTGCAGGGCTGTAATGATACCATACTGTAACAGTGCAGGGCTGTAATGATACCATACTGTAATGATACCATACTGTAACAGTGCAGGGCTGTAATGATACCATACTGTAATGATACCATACTGTAACAGTCCAGGCTGTAATGATACCATACTGTAATGATACCATACTGTAACAGTGCAGGGCTGTAATGATACCATACTGTAACAGCGCAGGGCTGTAATGATACCATACTGTAACAGTCCAGGCTGTAATGATACCATACTATAACAGTCCAGGCTGTAATGATACCATACTGTAATGATACCATACTGTAACAGTGCAGGGCAGTAATGATACCATACTGTAACAGTGCAGGGCTGTAATGATACCATACAGTAACAGTGCAAGGCTGTAATGATACCATACTGTAACAGTGCAGGGCTGTAATGATACCATACTGTAATGATACCATACTGTAACAGTGCAGGGCTGTAATGATACCATACTGTAATGATATCATACTGTAACAGTGCAGGGCTGTAATGATACCATACAGTAATGATACCATACTGTAACAGTGCAGGGCTGTAATGATACCATACTGTAACAGCGCAGGGCTGTAATGATACCATACTGTAACAGTCCAGGCTGTAATGATACCATACTATAACAGTCCAGGCTGTAATGATACCATACTGTAATGATACCATACTGTAACAGTGCAGGGCAGTAATGATACCATACTGTAATGATACCATACTGTAACAGTGCAGGGCTGTAATGATACCATACTGTAACAGTGCAGGGCTGTAATGATACCATACTGTAATGATACCATACTGTAACAGTGCAGGGCTGTAATGATACCATACTGTAATGATACCATACTGTAACAGTCCAGGCTGTAATGATACCATACTGTAATGATACCATACTGTAACAGTGCAGGGCTGTAATGATACCATACTGTAACAGTGCAGGGCTGTAATGATACCATACTGTAACTGCGCGGGGCTGTAATGATACCATACTGTAACAGTCCAGGTTGTAATGATACCATACTGTAATGATACCATACTGTAACAGTGCAGGGCTGTAATGATACCATACTGTAACAGTGCAGGGCTGTAATGATACCATACTGTAATGATACCATACTGTAACAGTGCAGGGCTGTAATGTTACCATACTGTAACAGTGCAGGGCTGTAATGATATCATACTGTAACAGTGCAAGGCTGTAATGATACCATACTCTAATGATACCATACTGTAACAGTGCAGGGCTGTAATGATACCATACTGTAATGATATCATACTGTAACAGTCCAGGCTGTAATGATACCATACTGTAACAGTCCAGGCTGTAATGATGAGGACGTGGATGCGTGTTCGATGCGTGATTGACAGGAGACCGTGACTGGAAGGTTGGGTTTGACACGCCCCACAGGTGCGCAGGTTTCTTTACATACAGGAACCCCAGCAATGGTAGCTCACGTGGGACATACGGGTCAGCGTACAAAAGGCAAAATAAATGCTTTAGAAAAAATCTAAACAAATGGGAGGTCCTGCTTACACACCTGTCTGCTGTATACTGGGTGGGATCTAAAGCCCCTTTCACACTGGCATGCTCTGCCCGGGTTGGAACCTACAGGGTTAGGAACCGGTGTCATGTTTCTACATCTCTGCTTCAATCTGGCTCATGGTGTGTCTCAATCAACAAAAATATGGCTAAACAGAAATGTTCTTTGCAGAAGTGAAACCTTCAAGCAGGCGTGGCTGTTTGTTATTTCGTTGGCTTAGAAACGGCCATCATGCATTTTGTCTCTCTCAACCTGGGTCAAAGCGTGTCGACCTACATCCTGAGGTGGGTCGCTGGGACCCGGGTCAACCCAGGTACGACCCAGGTACGTGGTTTCACACTACGCGGGATTGTGGAAACACACATACTGCTCGTTCCTGCAACTACACACACACAGACAGGCTGCTCCACACAGCGTCAGGTTCCCCATGAAAACCCGTTCTTATTTCTACAATCACAACTCTCTTATTTACCATAAACAATCACAGATGCCTTCTCTTATGTGCAGGGATCCAACCCTGCTACACAAACCAACGCCAGTTTCATGCGTATAGTGCCCTCCATGTACAAGCAGCCCTGGGAGCTTTATAACAATAAAGCAAACAATAGTGTGCTTTTTCAAAATCTCATTGGAGATCTTTTAAAATGTAATTGTGAAGAGTCTTGGGATTCCTTGACATGAAGAGCAAGATGTAAGAGTGCCTTTACATTGTATTGTATAGATCTCAGAGTGCGGACTGGCTTGTAAAGAACAAAAACATGGATATCCTTAGAAGTGAGGAGCACAGCAAAGTAGTACGATGTGGGGGAGGACAATGCCTCCTGGGGAGGGGAAACCAGAAACTCAAGTTTCTCAGCCTAGTTTAGCCAGAGCAGGCTGCTTACTCAGGAGTAGACCCAGGCAGGGGGTCACGTGACCCGCATTCCGCAGGTCAGACCCGCTAATTGACATTTAAAACTGCACACCTGCAAAATAAAACTTAGATGTGAAATTCCATTTAAGGTCAATCTTGGGTGGTTCCCGACTCGAGTTCAAATAAGTATATTAATGTAGAAAGTGGATTAAACTGTTTGGGTGTAAAAACTCAGTTTGGCATTATCAACATACGATTGTATGTACACTGCATTCATGAACCAATGCTGTTTTCTATTTCTTTTATTAATTAGAAATGTAATTTTAATAATTTAGGTAGGATTAATCATGCCCCCCTCGCTCCTGGGGGCCCTCTCTCAGTGTAGGGGAGGATCCTTCAGTCTTGGTGCTCATCTGGTCTTTGGCCTCTCTGAGAGATGAAAGTGATTTTTGATCAGTGCTGATGCGACCTTGCCCCCAGCAATGGATAGAGATCACATTCCACTGCCAATCTGCTTAACAAGTGCACGCTAACTCTACAGAAATATATCCACTGGTGTGTCCAGCCACTCTACACTCTACCAGAACAGAAACATATCTACTGACGCTGACCAGCCTTGACACAAGGGGAGGGAGTGGGGCTGGGGGGGGTGGAGACTGTGGGTTGCCTCGGGTACACAGCGGGTAAAAAGCCATAAGAAACAATCGGATCCTCTTTTCTTCGTATTCAATTTCTTATAAACATTTTTTTAAACGGGCGTATCTTTTAGTAGTTGACAATATTTTTATGACTGTGAAAAAGGGCACGTCACTGGTTATTTAAACAGCTGTAGCAGCACGCGGGGATGTGTAAGCTATATTTTTCGGAACCCCGCTACTTTTTAAAGCTGGTTAAACGCCCAGGAGTCTGTTTGTAGTTCTGGCTGCATCTTTTTTATTAAAGTGGAATAACTGATAGGCAATCACTCTCACTAGCAAAAGATGAAGTTACTACTAACGTATGAAAAAACACTAGCAAATATGTAACACCAACTATGAACCGTTCAAATATATTCATTGCTTGCTGCTCTGTGAGATACCAGTAGAGTACAACATAGTCTTGTCTTTATCCAGCAGATGGCATGAATGAGCTTAGAAATGTGTTTGCCCTTTATAGGAGTCCTAACCATGACTTTTACAGTCTGTGTTTCTTACCTGTTATTACCACAAGCAAGCTGGTGCTGGCTCCTGTACTTTACTGTCATGTTACCTAATCACTTCCTGCATTGCTGGTCAGATTCACTCTAAAAACTGCTACTGCTTTCTCCTGATTACTAGTTTCAATCATCTAAAACCTTTGAAAAGTTTACCACTGCATTTTGGCAGTTTTCCACCATGCTTTTCCTGTGGTTATACTATGCATTAATTATACATTTTATTTTTTATTCAAATTTTATAACATTTAAAATTTCTGTTTTATTACATTTTTTTTATTACTGTTTTAAATTGAATGGTTTAATTGTTCATTTTTTTGTGAAAGTGTGAAGTGCTATAGAAATATGACCTGCATTGTATTGTATAGTTTACCCTGGTTTGCCATGTTTTTTTAACTTGCTTTACAGTACCTCTCTGGGCTTTAGTGCTTACCCAATACACTTTGCTATGCTTTTACTATTGGGAACTTTTATAAGGGTAATGTTAAACATACAAGTATGATATCTTTAATACAGCATTTTGGAATTGAAGCTGTGGCTTAATCCTTGGATTTCAAGGCACATTTAATGTGATGTCTCGTAGCTCACTGAGTATTTACAGTTCATTCAGTGCGTGTATTTGTGAGATTTAAGGCAACTATCTTTAGGCAAATATGTGTTGTCTGTTCGTCCTTGTTTATTGTCGTTGTGAAACATTCCTTTCCAGTAAACACATGTTGACAATGAAGAGTAAATGTAGCCCATGGGAACAGATTCTCTTGTTAAATGTGGTTGACCTGGACCCCCACAGGGCACACTTTTAAATCTCATGAAACAAAACAATATGGTCTCTTGCCTAAAGGGTATGAAACTTCAATGTCATTTTGTATTATGTGTGTTATTATGAGCGTTCCCAGTTCCATTGCTCCGATATTATTGTAATGGTTTGTCTCTGGATCACAATCTACCAAGAATTGTTTAAGCATGTAGAATCCTAGTTGCCAGCTCTTTTTGAGTACTTCCTTAAAAAAATAGCATTGACCTTTCACCTCTGTTGGTCCCACCAGGTCTAAGGAGGCTGTGTGGTCCAGTGGTTAAAGAAAAGGGCTTGTAACCAGGAGGTCCCCGGTTTAAATCCCACCTCAGCCACTGACTCACTGTGTGACCCTGAGCAAGTCACTTCACCTCCTTGTGCTCCGTCTTTCGGGTGAGACGTAATTGTAAGTGACTCTGCAGCTGATGCATAGTTCACACACCCTATTCTCTGTAAGTTGCCTTGGATAAAGGCGTCTGCTAAATAAATAATAATAATAATACAGCAGTAGTAAATAACAGCTTGGGCTAGAATAGTTGCAAGGTCAATGCATGGTGCCAGCAACTAGGAGTCTACAGATACTGTTAAAAAGATTCTGATGGGGAGGGGGAGTTTCTAATTTTATCTAGCTTTACGCATTCATTGCATGTTTTATGTGTTAATAATCTTGGTATTTTCTGATAGAAGCCAACTTAGAAAGCTGCCAACTGTGCAGCCTGTCAATTGCTGTATTGTTGTTCTGAAGGAACACAAAGGACTCTTCAAGTGTCTATAAGTGATCCTTTAATCTGCAGAAATACTAAAAGCAACTCATTTTTATCTCAGAAGATCCTATGACTGTGTTAAAAGATAGGGAGAATCCTTTAATGCATTACAAAAGCCTTCAAGAACGCTGGCGCAGAAGAAGAGTTACACAAAGAACCCTTTCCATAATGAAACTCCATTAGCACTTTGTGACCGAGTATAGGCTCTGTACATGGGGGGGGGGGGGTGGTGACCATCTTGGTGAAGGGGCAGCCTGGAACCAAGATGGCCGCCGTTTGCACAGCCACCTAGATTGGATTCATTGTTTGATTGTGTGAATAAGAGAAGTGTGGAATCTGGCCAGGTGGTGATTGATTGAATGCTTCATTAGCAATCAACCCCTGGCCATATGGTATCAAAGGAGCAAAGTATGCTTGTTTGGTGAGAGTGTGGAGGAACGGGAGAGATGTAGGAGAGAGGAAGAAAGAAGGCACCAAGATAGCCATAGCTTGGGTGCTGTTTTGTTTATTTGTAGTTTTGATTTGTCCCAGTGTTTTGTTTGTTTTGATTTAATGAAAGTGTGAAAAGAGCTTAACTGCAGTTTCCGTGTCTGGGCCTAATATTTCAAAGGGCGCAGACCAGCCTTGCCCGGGACGCCACTCCACACACATTCTTTCCATAATGAGTCGATTAGCACATTCTTTCCATAGTGAAAGTCGATTAGCACATTGTTTGCAGATGCAGAGCTTGAGAATTCAGCTGTTTTAATCTAGTTTTAAACATTTATTTCATACATTGTATTTGTCACATAAACAGAATAGTGCTTTACATGTACATTATACGACAGATGCAGTTCTTCGCGATCTACAATGATATACTAATCACTTTCATTTTGTATTTACAGCTGTTGTGGGGGATTTAGGGAAGTCAGAGAATGTTTTTATTAACAGCTGTTCCATGGTCTATGCCTTTTCAATAATCTGCTCAATCACATGGGTCAATAACTTCTGCTTGCTTATTGATTATTTCAGAAATAGCTGTTGCAGTAGGTCTTTCTTAAACATAAGGACAGCTTTGTCAACTCCAAAGTGCAATTTGCATGAGTGCTACAGACCCTGTACAGTTATCACTACACTCTTTAGAGGAGTCTGACAGGTTCTTGAAGCGCATCCGTTAATTCCAAGGCAAGTTCAGGCACAGGTTTATCCAGTATTTTGAACACAGAGCTAAAGATGCTACTAACCTTTGTAGTACTGTGCCAGGTCTCAGCTCTCTCCCTCTCCCTAAAAAGCAGTGCTGCAGAATACCCTGCAGTGTGCACAAGAAACGCATTACTTTACCTGGGCTGTACACCATGGACCATAAGTCATCTGGAGATACATTTCTCAACTTTTAATTGGGACCACTCACCTGAAGAATTTCTCTTATGAGCATCATCGTGTATCCAGATCATGCTCCCTCCTGCAACGCTGCTTGTTTTCTCTTATGAGCATCATAGTGTATCCAGATCATGCTCCCTCCTGCAACGCTGCTTGTTTTCTCTTTCCACAACACTTATTTTAATCAGTGCATCTTCATTGTTGCAGGAGGGAGCATAATATGGTTACACTACAATGTGTGTTTCTGAGTGATCGGTTGCTACCTCTGATCAAGTTGAGAGTGTATTTCTCGCGCACTCTTTGCTGTGTGAGGCAAAAGAAAATACTTGATTAGAGGTAGCCACCGAACACCTATAAACATATTAGTCATTTAAACATAAAACAGACAATATTAACATATTTAATCTGTTTGTGTAGATTCTGTTGTGGTTTAAACGTTTAGAATTATTTGTGAGTGAAGTTATTGCTAATAGATTCCAATGGGAACGTGACTTAAAATACACATTTCTGTTTCTCCTGCAAACTCCCCCGAGTTAAAGTTGAGAAAGATATTTCCAGCTTCATGTTTTGACCTAACTAAATTAAATATCTCATGCCTCCAATGTTACAGTTGAGCCCTTTGTTGTATTATTTATGCATTTCCAGTTTAATAACTCCTTTTTGCAACAGACCCAATTTGTTTTGAAGGGTGTGCCAACTTGTTTGAGAACCAAAGCTTTAGCATTTCCAAACACTAGGAAGAAAGAGACTTTAGGCCTGTGGCGTGTCGTCCCGGGCAAGGCTGGTCTGCGCCCTTGAAATATTAGACCCAGACACGAAAACTGCAGTTTAGCTCTCTCTGTGCACTTTTAATAATAACAAAACAAAACACAGGAACGAAATAAAGGTTTAAATAAAACTTTAAAAACACACAAAACAAAACAAACAAACCAGCACCAAAGCTATGGCTATCCTGATTCTCATTCTCGCTCACTTGCCTTACCTATCTTCAATATTTCCCTGGTTTTATTTCCCTGTGTTTAACCACATCAGCTCATGTTATCAGGTGAAACGCCTGTTTACAAAACTAGAACCAGACAAGTAAGTAATATATTTCATGCTCTCTTAAGCACTCTCAAGGTGTTTATCCTCATTTCGTAACTAAAGAATATGAGTTCATTGAAGAATGGAGAAAACCCACCAAGCCCATATTCTTTTGTTGCATACATGTTGCTTAATGATGTACTGTATAGCAAATCCCCTAGTGGATAAAACATTAGATCCCCCTTTTTCATGTGTTTACTTCTTTGTTTCGCTACCTGCAACCAGAGCTTTCACATGGCGCCCATAACCTCCTTCTGCTGCAGGTAGCAGCTCGCTTACTTCATGGTGTGACGGATTGGAAAAAGGTGTAACCTTGTTTGCTTGGATCTGAAATTGGAAATTTAAAGTAGAGAGGACATAAAACCACAGAGGAATCTAGTTACCAGTAACCCAGGTTTAAAGTAGTTCTGTGTAAAGTGGAGAACATTATCACATTGCAGATGTGTGTTGATATTGCACTACTGAATATATAACACGTTACACACATGGTATGTAATAATGTGATGCAGAATACTGCTAATTCTATTCATACACTAAAATGATGCAATATGTGGGTGATGCACATGCTTACTTTTAGTTCTGTGACTGCAGTGGAAAGCTGGTGCTTAATTGCTGCTGACTTAATGAACTCTAATGAATTCTGCTATCTGAGTGAGAAATATAAAGCCGTGTTTGTCTGCTCAGCAAATAGAGCCTGGCTGCTTTGCAACAGGGCTTTGTAAAGGGGTTGTAGGTGGCAAAAATAATTTCATAACTCTTAGATGCCAGTTCATTTCCTATAGGTCTCAAATGTGCAGTTTTGAAGGAATCACGTGTAGAGAAAACATGTACGGTAATTTTATTTCATAACATGACATCTCCGTTAAAGAAAGTTCTCAGTTTGCTTGTCTGTTACTGCTTTACTTCCTAGGTGATTTCATCCCAGCAGCGTCTTCAGGATCAAAGCATCTTACTGGTTGCAAAGCATGACAGTCATATGGGGAAGCAGCTGGCAGCAGGAAAGAAAGCACTGAAGGGGCAGGGACAGTTTCACCCTCCAGTTGACCCAGGAAGTGTAAAACAGTGTGAAAGCCTGGCTTGAAAACTGAGATTGTTTTTAACCAAAGGAGGCAGAGGAAAGAAACTTCATGACAGAAAGAAGGAGGGTAGTCTCAGCTTTGAAACGATTATTGTAAACCAATGAGGGAAATAGAGGGGTGGTTGTTTCGCCTCTAGGATTGTGGCAAACCTTTAAAACAATACGGGACAATGAAACAAGAGAAATTAAACTGGTACCTCAGAAACTGGCATTCGCACGTCGTGATTGTGAAGCGCATGGTTTCAGATGCACAGAAGTGCAGTGGTGGTTGGAATCCACTAACATTTGAAGGGATTGTGAGTAGTCTTGGACCCAGTTCAGTTACTGTACTTTGTATTGCATGAGTTTATACATGTATAGAAAATGTCTCCTACCTTCTGTGGCAAGTCTATCAGCACCTGCTGCACTGGAGGTGAATTTACAGTGGTGGAACTTTGTTTCACTTGTGTTTAAAAGTCCTTGGGGTCATATTTTCAGAATGTTTACTCCAGTCTTAAGTGAACTCCTATTCTTTTGACAAAACTAGGACCATTCATCTCAGTAATGTAATCAGAGGTCTCTTACTCTCAGGTTGTTTGTTTCTCACTGTTGTACATTACGGTTGATTAATTGAATTACCGGAGTAAACTCTCTGATGGTATCCCCCCTTTAAGTTCAGTTGTCCGGGCTCTTAGTTAAACAATGGCACATCTGTGCTCCACAGGGATTGAACACATGTTCCTCTCGCTGCGTTACGTGCAGCAGGGACACATTTTTTTCCCTCTAAGAGATATGAACAACAACGGCAATTTAATTTGAGTAAGCAAATGTAAGTGTAAGTTTGGACTGAAACTGAAAGCACTTTATCAACGGTATAGCTTACTTTATAAAGACATGTTACCATAACAAAATAGTTTAATTCTGGGTCCCGCAAAACAAAAAGCACAAGAGCAAGCAGACGAATCCCAGGAATAGGTTATAATAGGAAACTTAATGTATTTAGTCATGAAATGAAAGTGAAGGCAGATTTAGGACAGAGGGTAGTGATGTTGTGTAACGGGATATCAAGCCACATTGCTGATGCCGATTCAAATCTATATGTTATCAAGGAGTGTTTTTACATACATTATATTAAGAGTTTAATGTTTGTTTGTAAAACACTTTAACAAAGATTTTAACGGAACAGATGGAAAAGTTCAGTTTTTACCGTGGCACAGCATACTGTGCACACATTGATATGGCAGCCACAAGATTAAACACTAAAGCAATTGTGCCAAAATCCTTCTGAAACAGTGATCTGATGGAAGTAATTTCCTTCACTTTTCATGCGGCTCTTCCAAGATTGTGTGATATCGCTGGCTACAGTGATACTGTGTTTCTTTGGAGTCTTTCTATCTCACGGAGCCACTGTTTCTCTCCAGCGGTCTGCACAAAGCCTGTGGGCACGGTGTGAAATTCTGCTGGGGTATAACAAAACAAATCTTCAAAGTGCTCTTCCTGCAATGTTTGCCATCCTGCTGCCTTTGAGCACTGAGTAAGAGGCGGCAGCCCAGTAAACACACACAAATCCCTTACTGGGAGGTACTGCAGGGGTTCATGAGTTGGGTTACAAATTATAGATGTACAAACTGTCATTTAAGAACATAATTCAAGAACGAGGGGAGGCACCCATCAATGCTGGTCCAGCTCCTAGTAGCTGATTGATCCCAACACTTTGTCAAGTTGGGTTAGCATCCTGATGGATCAGCAGAGAGTAAACAAATACATTCACTTTGATTCATGTACTAAGGGTTACTCTTCAGTGAATTCACGATCCAGTTCTGGTGTACATTTTTATGGTAAACTGAGCATGACCTAGAAACTCGGCTGTCATCTGCAACAGCAGAACATCCTAAAGGCTGGGCTGAATTCGGAAACGCAGAGCGGCCCAGAATTTGGGACGTCATCTGAAAAGTAAAGCAGCCAAGAATTTGGGATGTAAAACTGTGATTACATTACATTAGAGATAAACTAATGTACCCTGTAACAAAACTGTAATAGTGGGCAGGATATACAGCTGCAATTAAAATAAATCACGTGAACGATTATAGATATATGCTATTTGAAAGAAAAAGGTGCAGCACCACAGAAAGCCAGTCATGCATAACATGATAATTTCTATCAAGTAATAGTCATCTATAGTTTGTTATAGTAGTACAGCAAAATACCATATTATATTTTAACTGAAAGGTTCTGGAAAGCAGGTATATCTCTCTCTCCGATCACAATGTTAAAATGCCTCTAAGCATTCCCACTCATTTTGACATCATATTTCCCCGACAGACAAGAACCAATCAAAGCGTGAGACACTTGTGCGGTTCCATCCCAAAAACCGGGCCTGTGTCACACCTCCACTAGCTAATTGAAAGCGCTGAGTATAACCACAGCTGAAGCGCGACTTCTTACATCCACTTATGGCAGAATATTGCAGGGGGACAGGTTCAATTTAAATTGAAATACTCTGCCCCCAGTGGATGTAAGTAATACAATCACTGGAACTGAAAATCTTGGGAAATGGGCAAAATAGGCAAATTAGTTATTGTCTAATTTAATCCTGATAACTTTTTACATTTATAACTTTAAAGTCTGTTTTAAAGCTCTTTTCAAAATATCAACAATATTGCACATTGTCAAACAGGTAACACAGCAATAACGATCCATGATGTGGTACGGAACAGAAAAGCCAGAGCACTTGTTAATCGCTCTTCCTGCAGTGATTTAGAGGACAGATCTCAAACCCCAGTGCACTAGAGCAGACATTTTGAAAGAGACTTTTAAGTTATAGGTATAAAAGGTTATCAGGATGTTAACAATGAAAAGAAAAATGACAGGTACGTTATTTAAACAGTTGTAGCAGCACGTGGAGACGTGTAACGCTAGATTTTTCAGAACCCTGCTACTTACTCTTTCAGATGCCTAATTAAAACACAGAGTGGTCTCACATTTTCACATATGAGTCCCTGCCTATTGTTTGTATATCTCCGATTACTGACCGGAAATTGAAATTCTCACACCTAGAGGTTTTCATGCAGGCATGTTATAAAGGAAATGACAAATCTTGACGTGTTCTAATAAATTTGCACACTACTGTAAATATAAACATATTTTTATTTAAAGGTCTACCCCTTTAAAAAGTAAGTAGCTTCAAATGACAGGTTCTTATTTTTTATGTTTGCAGTCATTCTGAGTGTTCATTTGGCAGTCATATTGTGCGTGTGTTTTTTTTGTTTAAGTCTTTGTTATTTTGTGACAATCGGCTGATTTCACCACCCCTGATCAGCACATATCTGGACCACTTTACTAAAGGTAAAATTAGTTAGTCCAAGACTAGTGCTAATCGGGGTCTGTGAAACCAGCCTTCCGAGTTCAGCACTGTGCTTCAGTTCTAGTCTGCCATAGACATATGTGATGTAGGTTTCATCAGCCACAGTGTATTATTTATTATTATTATTTGTTTATCCAAGGCGACTTACAAAGACTAGGGTGTGTGGACTATGCATCAGCTGCAGAGTCACTTATAACAACGTCTCACCAGAAAGACGGAGCACAAGGAGGTTTAGTGACTTGCTCAGGGTCACACAGTGAGTCAGTGACAGAGCCAGGATTTGAATCGGGGACCGGCCAGTGTATTTATATTAGTAAGTGGCAGCACCTCCTAGTGCACAGCAGTGTATTTTCTTAGGCTAAAACAAAAGGAAATTTGATCCAAAGTGTCAGATCACTAGATGGCGCTGGTGGCACTTCTAACAAAAAACAAAAAACAAAAAACACTTTGGCTGATCTAGCCTGTGTTACACATATCCATGGTAGGTAACTCGAATTGAAGAGCAGCTTCTGCACTCAGGTAAAAGCCCATTAACACAGACTCTGAGTAACTGCTATAAGAGCCACGCAGAATGAAAAGGTAAGGGGAGAGTAACACAAAACTAAACAAATAATAATCATTTGACAAACGAGTTAACTATGCTGCAGGGAAAACGTCATGAACATCAAGTACAGTTTCCAGATATAAACCCTTCTTCTAAAATATGTAAACTGCAGATGGGGCAATGCTTCATTAAGAATAACAACTATATTAAACTTATGAATTGCATATCATTTATAAAATATCCTTGTAACTGATTTTGCCACTACAGTATCGCCTATTATTTTGCGTTAATAGTCGAGTAATAAATTCATAAAAATAAAGAAAATAGCAGTAAAAATGAATACATATTTCCAATTACTATATATAAGGGATTATATTATTGGACACGGAAGCCATGAATATGTTAAAAGTAGTAATTAAAGCGTTTTATATGGCTGGCGAGGGTAAACCAGTACTCTATATTAACACACATTGGGGGGTATCGTTACGCATTGACGTCACTTTGTATTTTAATATAATTATACGTGGCAGTTCACTTACACATCAGTTTGTATTATTCTAAACAGCACTAGATATTAAAATGTTAATAATCCAATAGTTCTAGCCATGACTACATCAGTCAACATTGCACCCACAGGACAGATGCGCCAATCCGTTCCTGGAATAATCCACTCCTCCTTTTAGCACAGACCAGCGTGGTCCGGCTGGCATCAGAACCTGGATTTAGACTCTCAGCTCGTGCTGTTGGAGAGAGAGAGAGAGAGAGAGAGAGAGAGAGAGAGAGAGAGAGAGAGAGAGAGAGAGAGAGAGAGAGAGAGAGAGAGAGAGAGAGAGAGAGAGAGAGAGAGAGAGAGAGAGAGAGAGAGAGAGAGAGAGAGAGAGAGAGAGAGAGAGAGAGAGAGAGAGAGAGAGTTTTTCCCCAACACTCTTTTTTGCCAGGTTGCAAGATTGTATCGTTTGGTGCGGTCACCATCGCGTCTGGATGAGGGAGAAGTGAACATACAGCGCGGGAGACAGATCAATAATTATTAAAAAAAAAGACAGTTTGCCGAAAACCACAGAAGCGAAGGACTTTGATTTTTCCCAGCGTGTGAAGGCTGGTCAAAATGGGGACGAGGAGCGTTTTAGAGGGTCTTTCTGGACTTATTATCTCCCTGATATTAATATCGCAACTTATACACGTAAGTAAACATTATTTATGGTCTTTCTTTAAAGGTCTACGGTGCATACACAAATACATTGTTTTCCGCTGCATACAGATAGTTGAAATACAGTTGTGTATCTTTCATGATAAAAAAAATACATCTAAATTTAAGTGTCCGTAATATTGCTGAAAGTACAGTTTGAGTGGTTTTAATGAACACACTTTCTGAAATGTAACCAGCGTTTGGAGGTAGAAGCTGACAACACATGCAGTATTTACTTTGAACTTTTCTGTGTGCATTCATTCAATGTTGAGTGGAAAGCGTAATTAGAGTTAACCGGGCGGTTACCTGGAAAACTCCCAAACCTCAGGAACTCGGTCCGTGTGTTGTCCCTAGCGTTAAGAAGTGTGCTTCGGGTGGATTCGTGCGCCTTTCATCGTTTTTTCACTTTTGTTGCTTTAAAAGTTGGAGGTATTTCAGTGCGATGTGTAGTCTGCATTTGAGTCTCGACCGGGCTAATTTTAACCCCAGAAACTGCGGCTATTCATAGTCGGTCCCACTTGCGCCTGCCTGCTACAGTACAGTAGATTTGCTCGATTTCACTCCGAGGCAACACTTTTAGAAATACAGTTGTACTGTGTGGTAAACACGGATTACAAATTAACTTCAAAACAGCGATTTTAAAAGATAGCATCTTTTCATCCAATTATAGGAAATTACACAGGGCAATACTGTGCCTGATGATCGTAATCATGCTAGATGTTTGATCTTTTACAGATTTTACTCTTATGCACATCTGCTAGCCCTACGGGATCACACGGCACTTGTTGTCCGCAGGCTGTGCTTAAGCTTTGAAATGCCTGTCGCTTGAGTGGGCAGAGTTGAAATGAACTTTGAAGAAAGTGATTTGTTTGTAAACGT
The DNA here is from genome assembly GCA_030684275.1 of Acipenser oxyrinchus oxyrinchus. Lineage (NCBI taxonomy): Eukaryota > Metazoa > Chordata > Actinopteri > Acipenseriformes > Acipenseridae > Acipenser > Acipenser oxyrinchus. The sequence continues at coordinate 20,865,967 of CM060268.1, forward strand.
TTCATTCAGACTTGGGTTATACAGTCAGCACACTGCAGCAATGTATTAAATACTGTAGTTCTTTCTGCACATTATTTGTATCGTGACCGGTTACATTTCACTGTTGTCCGAATACGTCGTTTTAAAAAGTGGTCAATGCTCATATATTGCATGAAGTTATATTAGTTATACATTTATATTTGTGAATACGTTCCAAAAGGCTCAACAGTGTACTACATGAAGAGGTATGTAGAGGTATTTGCCTAAACACACATCAATTATTAAATCCAAGTAATTCTGAAAAATGCATGTTCCTGTCTGGAGTTACGTGGAATGATCGTCTTCAACATTATTTATATTATATACCTTAAACAATATACAGTAAAAATAGCATTAACCGGCACTTCAAACACAAATAATCAAACCCTCGCCAGTAAGACTGCGCTCTCATGGCAGGCTCTAAGGAAAGCAAAACACTCCAACGCGTTTAACTCAGGAAGCGCTTTGCCACCAACTCGGCTGTCTTGCAAGTGCAGGCAACAGCAAGACACCAAATACAAGTATCTGTGTGTCACCTTTTCCTAGTGTTATTATAATCCATTCTATATGTTAGAATTGAGCTTGTATAACACCAAATGGCTCGTTTTATTGCACCGATTTAAGTACAGGTTTGCGGGAGTCTATCAACATTTAAGTACAGCGGGATATCTATCGATATTTATTAGGAACAAAAGGCTTTTTTACGTGTTAGAAATGTTGCTGTACGTTATTTCAGCTGCTTGGGATAGTTTTCAGAACCGATTTCAATAGTAAAAGGTTCTTCCTTTGTGTTAATCCATTTCGTTTAACTTTCTGTGCACTATGTAATCAGAAACCAGACCTTGTTGTGTCTTCAGTTTGTTTACATGACCTCAAACTGCTTTGGCTCAAGCCTTCTTTGTCCCTCTGAACTAAACAGACGTGTTTTCTGCTGGACATGCAGCAGTAGGAGGTCAGGCCCTGTTAACATCTCCAAGTGATACAATGCTGAGTGAATGGGCTGATGCACACCACACCCTCTCCCCTATATATATATACAGTACTGTGCAAAAGTTTTAGGCAGGTGTGAAAAAATGTTGTAAAGCAAGAATGCTTTCAAAAAGTAGACATGTTAATAGATTATATTTATCAATTAACTAAATGCAAAGTGAGTGAACAGAAGAAAAATCTAAATCAAATCCATATTTGGTGTGACAACCCTTTGCCTTCAAAACAGCATAAATTCTTCTAGGTACACTTGCACAAAGTCAGGGATTTTGTAGGCATATAGTCAAGTGTATGATTAAACAATTATACCAAACAGGTGCTAATGATCATCAATTCAATATGTAGTTTGAATCACAATCATTAACTGAAACAGAAACAGCTGTGTAGGAGGAATAAAACTGGGTGAGGAACTGCCAAACTCAGCTAACAAGGTGAGGTTGCTGAAGACAGTTTACTGTCAAAAGTCATACACCATGGCAAGACTGAGCACAGCAACAAGACACAAGGTAGTTATACTGCATCAGCAAGGTCTCTCCCAGGCAGAAATTTCAAGGCAGACAGGGGTTTCCAGATGTGCTGTCCAAGCTCTTTTGAAGAAGCACAAAGAAACGGGCAATGTTGAGGACCGTAGACGCAGTGGTCGGCCAAGGAAACTTACTGCAGCAGATGAAAGACACATGATGCTTACTTCCTTCGCAATCGGAAGATGTCCAGCAGTGCCATCAGCTCAGAACTGGCAGAAAACAGTGGGACCCTGGTACACCCATCTACTGTCCGGAGAAGTCTGGTCAGAAGTGGCCTTCATGGAAGACTTGCGGCCAAAAGCCATACCTCCGACTTGGAAACAAGGCCAAGCGACTCAACTATGCACGAAAACACAGGAACTGGGGTGCAGAAAAATGGCAGCAGGTGCTCTGGACTGATGAGTCAAAATTTGAAATATTTGGCTGTAGCAGAAGGCAGTTTGTTCGCCGAAGGGCTGAGAGCGTACACGAATGAGTGTCTGCAGGCAATAGTGAAGCATGGTGGAGGTTCCTTGCAAGTTTGGGGCTGCATTTCTGCAAATGGAGTTGGGGATTTGGTCAGAATTAATGGTCTCCTCAATGCTGAGAAGTACAGGCAGATACTTATCCATCATGCAATACCATCATGGAGGCATCTGATCGGCCCCAAATTTATTCTGCAGCATGACAATGACCCCAAACATACAGCGAAAGTCATTAAGAACTATCTTCAGCGTAAAGAAGAACAAGGAGTCCTGGAAGTGATGGCATGGCCCCCACAGAGCCCTGATCTCAACATCATCGAGTCTGTCTGGGATTACATGAAGAGAGAGAAGCAACTGAGGCTGCCTAAATCCACAGAAGAACTGTGGTGAGTTCTCCAAGATGTTTGGGCCAACCTACCTGCCGAAGTTCCTTCAAAAACTGTGTGCAAGTGTACCTAGAAGAATTGATGCTTGATGCTGTTTTGACGGCAAAGGGTGGTCACACCAAATATGGATTTGATTTAGATTTTTCTTCTGTTCACTCACTTTGCATTTAGTTAATTGATAAATATAATCTATTAACATGTCTATTTTTGAAAGCATTCTTACTTTACAGCATTTTTTCACACCTGCCTAAAACTTTTTGCACAGTACTGTATATATATATATATATATATATATATATATATATATATATATATATATATATATATATATATATGCACACAGTTAGTACTTCAGTTACATTTGTCCTTTGTATATTCAGAATTCGAGCCATCAGTAACATGAAACAGTAGATCTCCACGACCTATATGCACTGTACCTGTGAATTACATTTTTACATCATGACACAGTCAGATGCCCTTATTTATTGATTCTGATACATTCAGTAGCTAATTATATCCAGTCTATATATATATATATATATATATATATATATATATATATATATATATATATAAACTTAGTGTGACATACAGACTGAGCAGCAGACAGAGTTCATCCTTGTCACACTGCTGGTGAATGTACAGCAGCGGGGGTGAGGTGGGGGGTGTGTTGGTAATTATCCATCTTTCGGTTTACTGAAAACATCCTTTTAAAGTGTAGGACTTTTTATTCAATCCTTGATACGTCCTGATTTTGTAGATTTCTGAGCCGTGGGTTATTTTTGTTTTTTAAAGCAATCCCGTTGTCTTACATTTTTTAAATTGTGAATATTAGCAAAGAAATGTATAGTATTTTATGTTTTTTTTTCTTTTGTGAAACCATACCCTTTATTGAGGAACCTGAAAACTCTGGAGAAGTTTTTCAACACAATTCAGAAAACTCAAATATAAGTAATTGAAGTTATTGGGGATAGAATTTAAAGAGTGCGTATCTTCAAATGTCAAGGTTTATCTTTGGCTGATCTAGCCTATTACATTTATATTTGTGGCAGGCAATAGAACTGAAGAGCTCTTGGACTCAGTCACCTAACACAGAAAATACAAAGTGATTGCAAACATGGAAAAATGGCAAGGGTTTGTGCCAAAAAAAAGAAAGAAGTACACTTTAAAAGAATAATTCTGTTTTTTATACTGGTCATATTACAGAAATGTGTTGAGTGTTATTTAATAGACTGCCCTGGAAGTTAAAATATGAAGATGACTTTAATAAACCTGCCAAATATCCCTTAGTTCAGTAATCGGAATCCTCTCCCCAGTAACATAAGTAATAAATTAAATGAGAAAAATACCCTAATTGGTTCGTGTCTTGAGAGATTGTTTGCTTTGGTGACAGAGATACAGAACATTGTTTAAACTAACATGCCACTCTGTTCCTGGGGGTGTGAGGATAGGATACACCCTGCGTTCTTCATACCCTAGTCAGGGACATGCCGCACTGCTGAGCTCATAACACGGGTATGCTACTGCCGCACTGTTGCCTTTCCCATAAATACCTGTCACTTTAGCTTACACAGTTTAACACCAATTGATGCACGATGCAGGCTTTGGACACGTGGAAATTCCTGAAGTCGTATTTGTATTTGAGTAAAAAAAAAAAGAAAAAAAAGAAAATGTTTTATAGCAGTTGTCAGCTTCCAGGTTAGCTGTTGCTGTAGGGTGATATTGATGAAGCTTAAACTCCTATGTAATTTCAAACCCAAATTCTGAAGCTTTAAGTGATGCAGAACACAGATGGAGTCGCGGAATTCAAAGAAAAAACGGAATTAGGCACCCGAGAACATTCCCACAAAATCAGTTTAAACAAAGAAAATATATATGTATATATTTAAAAAATTACATTGAAAAAGCACGGTGTTTGTATGACAAGGCTTCAAGAAACACACGTCATGGGAACGCATGAAAAATCTATTTTTGCACCTCTCAGCCACCATACACGATCGTGATTTTAACTGTAAAAAAGCGCTGCTTCTCTTGCCACTTCGCTTGGGGGGGAAAACGACTACCTATATTCTGAGCAGATAGTACTGTCATGACTACTGCAGAATGTAGGGTCTAGTTGCTACATTTTTTTCTCCAAAGTTCTCTGGGAGATATTAGTGCATTTTTATTAAATTAGAATACACTGCTAAACTACTAAAAAAATCCTACATTGTTTTTTAAAATTTACAATGTTCCTAGTTTGTTTCTATTACATTGTTTCACTTTGTACCCTTTTTTTCTGAACGCACTTTGATTAAAACCGTTTAGAAAGGTTTGGTTTTTTGTCATATTTTTTCATGCATTTCTAGCTTCATCATTGCTGTCAGTGTAGCAAACACTTGTGGTTATAAAAAAAACAAATTACAGATTTTTAAAACCGGAAAATCAAAAAATTATTTCATAGGGCCCTACCGATGAAGGCATTAAGACTCGGGTGTCAGTTTTGTAAAGATTGTAACAGCAGGCCTTCCTTGAATCTGTATTCCATGTTTTATTCAACCCGGTACAAGTAGTCCTTCTGTAGATTCACAAGCTCCTGCTAAAGGCATTACACTTGCTTGTCAAGGAAGAATTTTGGTTAAAGCCCTGTTCACACTTGCATTTTTATACTGGTATTGTTGTGAACAGTATTGCAACGTCTGTTCACACTGGAGTTGTTACCGGTGTTGTACCGGTATGACTGGATCGATATGAAACCCAGACAAGAGCAAGTTTCGTACCGATACAGTTGTGATAGGACTCAGAACAGTGAAGTGTGGACGGGTGGATCGCTATGACAACGGAATGGATGAGTGAGGCATGCGCTCACTTACACCTAGGATATTCTGTTACCAAGATTCTCAACTCCGCCTTTATTTTTCTGTCATGCTTGTTTAATTAATATATATATATATATATTTACAGAAGTAGTAAAAATGTATAAAAACTGACTGCCAATACCAATAAATCCAAGTTTTATAATTGCACCTGTCTGTACTGTGTGACACGCTTATCTCTGTTTTTCGTCAAGACACCCTGGGCAAGAGTAAAATAGACTTTTGCAAGTTTTTTATGTTTATAAACATCGATAAAATCGGTTCAAAGCAGCTGCTCTCAATAGAAAGTCTTCTCCCGAACTCTATCCCACAACCCTTTGCGCACAGCGTGACAGAGGTCCCCATAGTGAATCAGGTGTCATACAGTACAGAATATCTTTGATGTAATTGTCTCGAAATTAACCAGTTTAAATGTGTACAGGTATATTGCAATTTGTACTGGTGTTGAAAAGTGAGTTAGAGTGTTGTCTTATCGGTTCTAAACTGAAACTAATTTTACCAGTGTGAACAGGGTATAAGATTTTGCTCCTTGGCCTTGCATTGTCTTGGTCCCTATAGTTAGCTGTTATAAACTCAAAAGGTGGCCTTGCTACTTTTGATCAGCTCAGCTGACGACACGCCGGGATTGAATGGGGCGGAAATACTGATATCCAAAGTCAATGGGAAAGTGTCGGGTGTTATTGACGCCCATTTCATTTGCTGTGATTTTCCTTCGATATCTCCGCCTGGCCGTATTTGGACAGAAGCAAAGAATACATGGAAGACTCTTGCATTAAGTAGCACAATCCCTGCAACCCGCTGTGCAGTTAACAGGTTGGATTTTTAACAGTATTTTGTGAGACTCTGAAAGGAGCAAGGCTACCAACCTGACAAACCATGACTTGTTTTCGATTCTGCCCCACACATTGCAGTCTGTCGGTGTACCAGGAAGCGTTCTGTTCTTTTATAACCCCAGGGGGACTGGTTCTTCAGTGAAGATGCTTGATTGGGGACAGCAGTGTTCTTGTCCAGTCTCTGCCTGTTACACTGACATGGGAGCCATTGCTTGCTATACTTCTAGTTGTGGAATCATACTGCTGGGTGACATCAAGAAAGCCTAACGAGTAACCATCTTCAACTGCAGGGAAACAGGCTTCATTCAACGTACCTGAAAAGTGTTCTATAAATGCATTGTAGGCTAGATTTTCATCTTTCCCTTAAGCCGTATTGAAAATGCTTCTTCATATAAGTTCAGTAATTTATGGAAATTAATTTAGTGGCACAGGGGAAATGTGAAACCAAATTCCAGAAAGTGATTATATCTTTAATTATGCCATGTCTTTTTAAAGCACAGTGGGAATAGAACTTTGTTCCTTGTTTGAGGCTTGTCTCTGGTGCCTGAACTTGTAAGTTAAGCTTTAAATATTGTACAGTTGAAGCCAAATATGAAGTTATATAGGTCTGCTAGGTGAGCTGAGTACTGTGCAGTTCCTGCATTGCCAGGCCTACACACACACTGACATTGAAGCAACTACAGTACACCCTTGCGGTAACAAACCTGTTTGGGGTCCAAGCCTTTTGTTCGTCATATCGAGGGGTTCGTTATAGACGAAAGAACAATCAAAATGAAGGATAAACTGTTAGAGTAAGTTAATGAGATGAGATTGTGAATACAAGTAGAATTACACGTACCTGCTCATCTCATGTGTGCTGTATTCTGCCTTTGCTTTATCTAATTCATTAAATAATTTAAACGCAGTACAGAAAGCACAAATCACGAATTGAAGCTGAACATTTATTCAAAATCAATCTGACATGAATCGTTTCAAAGAGCACCAAATCTTAATCCAGCATGCAAGAATCCCAAACTGAGTTTTTATTACAAATCAACCTGACATGAAACGACATGACTTGCTAAACCATTCAGTATGCAGTGACTGTAGTCTGTTTACACTACAGTTCCAACTGTGTTCTCTGGTTTAGTTAGAACGCTTGGTGCATGTGCTTTTGTCGGTGAAGGCAGCACCAATATTCTACATTAAAATCCTAATATTTACCACAATTTTGTTTCTACAATGAGGTTTAGGAAAAGTGATGCAGAAAGCTTGATCTGCACTAACCTGGCCTTTGGCATTTCGTGGCACAGAAGTACTGTACAAACTTTTTTTTTAAAGCTGATTAAAGACACAGGCCAGAACTTGTTCAGAATATAGAAAGCCCCTCTTTTAAGGTTTAGTGGAGCGTTCAGCTAGACAAGCGGGCTAAAGGAATTTCTCACCCCAAGGCGATAGTGCCTGACTGCAAACAGTGCTGGAACAAAATAAGGACTCCTGTGAGTTTTGTCTCTTTCTAGGGAATTGTTTGACTGTCTATCTTATCTTAATGATGAGGTTTGGAGGGCCAGTTAAAGTTATTTAAGGCTGTGAATTGCATAATTGAGTAAATGTTAATTGTTTTAGACATAATTAAAAAAGTACACTGTGGATTTGTATTCATATAGTTTCCAGCATTCTCTGGTGTGTACAGTACATCTACATACTGTACTTGAATCACATGCATTTGTTGCTTCTCAAAAATAGCCTGTGTCTTAAATTCGAGTACAGCATAGTGATGTGTGTATTAAAATCGTCAACAAAAGACATGACTACCTGAATACACAAACAGCAACGTGACTGACTGACGAGAAAACACCAACAAAGACGTCTGCCTGAACACAAGCAGCAACGTGACTGACTGACGAGAAAACACCAACAAAGACGTCTGCCTGAACACAAGCAGCAACGTGACAAACCCAGCTTCCTGAGGAGTAACAAGAGAAATGTTTGGAATTTCAGCATTTCTAACAAACAGTACCAGCTTGGACAGATCGGAAGTGCTGATCAGACCCCTGTACTTTGACATGCCAAGCAATGTTCAGTGCTGTTGTGGTTGCTGGGTTACATGTTGCGTGATGCCGTGGAGTGTTGTGTCGTGGTTGCTGTACCAGGATGCAGTAAGTGAGGGGTTGGTGTGCGTACGACAGAGACGCCATCTTATACAGTGCGAAGCTCAATAAACAAGCTCTGTTGTTAATCTACAACACTGATTCGTGTCAGTTTTGTACGATACAACAGCGTAATTGAGATTGTATCTTTGTAAATACATATTTATTTAATTTATTTTTTCCTCAAATTGAGGGTGGTAAATTTGGGCTGTGTCTTAAATTAGAAGGAATACGGTATTATAGAACATTTTGGTTAAATGTTTATAAAACAACATCTACTGTGAATACATTTATATGAAACTACCCTAAATTAACCAGCTGAGTTGTTTGTTGCCTTTGTAGTGGATTTTTTAACTTAATATTTATTAGCTAGGGTAAATTAAGTAAACCATATTGTATCTTAACAGTGCTTAATTAACATTCACAAATAAAATCCGTCAACTCAGTTTAAAAGTAAAATGACTTTTGTTTATTTCAATGTTACAAAAATAGGTAGGTTAAAAGTATCAGCATAGTATTTTTAAATAACTAATTTTGTAATCAGTTAAGTGTGTTCAGAAAATTAGAAACCATATATTTGATCTGAATTCTAAATATATCTAAAATATTCAAAAATGCATTCATACAATGAATTCATTTTACATTTCATTATACACCATTTACAGGTGAATCCTATAATTTCCACGCACCATGAAAATTCAATAAATCGACATAGTTACCAAACTTTGGTTAGACATAAGTTAAAGTCTCGGAATACTGTCATGAAACACAGTTTTGAGACGATTATGTCCTATGCTCCGGATGAAGAAGATTTGACAAAGTTCCAGTGTTTGTAAAGGTTTTCCTTTTTCCTTGTGATTCCTCAGATAAAATTATTTCCTGGCAACGGTCTCAAAAGCGATTTTTTTTTTGTGTTTTGTTTTTGTTTTTGGACACAAGCAGCTGTTCACCCCCAGGCCTAGCTGCATTCCAGAAGCCTGCAGTGTTGCTCAAAAGAACACAGTCAGATGTTTTTCAAGGTATCTCCCCCTTTGGAGTGTTTTGGTGATATCCCAAGCAGAGTTAAATGGAGAGAGTAGAGTCTCTTGACGTGTAGAGAGAAAGTTTTTGGAAAGCAAAAGAGAATGTCTTAGTCACAAATAATCCCTTTTCAATACTTAGAAAACAATTCCTTACAAATTCTCCAGTCGCATAGATACATCCGAAAGCCAGAGGCCAGAACACACATGAATGATTGGTTCAAATCGAATTCTGAGTGTGTGTGTGTGTGTGTGTGTGTGTGTGATACTAACCCACACCACAGCATTCATTGGTCTAAACAATGTTGTTTATTCAGATGACCATTTTATATATGTTATATAATATATATATTGTAATGGAACAGATCTCCAAATACAAGTGGGCCAGTCTTTTAAGGACCATCCAAAGACTAATTATCTTTACCAGACCATTAGCTTGTGCTCACAGCTCGGAATGTCTTTGAAGCTAGAGCTTATAACCTATAGAATATATTTAAACATTAAATTGAATATCTTTTAATCTCCACATCTTGATATGACACAGCTCGGGCCAGGGTTCCAGTTAAAAAGTAACAACTTTATTAACAAAGTACACAGACCATGAACAACTACCTAGAGCTGCAATTGGTTGGGATCTTTAACCCTATATTAGGACACTAAAAAGTGTGCACATTTACTTTGGCATAACCTAGGCTTTATTCATGTGCACAATAGTACCCTTTAAAGCCAGCTAGATGTTGTCTGAGTGCTGAGGTATATAGGACTCAAGCACAGGCACCTCCATGCATGTTCATACATAGTAACCTTGTTTCATATCATCGGTAACATTTAAAGTAGGCCAACAACTTAGAACCAAGCAATTACATGTGAGAGATGAATAACTGTATTTCTTTTCAATGTTTATAATTATTGTAACTTGGTGAGCTGCTATAGGAATCTTGGGGGATTTCCCTTTGGCAGCTATGCATTTAATTATCTTTAAAGCTAAACACGCACTGTTTGAAATTATATATACTTTTTATAAAGATGAAAGGCCCCAGGTAGCTAACCGATGCCAGAGTCTACTAGCACTGACTCAACACGACATTCGCTGTTGGAGTTCTCAGTTTGAAGTAGAGAATAACTTTCCATTCTGCCTAGGCTTTAAAACACATTGTATCTCTTATTATCCATCAGTGGGAACATAGTGGAGGCAGTTGTATGCATGCATGTCACACATTTTTCCAAATATCTGGAGGACCCACTTATCCAATTGTGATGGAACTTGACATCCATTAGCATCAGTTATTGAGCGTATCAGATTCTGCGGACGTATGTAGAGGTCGGTCTCTCCCTACATTTCTCCATCTGAATGTTCGATTCTTGCATGTAACTGAAGAACCGCATGTCCAATTATCATGAAACTTGGTATTAACAATATTCAGTCACGGAGAGTATCAGATTCTGGGAATATATGGAGGTGTTTGTTCATCCAGTCGTCTATGTTACACTTTCATTTTTGTCTGGAGACTCGCTTCTCAGATTGTGATTAAACATGTCATTTATAATTTTTATCTTATACTGTTCTATACATACAGTACTGTCAAGGGCATCAGCTTTTTCATCATACTGATACTGCAGCTCTAATTCTGAATTGACAGCTGTGACAGAGGAAGTATGTTTCTGCTGTCCTTCTTGCATAAGCAATATAATCATGTAGACTGAAGATGCTGTAGATTGCAATTCCTGGCACGCAAGGTGGTCTGATTTCTGTTAGGCCTTTTGTCGTCAAAGCACAATAAGTCATATTAAAACATTAACTGGCAGTACAGAAATAATAAATGGACCTTATCACTGGCTATTGAGTAAAAATGCCAGGAAAGCTGTATTGCAAGTTAAAAGGTTAACAGTGGGTAAAATGAATTAATTGTGCCTGTTCTTTAGCGTGCTTTGGCCCCTTGTGTAGAATGTGCTGCAGTTATCAACCAGAACATTTTCAAGTGGCTGCTGTTAAAAACGCAGTGCAGGTTAGCGATTAGTCTGCTGCAAAAGGCTCCAGAAACATGTGAAACTCCAGCACTGTCTGCACACAACCTGGACGTCACTAAGGGGACCGTTCCTTACCTTTATCTTTACATTGCTTTTCTGTTGTTGCTGGAAGCCTCCTAATGGCACAGGGGGCAGCACCCTGGGGTTCCACTGTGTAGAATGGGGGTTCACGCCTGGGTTGGGAATCTGTCAGCATTCTATCCCCTGTCTTATCCTCTACCTGGACACTTCCTGGAACAGAATCCCAGTACTCTGCTATACGATTCATTCTGACCTGTGTGGGATGAGATGAAACTTCAATGCCATTAACACATACTGTATGGACTACACTACAAGGCCTTTCTTTTCTGCCTTGGTCTCTCTTATTTTGAAAGCTAAATGTTATGAAATAAAGTCCATTGTAGTTCACATCATTAAGTGCCACACTTTGGTCCCAAGGTTTACGTAAAGGGAGGTTTTGTGTAAGCTTGAGGGTGTTTGTGTGGATGCACGCCCATCAAATCGCATGCTTGTATTTCATTTGTATTTTACAGGGACAGCAGTTGCACTCCAGTTTTTAGCTATATGGGCACAACGTTCAGCCTGGCTACAGGAAAGGACAGGGTGTCCGTCATGTTATAAAAAAAAGCCTGTTTTTGAAAAGTATATTTTTAAACCCTGTATTTCACTGCGTCACACCTCTGGCATGAAAAGGGCAGTCAAATTCTTTTTTGTAAAATAACACTAAGACTGGTGGTTTTGTGTAAAAGCTGGCTCTGTCGAACAACACTAAGGGACAGGATTGGCATCTGTTTGCTGCTCGTGCCTTCAGCGAGATCTTCAGATCTTGCAGGTGGGGGGCTGCGGTCACAGAGGCTGCTGCCGTGTCTTTCGTCTTCAGTCACAAGTAGAGATGTCTAAACATGTACACTGTTTAGTTGACTAACTGTTAAAATGGAAGCTAAACCTTTTAAGATTTATTTGAACAGTTTATTTGAATCGTTAATTACGTTCTACAGCAGACCTCAAAGTTATGAACACCACACTTGACACTGAATTGTAATATCTCTCCTGGCTAATTTGTTGTTTCCTCAATGCTGCTCCTCATGTTAAAGATCTGTGAAACCTATTGGTATGCAGTGAACATACACTAAATCATTGAAAATAATACAGACACTTCAGTCTGATGTTCTTTCCTGATCTGTTTACCTGTGGGTAGTACGAGTCACTGCGTTAACACTACATTGAATGTTCATTTTACTTTTTCATTGTGTGAGTTTGTGGTAATTGTCCAGTTTACTGCAGTGAGGAAACATGTTCACAAGCACAGTGAAACAGTCAAGGGATCAAGAAACTGGCTTTAATAGGGGCTGTCCTTACTACTGAAGGTCAAAACATTTGTCAAACAAGATTTTTACTATTTTTACTAAGATATTATTTATTTAAGTTTTTTTCTATACAAAACTGTTCTAATTTTAATTCCAATTAAAAGTGCAAATTAGTAACGTCACGTTGCATCCAAGTTTTCCAAGTTTTACCTCGCGTTGGTTTCATTAGACTCAGAAGTTTGGTACTTCTAATTTGTGGGCTGAATACTGAATGCATACGTCCCAACAGTTGCTATATGGTCGGGACAGTCCCGATTTCCTAGCAAATGACCCGCGTCCCGATATTTACACATAGAAAAAAAAATCAGTTATTCTGCACAGTACAGTTGGTGAAAACCACACGCTGTGCTCTTTGTGCGGCTGACACATCTGCTGAGCACTAATTTTATAGGAGGCTGTGTGGTCCAGTGGTTAAAGAAAAGGGCTTGTAACCAAGAGGTCCCCGGTTCAAATCCCACCTCAGCCACTGACTCATTGTGTGACCCTGAGCAAGTCATTTAACCTCCTTGTGCTCCGTCTTTCGGGTGAGACGTAGTTGTAAGTGACTCTGCAGCTGATGCATAGTTCACACACCCTAGTCTCTGTAAGTCGCCTTGGATAAAGGCGTCTGCTAAATAAACAAATAATAATAAAAAGGGAAGAACGCTTCATTCTGTCTGTTTTTACTGCCATGATGGTCGTGTTGTGTTGAGTTGGGGGGATAACCCTGCAACATACTGTTTCTATGCAGGTTAATTATTACCCGTTTGTATATTAACTTGGTGGAACTACATTGTGTTTGGCTGTTTGTCAAAGGGCAGGGCACAGGGGCCCAGCTGGGAATGATGTGTACATTTGTGAATGAAAGAGGGTGGGAGGTAAAGGTCAAGCCTCCGGAGTGTCTGATAAGGTAAGAATGAGGTTTCTGGGGAGGTGACATGCTGATCAATGGCACATCAAAGAAACCTTAGACAAGTCACTTGATAAAGCTTGATTGCTGATTTTTGCTATGGGTTTAATCTGTTAAATAGTTGTGAATAATATATTGTATTTCGTTTTTTGTTTGGTCTTGTAACCAACACTTCACCTTAATAAAAATCTCATATTGTTATGCATGTTTCCTGTATTTCTAGCCTTTATATTTGTAATGCTGGTTATTATGGTTAAATAATCATTATGAATAGGTACATGTAGAGGTTACAGTGATAATAACAATATTAGTGTGGGTGGCTACTGTAAAAACATGTTATTAAAGCTTGTTTTCCTTTCTCAAAAACAAAGAATTGACTACTGTAGATTATTCTTGGCAGTTTATATATATATATATATATATATATATAATATATATATATATAATTATACCGAGACCCACCTAAAAAGTGGTGTGAAAATATATTAATTTATTGTGACCTTATTGACAGGATTGCATGAAACAAATACTCTATATAGTGGACAGGGTGAACGAGCTAGGTCTCAGGGGGACACATATGGCTAATATATTAAAACTATTTAAAATATTACAAAAAGCACCATAGAGTATTTAAAAGCAATTTGTTTGTTGTGGTTAAATCTATCTTCTGCTAGCACTACATGTAGCCCGGGATGCAATACAGTTTGTATTTGTATTTTGTCACACATGTTGAAATACATAGTGGCTCTGTATGGGTAAGATTTTCGTATACAGTCCATCAACACAAGCTGTGTTTACATGTTAACTGGTTCCTAATTTTAACCATATCTCACTTTGCAACTAAAACAGAAGTAAGCCCAGCTCAACCCAGGCAAATTTTAATTTTCCAGCATTTTCCGGCATGCTCAACAATTGACAAGCCATATAATGCTGATAAGTCTTCCACTTTTGCTGAGCATTAAAATGTGCTTCCAAGACCACGTCTGGGTGACTGTTCAGCTCGCTGTGGCAGTCGGACCAGGGTAAACCCAGGCCTGAGTCCTGAGAGGAGTACCCACCACAATTCCTGCGAATCGGACACAGGTTTTGGTTTTCAACAAGTGGCAGATGGAATCAGACAGTTTCAGGGAACAAAGCCAAAGCATTAAATACACATTCCTTGCATGGACACCAGTGAATCAAAAAGTTACACATTTACACCAAATGCTAAAGCATTAATGGCTTGATATTTTGATTTCTTTCTGCTGCCCTTTGTTTGGTCAGTGCCAGTTTAAAGTACATGATGAGGCTTCATTTTTAAAATAGCATTTCAAGTCCAGCATTGACTTGGTACCAGTTTTGTATAGCTAAACTACATCTGGTTCCTTCAGTGAAAATACATAGTATAAATACACCTAAGCAAATGCATACAGTTGCATTTTATATTTATGTATGGCAAACGCCTCTTGACCTTGGATGACTGATAAAAGAATGTGAATATGCAGCCAAACATGAGAAGATGTGGATGAAGGCGTCTGCCAAATAAATAAACACATAAATAATAATGTGTAATGTTTTTGAAGTCTTTAATCTTAAAAGGAGTTGGCAAAGTTACCCTAGCTATTGCTTTAGGAGAAGCACAGAAACCAGGGTGCAGTTGAAAATGAAGTGGAGTTACAGTGGGAAGGAAACCCCTTTTTCACAGAGAATGGTGAGATGGTGGAATGGGTTACCTAACGTATCGTTGGAATTCTTTAGGACCCTGCTAAACAAGGTTTTGTGATGAACCAGACTAGTTTGTAAATTACAAAATAGAAAATAACAAAACAGTCAAATCAATAAATGTGTAACAATGTGAAGCACATAAGAACACCAGTTTTTGCATTGAACACATTTTAAAAGGAGTGTTAACTAATGTTACATGCTGACAAACATTACACAATATTAAGCTGGTCAAGAGAGCACCTTTGCTGTGAAATATGGAAACATTGTATGTTAATGAACCGTTTGCAGTATGCTAGCTGTTCTACATCAGGCTGAAGTTGTTTAACTTGCTGTTGAGCTCTGGCATACTCCCCGAGTCTCTACGTGCAGCATGGCACAGCTTTGCTTTGAAAACTAGTAGTTCTGTGGCTTATTAGAAAAAAAATTGCTGTTTCATTCCTGGCCTCCCAAACCACACACTAGCTTCTCAGACTAAAACTGTGCTTTTCAGTGTTTCCATTTTCTATATCAGGAATGTGTAATCTGTATATTCCCCCTACCCTTTCCTCAAGGAAGCATGCTTCTTTCAGAACAGTATTTTCTGGAGCTGGTAAGTGCAGCTTGATTAAAAAGTACATTTTACTTGCAGACCAGTACGTTTTGTTTTAGCATCTTCTTAACATTCTGTGATAAAACCTTTTGACAAATATTTTGATTAAACATATAACATTTTTTACCTTGTAGTCTTTTCAAAGCCATTAAGAGCATTGAATGGGATACTTGATCTATGACTCAGAGCCATACTGTGGAGCTCAGGGTGCCATATATGGCTGAAGCACCATCCACTGGACAGCCGCATTACAGGGATGGAAATACGACTCCCATTGCATAGCAGTGTCATCCATTCCTGGTTTTATGAGTTTAATAAGACATACCTAAGCTTGTTGCCTATAAACTGTGGCTAATCAGGCTTCTAGTAAAACCTGGCATGGATAAGGAATAGGAGTTGTATCGTAGTGCACTTTTTAATTAATTTTTTTTTGTAATTATAGTGCCTCAATTTGAAAATATACGGCAACTGAAAAAGTGCATTACGCATTAGGTTTTACAAGGTTTACACCCAAAAATAGTTGAGTGGTGATCTCATCGTGTCCTTTACACTCACACCTGGTTGCTTTGCATACTGTGCAATCTCTGCTTTTGAAGGGGCCAATGAGATTGATAGACCTATGTTGGGGCTATTACTCTGATATAATTTTTTTTGGTTTAATTTTTTTCAGTGGCAATACCTGATATTGAACAGTAATGACTATGACATAGTGAAAATCCATGGATTGATAGGAGGAAGGAGCTTTTGTATCCAGTTTTGAGAAGAGTTCCCGTTTTGAGACGTTAATAGTCTGGTTATGCCACAGTTGGGTTTTTGTATGGGGTTAGTCTTTGGTACAGGGCTCTGGAAGTCCTTGTTAACGTAAGGAGTCCAGGGATCTATGCCGTGCTTAGACTCCTTGGCAGGGAGTCAATGCCAGACACGGGCCCTGCTTCAGGTTTTTATTAAGCTGTAAAGGGACAATAGAAATAATTACACCAAAGGAGATTTAGCTCAATAATAGAACAATAGCGCGGGTGGATTTTGAGGGCAGACGAGACTCAAAGGCAGCAGTGAGGCTTGATGGGTTATCCGTGCAGCTAGGCGACGTCTTGGAGGCGAGTCAGCACAAAGCTTCTGTTTTCAGTTGAAGAACATGGTGGGCTTGGCATCAAGTGAATGCATGCCAGCCTCCCAGGATTCTGGGAGCATGGGTGAAAAGAAATGGAGGAGTGGGAGTTATGTGGAAGTGAGGAACTGTTTCCTGGGCCTGTGTCCAGAACTGTCTTGGGTGAGAAATGAAATGGTTTCATTGATGATGTTGGTCAATCACTCTAAATTCACACACATACAGTCTCCTCTTCTACATTTATCGGTGCTACATTTTACAAATGTGTCAATCTGTCATTCAAGCATTGTGCCCGAGTATTCCAATTTTTTTTTTTTTTCATTAAGAATTCCCACCCCAAGTGTACAAAGACACTGCTGGTTACACCCAGTCAAGGTACTGGTAGCCGCGTGAGATCTTCCCCTCTCAGCTCTGCAAGTGAGAGAGCACCTCAATTATGACCATATTAATAATACAAATGGCAAGACTTCTCTTAACACGTTTCATCCTCAGCAAGTCTTAGGCTTGCCTATTGTCTGACATGTTGGTGTACACATGTTACATGGAAAGACCCTGGTGGATTAGCCTGTGTTTTGTACACAGCTGCTGCTTCCCTCAGGATTGAGACAGATGTTGCCATCTCGGAGAGAAATCTCATGGTTTCAATTGAGTAAGACCCTGTATGAATCAAGTCAGCCTGTCTCAAGATAGCAACAGAAAAAAACAGATGTGCTGGTTCTGATAAGTACACCATAAATAGCACAAACATATCATGTAAAAATATCAAGCAGAGGATATCAAAATCTCAATCTACAGTGACTGGTCTGAACCTGTATTTTAAAAGCATTGGTGAGCACCCATGGACTTCAAATACCATCTCACAATTTATTAACATGTTTTTTTTTTATTATTATTATTTCTACTTGCTTAATCTGCAATAATGATGTAGTAGTAAAGGAACCAAAGTCATACAGTCTACTACTTTCTCTCTTGTACCATTTGATAAGTCAGCTTTTTACTGTCATTTTATTTCACATTTTGTATATTTAAACAGCAAAAGAGAAAAATGATCATGCCCTCAACCAATGTCCTTGTGGTCAAAACAAATTGAAGACAACTGTTTAGTGGTTTATCACAAGGGAGTTTATTTTTTTTATAATTCAAAGGCGAATGTAATGGTTTCTCTGCGTGTGTTTCTTATTTCCATTTTAGGATACAATCCATTTCAAACTTAGTGACAAATAAAACAGTTAACCAAATACAGTAAATGAAGAAACAATGGACAATTTTGTCATTTTATACCATGAAACAAACAGTGGTGCCATGGTTTGTACAAAGGCCTGGGTCTCATTTACTGTGGTCCTCGTTAAGAATTCATTGATAGAAGACCTTATAAGTAGGGGGTGTGATTTTTGGGTTTTACCCAATTTCTCCCCCCCGAATGCTTTTTTCTGCATTCGGGTTAAACCCGAAAACTCCCCTAATAGGCACATACTGTATATGATAAACGCATGCGCAGTTGTTTGTGATTCAAATGCAACAGAGCAGAACTGGCACCGATGAAGGTAAGTTGATTTACCAATTAGAAAAATGTGGCTTCCTAGTGTTATATACATCATTTTTTAGATTACAGCAATATGGCTTTAGGCTTTTGCGTTTTTGCACATTTTTCTGCCCAGTTATTTGTTTTATGAGTGTGTGTTTAAGCCAAGAGCATTTAGATGTAACAGTTGATAGTTTCTCTTTGTAAAACAGCATGGAGTAAAGTTGTTTAGTTTTCCTGTATGTTCTGTGTGCAATTATACTTTCAACTCCACTACAAAATAAAACTTGAATGGAATGGAGAAATGCCTCCATATACAGTGTGAGAAAGAAAGAGAGAGGGGAGAGAGATGGATGTCGTCAAAAGTTTTCATACCCCAATGTGTGGAAATATACATACATTGGGGATTTAAACTGTTGACGACAAGTTTATTGTCAATTCTTTGTGCTTAAGCATTTGTTTATTTCTTTCTAAATAAAATCTGATTTCTACCTGAATATTTTTTATTTTATTTATTTATTCTTTCTTGATTATATATAAGAAAATCCACCTGATTTCACCTTCTCTCCGTGAAAGGTCAGGTTGAGTTCTTGCTTTGAACTGTTAATCCCACTTTTTCAGAGTGGGAGCCTCCTTTTGTTAACATTTTCAGGGGCCCCTGTTTGCATCTCTTAAATGAAATTCCGTCAAACTCAGTTTAATATCACACGTGTTAATATCGCCCTCTCGCTGCTCGTTGTCCCCACAATGAAAAGTCAGAATATACAGTATTGGTAGTTAGTAGTTAGAAGCTTCTGATCTGGTTACATTTATCAGAACAGAACCATAATGAGGTTTATGTACATACAGAATGTATTGATGTACTATTATTTTGGAGTTTTTCCAGCTTCGTTTTTGTTATTTTGGGGTCTATTTTAATCTAAAGTGGTGGATCTAAGTACTGCCGCTCATTAATTGTATTAATCATGCTGCTGTTTATCCCCAAGTGGTGATTTTTTTGGACCCCCTTAACGTTACTACAGTAGTATAACAAATACAGCGCAACGAGGTTTGGCTTGCTTTGAGTTTTGACAAGACTATTTACCCAGATGATGATGTCATGGGCTATGGGCTGCTTCTACTGAATTTGAAAACAGTGTTGGAAATCTGAAAATTGATACATGGACTACCCTTGAAGGGTTGTTTTCTACACCATTATGTGGTGAGCTGGGGAGAGTTGTTAATCATTTAAGACGGAAACTCCTGTCTGCTCTCCAAAGCAACGTAACGAGGCTGAACGCAGCTCACAAACACTAGACAGTTAGTTAATCATCCAGAATTTATACTACAGCTAGAATAAGCACTTAAGCATATCCGCTAATACAGCACCAGAAAGAAACAAACAAGCAAGAAAAAAAAAGGAGCCAAAACTAACTGACACTACAAGAAACCAGTGGCAGTGTGTTTCTACAGTGCAACATCATTATTAGGCTGGAAAGGGGCACTTTAGAGGAAGCATTGCATCCAAGGGGCTTGCAATATTTTGTAAATCCTTCAGGAGACCAAATTTTATCCGTTATGAATATTGCCGCTACAAGATGATCTTTAGAAAAAAAAAAACAAATTCTAAAAAAAAGTGGAATGGCCATTTAAAATAGAAGTACATAGATCATGAGGTCCTAGTCTTGATTGATTTGTCAATATCCGGTTTCTCCCGTGATCAGTGATCCAGTTCACTGCTGATTAGATCATCCTGACATGACCTCTGGATGATTTTGAAACGCGCCTCATCCTAAAACTGTAAAAGTAATCTCACGCATAGATTCAGACAGTCGGACACACTGGTGTCACAGACTCTTGGGCTACTGTACCTACAATTGCCTTGGGAAAGTTAGTCCAAGATTAGTACAAATCGCAGTTGGTAAAACCAGCCTTAAAACTTCATGTTCTCTATACATTTCATCATGTTCAAACAGAACAACTGCTTATGCCAATACAGAAATCTATACTGTTACAATAGTAATAGTATAGTCTGATGTATTTATATACACATTTGTCATTGTAAACTAAGCCTGAAGGATACAGTGCCATACACCACATGCTAGGTATAGTATAGCCAGCTACTGTCCGACACTTGTTTTTATTGTAGTATGATATTCGCATGGCTTGGTTTAGGTGAATATACATTATAAAAATCGAAGCCCTGATTTGTTTTCCTGTCCGATACAGATTACACCACACAGTTGTCCGTCTCTAAAGTGGTTTCCCATGATGGACTAGAATAATGCTAGCAGGTTCAGTCATAAAGTTTTGGCTCAGCTAAGCTCAATGATTTACCCGTTTTCAGAGTCTGCGACTGGGGTGTATTTACACATCAGCACAGGGGCTCAATGCAATGTGACCTTGTGTATGACTCTTGTCTTGTGTAGTGAATATTATAAGAACATAAGACAATTTACAAACGGTTGCTGGTTGATTTCAAAACGTTTTTAGAGGCTCCCAATTATTCAGTATCAACAACATGGTGAGGTAACTCATTTTGTACCCTCCCCACTCTGTGTAAAGATGTATATATCTGCTTGAATCTAGCTGGCTAATCTGGATCTGAATAAGTGATTCCTGGAAAGGCCAGGGTTCTGAATCAGTCAGTGGGCTGGTGGATGGAAGCAGGAGGATCACATGATCCACTAAAAACCAAAAGAAACATTTATTTCCAATGTGTTTAAAAAACTCACTAGATTAAGAACTTTTGAGAGAAAACTATAAAGCACTTGGTCAATCTCAATTAATCAATAATTAACAATTACCTAATTAAGGCTCCAGCCACATTCTCACATTTATTTTTGCAGGAGGAATTTAACCCTCCCCTGCCGATCCAAAACAAACAATAGCAAAATCATAATAATAATCTCTCTCTCTCTCTCCACCTCTCTCTCATATATATATATATATATATATATATATATATATATATATATATATATATATATATATATATATAAAAATATGATATACACACATACATACATAAAAAGAAAATAATTCATAACACTAACAACACAATAATATATGCATTAATAAAGGGGCGGGCACCCCGTCACAGCCCCATACAGATTGCATTTCTTTTCCAGCACATCTCGATTGCTGAGTCCATGCAGCTTGTAAAGGAAGAGCAGTCTGTGTGGTCCTGTGAGATTGCGAGGGGTGTGGGTGGGCGGCACAGTGGATGCATCTTTTCAGTTCATGTTGCCCTGTCTTAAACAAGAGAAATCCTTGTGTATCTCACCTCACCATCTGCATGAAAATGTACAACAGCTGCTGTTTGTGTTTATTGCTGTGGTGCCGCCCGGGGTTGCTTTCTGTCTTCACTTCATTGTGTGCATGCCTGACATTTCACTTACTCGCATTTACAACCACAGCATTTCAGAATGGGAGCAGTTTGCCGTTTTCCTTGGGCTCTGACACTTTTAAATATGTATATTTAAAAACTGTCAGTCTGTCCATTATATTTTACCAGCTTGAATGAACTACCTTATTGACTTGAAAAGCTTGATAGAATGTCCGTGAAATTCGTGAACAGTCCGATATTTCTTTTGCAGCACAGTAGTGTTTGAATTTATTAGGACACCCCATTGCTTCTGTTTTGATTTGTTGTGCATATGAAATCAAACCACTGTAACTCAAAATAAAAAGTCAAAATAAGCAAATTGGTGATAGTAAGAGAAAAGGAAAAATTGTCAAATGCACAAGACTTTTTAGAAGTTGTTTTAAGATGCCTAATTAAAGCACAAAGTGGTCTAACAATTTCACTCAGGAGTGCCTATTGTTTCTCTATCCCTGATAACTGATCGGAAATTGAAATTCTCACACCGTGGTTTTCATGCAGGTACTTTACGTAGATAAAGGATATACATGACAAATCTTGATGTGTTCTAATAACTATTTCCAATCCCTCTGCAGGTCAGTATTTTAGTATCCCTGAGTGTAGCCTCCTTTTATGTAGGCCCACAGGCACCAGAGTTGGGTGAAGTAACTTCTGCAGCTTGGCTCTCAAAGTATTTTCATCGTGCTTTGGTATTCGACCCTTGCCGTGCTCTATCTCTGCTGAGGAAAGGGGGTCACAGCCTCCAGCAGCATCTTCGGGTTACCAAGTCACCTGCCAGGTCTCATTCCAGAAATCAGGGTTAATGCTGGGCTGGCTGGGTGTAGACTGCCCCTTCAGATGGAAGTGTGTGTTCCTCAGGATGAGTTGGGAGCTTTTAACCCGTTCAGCATGAAGTAATTAGACAGAAAGGCAAGCCTTAAGTCCATGACACATCAGGCAACTGTTTCAACACGTGAATGGTTCAGCCACTAATTCCAAACAATCACATGGTCTCGATTTTGAGCAACTTTTTGAAATTGAAATCGCTTGAAATGTCCCTTAAGGGAAGTTGCTTGAAAACTTAGCAGAGAAAAAAAAATAAGGTTCCTGCAAGTTGCCTGGTGTTAACCTGAGACGGCACTTGAGACTGGCTTACCTTCCTGCGCTGTTGAGTTCTCTAAACCAGGTCTTCAGTGTGAAGATCAGACAGTGGTTTGCATTATAATATGACCTTGTGCCTTACTAATCACCAAGGTGTGTAATTGGTTACACCCTGTTGTGACTTATTGCTTATTAACACGTAAACTTAACTGTTTTGTAACTTACTACTTGGTATTATATGAGAGGCATTCACATCAATGTAGGACTCGTATCTAAGGAGTCTAAGAAGCAGCAATAAATCTACATGTCCAAATCTACATTTCAACAAGAGATGAGTAAACGCAGCACGTTGTATACCAGCCAATTGCCTTGTTTTATGGTGCTGATTAACAGTGACTAATTGCATATTTTACTTATACATTGGACTTGCAGCTTTTACCTTTGGGCTCATTGGGTGTCTGAAGCTGATTATGTCATTGGTATTGTCTGTGTTTGTGCTCTTGTGTGGAATTTTTAATTTTGTTTTAAAGTAGACTAATTATTATCATTACTGCTACAACTACTGTATCTTAAGGTAATCTATAGGTTCTTTAAAATCATACCCTTATGAAGGTTGCCCATAGTTGGTTTACGGCAATCTGTTATTGGCCTGTGAAACCAGCCTTATCATTGCATATTTGAACTTTGATCCCATCAGGTGAAATACCCTGCTGTAGACCTTAGGTTTGGGTACCTGGGCTGAAATGAACCTCAATGTCTGTAGCTGGAAGAATATCTCGGTGTTCTGGAAGCATCACCAGTCTTCTGTGGCATGCGCAATGTGAATGTACTGCACAGCACAATCTTGCTTTAATGGGAGTAGATGAAGGCAATCTGGAAACAAATGTACAACCCTCTGGAAATTGGCTGCAGGCAGGCCCATTGTAATGGCAGTGTTTTGCAATTTTAATATATCATCAGTAATAAGCATCATGATTGTGTTATGCATCATAACTATATAATATAAACACCAACTCACTCACATAATATACAGTAGTACAAAACAACGTGTTTTATTATAAACTTCTAAAACGGTCCTCCTAGTAAATTCCAGAACAAGCATTGAGGGGAAAAAAAACAACTAGCAATCTAGAGCCAACTACCATCATCAATACAAAAGTACATTGAAGCATGTAGAGAAGCACTTCAAAAGGCTTACAAGGATTTCCCACGAAAATGGTCTGGTACCCTGAACAGTTATCAGCAGCATATCATCAGCGCCAAGTAAACGGGTGCATTATACTTAACTGCTGCCTTTGATACTAAAACTAGGACATTTCTGAAGGGAAGGTAAAGGGAACTTCTTTGGAATCCCAGCCTAAAACTAAACGTCTCTCTCTAAATTTGAAATTGAGACGGTGAGATTTTGTAATAAATTCAATGCAAAAGTTTGGATGCTAACGTGACACATTTTTTAGATTAGTTTGGATTGGGTCTGTGGCCTCTAGGACACACCTAATTAAGCTCAGTTGTGACTAATTAAGATCATAGTTGGACTGGTGGTCTTAAGTTATACCCTGATTTAAGTTATATCTGTTTAATTTTTTACCTGAAGTTTATAGTAGTACAATTCAGAGTTGCTTTTTTTTTTTTTTTTTAAGGGAAACTCTCCCAGTCTTCCCTCTCATGTTCTTCCTGTTGTAGCCAATCAACTGAGACAGATATACACTACCGGTCAAAAGTTTTAGAACACCTCCATTTTTCCAGTTTTTATTGAAATTTACGCAGTTTAATGTCTCAATGTACTCTGAAATTAAAGCATAGAACAAATAAACAATTGGAGATAAAGAAATTATGGAATCGTTTTGTTTAACAAAATTTAATCTAAATTTTTGACTCATCAAAGTAGCCACTTTTTGCAGATATAACAGCCGAACACACTCGTGGCATTCTTTCTACAATGGAAATCAAATATTGTTCGGAAAGTTCTTCCCAACACTGTTGCAGAAGTTCCCACAAATGTGTTGCACTTGTAGGTTGCTTTGCTTTCACCCTTCTGTCCAGTTCATCCCAAACCAGCTCGATGGGGTTTAAGTCTGGAGACTGTGCTGGCCATTCTATGATTTGAAGCCTACCGTCTTGTTCTTTTCTTCTAAGGTAGTTCTGACATAGCCTGGAGGTATGTTTTGGGTCATTATCTTGCTGTAGGATGAACCCCTGACCAACTAGGCGTATACCAGAGGGTATTGCGATCCAGCAAAAGAGCCCCAGACCATCACGCTTCCTTCTCCATGTTTGACAGTTGGTGTCACACACCGAGGGACCATCCTTTCGCCTACTGACGGCGCACAAAACCCTGCGTGATGAACCAAGATTTCAAATTTGGATTCATCGGTCCATAAGACCTTCTTCCAGTCTTCAGTAGTCCACTGGCAGTGCTTCATGGCCCAGGCAAGCCTCTTTTTCTTATTTTGCCATCTTAGCAATGGCTTTCTTACTGCCACTGACCTGTCAAACCTGCAGCTCAAGTCTTCTCTTCACAGTTGAAACTGAGACTTTGCTTCGACCAGTGTTAAGCTGTGCTTGAAGCTGTTGTCCCGTGAGCCGCCTATCACGCAAGCTGTTGACTCTCAGAAACTTGTCTTCTGATTCTGTTGTGGCTTTGGGTCTGCCAGACCTCTTCCTGTCAGAGTTTCCTCCATTTTCCAAGTGCCTTTGATGGTGTAGGAAACTGTACTCACTGACACCTTGGCTTTCTTTGCAATTTCTCTAAAGGAAAGACCTACACTTTTAAGGGTTATAATGGTCTGTCTTCCTTTGTTAATTGCCTTTTCTCGCCATTATGATAGCAATATACTACTTCCTGCAGTACAATACTGTCCAAATAATGCTTAAGAGGGTGTAGTAACACAGTCTGTTCCAACACTGCTTTTATACAGACAGAGGGTTTGTAAGTAATCAACAAAAGTTGGGACACCTGTAGGAATTGTTAGCATCAACTTTCAAGGCTTAATTTACTTCCATTGCTGCAGAACAGCTGTAAGTTGTTAACCCATTACTTGTTCCCTGAAAAAGGTCTTTTTGTATATTATGTACATTATTTTTCAGTTTTTGGTAACCTAAACTTTTTTTTTAACCTCTGGCAGTTTACCGCTTACCTTTGTACCATTTCAGGTTATTCACTGGACTTGAACTGCTTAAATTTCAATACAAACTGGAAAAATGGGGGTGTTCTAAAACTTTTGACCGGTAGTGTATGTTTATTATGACTGGGCTTGACGGGCACAGTGCCTATGGTGCTACAAAGTGGTATCACTGTCACGTGGTTCTGTGGAAACTGCCAGCCAAGTCTTGATAGCTGGCGAAAGAACCCACACTGGCCAAAAAGGGGGCTGCTGACAATGGAACTATTGAGGCTGTGTGGTCCATTTGTTAAAGAAATGGGCTTGTAACCAGAAGGTCCCCGGTTCAAATCCCACCTCAGTCACTGACTCATTGTGTGACCCTGAGCAAGTCACTTAACCTCCTTGTGCTCCGTCTTTCGGGTGAGACGTAATTGTAAGTGACTCTGCAGCTGATGCATAGTTCACACACCCTAGTCTCTGTAAGTCGCCTTGGATAAAGGCGTCTGCTAAATAAACAAATAATAAAAATAATAATAATGGAACATCAAAGCTGAACCATTTTGACCTACTTCCACCTGCATTGCTATAGCTCTGCTTTAAAATAAAGGTCTCTACAAGAAGAGGCCATTTGCCCCACTGTGCTTGTGAAGCTCCTAGTAAAACTTAAGTGATCCCAATGATGCAGCAGCAACAACATGTCTATGTAACCCATTCCATACCCTACCACTGTCTGTGGGGGAAAAAGTGCCTCCTTCCCCTCTGTTCCAAGTCTGTTTGCACTGAATGTCCAAAACACTCAACGGTAGAACACACTACTGAAAAACTCAGCACAGAATCCCCAGGCACGCCTCCCAGCCAATCCAGACCTCCAGATCAGCTTAGCTCAGGACGAGCCTCCCGCTTAGCAACGCGTCTCCTACTGCGCGTCTCAGCTGATTTCTCCCAGGCACACACACTTGCGCAGGAACCAGCGACCCGGCTCCCTCTCACAAGCATACCAAAGCAAAGTTGCTGTGTTGTAATTTTAATAATCTTTCTCCTTCCATTAAAGTTTGAGTAGTCAGGTTCTGATTTCCAATATAATTTCCTGTTATACGAGATACTTTGCCTGTTCTTCAGTGTCTCTCTTTTTCGTTCTTCAGTGTCTCTTGTGCGTTCTTCAGGCTCTGCTTTTTATTAATAAACACTCCCCCCGCTCTCCTCTTGCTTGTCTTGGTTTTCAGCACCTAAAGAGCCCAGCTGTCATATGGATAGCACAGGGGCTGGCACGGACGGCTTTGGCAAATGACAGGGAAATACCAGCCACAGTTGGAGTCTGGTTACCGGAAACAGAAAATGTATTTTTGCTGTCAAATTACCTCTGTTTTGTTTAATTGAGGTGAACCAGAAGCTGTGATGGAATAAGACACCCATTTCACAGTAGTTCAAGCTGTTTCAGTGTAAGAATTTAGTTTTGTAAAACATGGAATGGATTAAACTGCTGTGCAATTGGAGTCTTGTTTTCAGTATGTATGTTTGGTAATATTAATTTATTATATGCATTGGGTCTACTTTTCACCTATAAAAATCTGTTCACTCTTCTCCAAACGGTTTCATTGCTCATCATGCACATCAGCTGTAGTACTGCAATAGAAAACAGATAAACTTGGTCATCTGCAGGGGGATTTAGCTGACTTTTACCATTTTCATTGCCAGGACACTTATGAAAACTTATGGGAAAAAACGGTGACTTGATGCTTTATAGTTTCCATTGCACCAGCTGTTGCTTTACAATTGCATTGCTCCCTCTACTTGCTATTTTATATTCTACAGATTAAAACCAAACATGTAATGTGTAGCTTTTTCCATACTGTACATGGTAACTCTGGATGTTCGATAGTGTGTGCAGCTCTCTTGCTCTGCAAATTTCTTTCTACATTGTGTGGTTTAGTATTGTTATCAGCATGTGAACAACTGGCCTGTGCTTCGATTGGTTGACCTCTCAGGAAAATCAGGTTCTACAGTGCATGACAAGGCTTTGGTGGCACCTGTTCAAACTGTTCAAAATCTGAAGACATTTTATTACATTAATTGAGAAAAGAAGAGGTTTTAACCAGATGTCCTGGTTGCAGGTTTTGTAAAACTTCTGTTCCTCACGTGGAACTTGCTAATTTAAGCACCAGAAATGGCTTTTTACTCCACTAGTGGGGAAACCTTGTGAAGGTTATTCGAAGTCTCTGCAGTCCACCACCTCAGCGGTTTCTTACGGCCCATTTGCTGTACCCTGATTTCTTTGGGTAGCTTATTTCAAGCTGAGTGCGGTTCAGTTAGTTTGAAAGCATGTATGGATGCCCAGTAACTCCGTCCCCTTGAAAGATTGGTTTTAATCTAATGTTGTCAGGAAGTGGTCTGTTTGTTTCTGCTCACACACTGGCTTATTTGTTTCAGTGCAAGGTGAAAGGAAAATCAGTTTTAAAAAAATGTGGAAGCGAGCCTGCAAAACAGACACTTCAAAGAGTTCACTTACATTGCACTGAAGTGTGATGGTAAATTGTCTTTCGTTTCACATTGGAGAACCATTTTACATAAGGAACTGCTGTTCCTGGTAGCTTTCTCTGGGAAGTTAATCATTCTCGAAGAAGGAATACGTGGATTGTAAAGGAGTGCTGTAATTTGGACCCCAGACAAAAATTCCTTTACATCAGATATTTAGCTGTGTTAATGAACTGTAGTCACAGGGCTGTTTCCAAACAGAGGCTGTGAATTAGTACTGTAACCATAGAAATAAACAGAAATTCAAATATCACGATTAACAAAAAGTTAGACGAACCAAATAAATTCTGGTTGGCATATGATGCTTTTATGGTTTTCACACAAAATACCTGCTAACATTTTATTTTGAGTGGCATAAAAATGGGAACATCAAATTGTCAAGCCTGCCATTCTTAGTTATTTGGACAGGTTTAGTCACGTGTCGTCCCGTATGTTGGTGTGCAGAGATACCGGTGGTCCTTCACATTGTCTGTCTAGAGTTCTGTAGGTTTTCATTTTGTGGATGGACTGGTTAGCTCTTTTTCTCTGTTCCTGCTCCATAGCAAGCATTCGAAACCTTTCTCTGTGTGCTGCTGTTCAAGAGCAGACTTGCAGTTGTGTTGTAAGCAACCCAAGTGCCAACTGGAATAGGTTTCTTGGCAGATCTGAGCAAAGCATTTGAACCCTTGAAATCGTGATTCGAAATACTTTCCATTCAAACGGTCAGGAAAAAGTAAACGCCCAGAATACCCTCTTTTGCCTGATTTACATGGAGGGTGGGGGAGACCCAGCCTTCTGGAAGTTTCCATAATTTGCCAGATTATATATATATATATATATATATATATATATATATATATATATATATATATATATATATATATATATATATATATATATATAATCTGTACTGTGCAAAAGTTTTAGGCAGGTGTGAAAAATGCTGTAAAGTAAGAATGCTTTCAAAAATAGACATGTTAATAGTTTATATTTATCAATTAACAAAATGCAAAGTGAGTGAACAGAAGAAAAATCTACATCAAATCAATATTTGGTGTGACCACCCTTTGCCTTCAAAACAGCATCAATTCTTCTAGGTACACTTGCACACAGTTTTTGAAGGAACTCGGCAGGTAGGTGGGCCCAAACATCTTGGAGAACTAACCACAGTTCTTCTGTGGATTTAGGCAGCCTCAGTTGCTTCTCTCTCTTCATGTAATCCCAGACAGACTCGATGATGTTGAGATCAGGGCTCTGTGGGGCCATACCATCACTTCCAGGACTCCTTGTTCTTCTTTACGCTGAAGATAGTTCTTAATGACTTTCGCTGTATATTTGGGGTCGTTGTCATGCTGCAGAATAAATTTAGGGCCAATCAGATGCCTCCCTGATGGTATTGCATGATGGATAAGTATCTGCCTGTACTTCTCAGCATTGAGGAGACCATTAATTCTGACCAAATCCCCAACTCCATTTGCAGAAATGCAGCCCCAAACTTGCAAGGAACCTCCACCATGCTTCACTGTTGCCTGCAGACACTCATTCGTGTACCGCTCTCCAGCCCTTCGGCGAACAAACTGCCTTCTGCTACAGCCAAATAATTCAAATTTTGACTCATCAGTCCAGAGCACCTGCTGCCATTTTTCTGCACCCCAGTTCCTGTGTTTTCGTGCATAGTTGAGTCACTTGGCCTTGTTTCCACGTCGGAGGTATGGCTTTTTGGCCGCAAATCTTCCACGAAGGCCACTTCTGACCAGACTTCTCCGGACAGTAGATGGGTGTACCAGGGTCCCACTGTTTTCTGCCAATTCTGAGCTGATGGCACTGCTGGACATCTTCCACCATGCGAAGGAAGTAAGCATGATGTGTCTTTCATCTACTTTAGTAAGTTTCCTTGGCTGACCAATGTAGGCCTCCCATGATATAAGTTATGTATTTTAGGGTTCTCAGTCTGTGAATCATGGGTGCATTTTTAAATGTACCTACATGGATCTCTCAGAACTACATTTCCCATCATCCTCCTGCTACATGGGAAGCTGTCTTGTGGCAGGGAATGCATTTAAAAGTTAAAAAAGGTCAATGTGAAAATAAATTAAATAAATAAATAAATAAATAAATTAAAACAATACACACACCTTACGTAAACAGTTGTAGCAACACATGGGAACATGTAACACAATAAAATAAAGGTCCTTATGTACCCTTTAAGGACGCTGGTTTTCTGAATGCAGAACCGATCCAGGCAGAGGTGGTTCTTAATACTGTCACCCTGAAAGGAATAACCATGCATTGTTGTGTACAGTAGCAGTTTTGAAGAGACACAGCAAGATTTAATACAGAGTTCAAGAGCACATTAAAATTGGCTCAGGATTGTATTATTACACCCTTACCGTATATTTGCTGCTTGTTCTTCTATGCACATTTTCCACCATAACAATTTCAGGAAACTGACTACTCACCTCTATCGTACGACCCTTTTTAATTGCGGCTGGCTTTTCATAGTTTACATTGTTCCCTCAGCTTTACCAAACAAGCTCAAGCAGACATAGCAAAGGCTGGTTATTTTTACATGTCACCCTGAACAATGGGCAAATGCTTTCAGTTCGAAATAAATGGAAGGACAAGGTGTGTGTGTGTGTGTGTGTGTGTGTGTGTGTGTGTGTGTGTGTGTGTGTGGCCCAGGGTTTTGATTATTTCATTAAAAAGTAGCTAGTACATGTCTTCACTAGCCTTTCTTAACTGGTTGTTTTTATTCAAATGTCAGCTCACGCGTGGCCCCTCTCCCTCCCTCTCTACCTGTACCTCTGAATTCCTTATCACTTTTTCCGCTCATAGTCCCCCTTACAGTTTTGTCCAATTTCAGTTGACCCTGGATAACACCAGTGTTCCAGGCTGATAAATGACATTACTTCTAGGCCTCACACCCGCCAAAGCCTGGTGTTTATAAACTGTAGCCGTGGTGCAGGGAGCCCCATGTAGGCCCCTGTGTCAGGCAGTGCCTGGTTCTTGGATAAACCAGCATGAAAAAGGAAGACATTCATCCAGTTTTCTGAGGTCTGTTTATCATAAGTCTCTTTTTTAACACTAAAATGCTAAAATTGCAGTGCATGTAGCTAGCAAATACATTTCATAAATCTTACATGTTGTGTAACAGTAAACATGTATTTTTTTATTTTAAAACTTAAAACTTGTACTACGCTAAGTTAAAGAAATCTCAGTTTGCAAGTAATTTCATATAGTATTGCTCATCCTTGGTCATTTGACAATTTTTAAAGGTGAAATTGTCCCCACCCCATTCTTTCCTGTGATTAACCTGACATGTGTGTCTTTCAAAACTGCACCTTTTTAGATCTCTTTAGCTAGTGGCAGTGCACAGCAGGTCAGATTTGTGGCTTTATTTTGTCGGCTCCAATCACTTTAACACACATTTAGTTTAAATTGAATTGTTACCATTCCTCTTTGTTTTGTTAGATATTTCAGGTTGGGGCAGAGCTATAGAAGCGCATAGAGACTTGAAGAGCTAATGGCACAGACTCCCATTAGCACTGGTCTTGCCTAATGTTGCATTGGTGAGCAAGACATTAGTAAACCTGACCCTGTGAAACTAGTTAAGTTCCTTATCTAGCAGTTGAAAACCTTGCACTGCCTCTGCTTGTCTGGGTTGGCTGATTATTAGCTGTAGCTCTGCTCCTTTCTCACAGATTTCCAGGCAGCTGGAGGCGAGGGGCAATTATGTTTTGGACGATGGAAGTATTTTCTCACGGTGCGCTGATTTGAGATATTGGGGGAGGGGAGGGGGGGTTAAACAGTAGTTTAGCGGAGCACATCTGCTTGGTTGAATTGCCGCTTGCCAAGCCCTTTGGATAATGTGTAGGCATGGCGCTACATTTTTCTCTGCTTATTATATTATATTATTTAAGAGCAAATTTGTTTCCATCTGTGTTTTTCAATCTTTCAGTTCCTTGTTCTGATTGATTTTGCATGCTATGGGATGAGTTACTGGTATTTCAGAAACTGCAGCTGAAAAAAATCTAGTTAAATTCCTTTAAAAAGCCCCCTAGAGGTTGAAATGTTGTTTACAGCGTTCACAGTCAAAGGGCAGGGGGGGTGTGGCGCAGGGCTGCAGAATGTTCGTGACCACGAGCACAATCTGCGGCGAAGGATTTGGTCGGGGCGAATATTATTCCCCCCAGGTATGAAGTATTTGGCCAGGAGATTATCCCTTCCCCCGTCCCCCGTCCCCTGTATTAATTCAATTTTACTAAACGTGTTTCTCAGACTGTCGTTCTGGGCCCCTTGACCACAATAATACAGTAATACAGCCTCGACAGTAATACAGGCTTTTTGCTATTTTTGTTACATTTCTTTTTTTCATATTTCGGAAGCATTTCCATTTTTATTCTTAAAATGCCAGTATTGTAGTAAAGAAATGAGCCGAGCTGAGCTTGCTCCTCACACAAATGTTAATAGCTCCCAACTTCTTTCTTTACACTGCATTAAGCAACTTAGGGCCATATTTACTGTTATTGGGATAGTGGGCATTTGGTTATACCTTTCTATATATTCGCTCCATGAAAAGTTCTCAATTGTAAATACTGTATTTTAAATGTCATTCCCATGATAAGCTAGTTTATATCTTTGCTGCGCAATGGCAATTTGGATTCCCGTTTATACTTCTCCCCTCCATTTCAAACTTATAAATAAATAATGTTCTCATTTTATTCATTTTAATCCTAATACATTTCAAATCTGTAATTAGGGCTTCTGACTTTTGTACTCTCCTTCTAAGAATTCAATTGATACCTGTTAAGCCATTTGTGTATCTCAATCACAACTGAGAAACGTGTTAATAGTAACTTTGATTTAATTTCTTTTTTTTCTGTGAAAAAAGTTGCAGTTAAAAGAAAGTGTGATTGCACTCTGTCCAAAATCCATTCTTCAGGTGTCATTTACACAGCACAGTTATCTCCCTCCCAGCACTCGTCTGAGCTACAGTACCCAATTTGACTCACTCTGTGTGTGTGTGTATTCTGTCCATTTATTTATTTTGGCAAACTACCTTACTAATGCTAACTAAGATTTAAAATAAATATAATAAAAAGAGTACACATTTCCCTAAATTAGTGAAAATATTTAATGAAGCAAAAGAAAATAAAGATCACTCAAAATGGAGGCATGTTTTACATTTTTCCAATAAACAAATAATGATAGAAGTGTTTTTTAAAACAACGCTGTGTCTAAGATGGCCTCTTTACAACCCACAATAATACACACTCTTACTGTATTGGCTTGGTCCGCTCTAACTGTACCAAATTATTTCTCTTATAATAAGACACTGTACACATGAACTATTAAACACACACACTGCTGTTTTTTAACTGTAGAACTATATGCTGCATGTTATAGGTGCAGAATAACCTCTGTACACAGGAGTAGATGCACTGGGACTTTCACAATGTCTTAATGATTTTTCTCTCATTTGATTTTTAGAGTCGATCGAGTTGACCTACAGTATAAATGCAAGGATTGCACTTTCAGATTGATTGAAGGGTGCTTATAAGAGTCCATTTTTCATGATACTGATGGCGCTAATGCATGTGTTTACAATCCTGACGGTCAATGTGTGTTCTTGACATACTTTCTAAAAGGGAGCTTTTATTGTGAAGAATATTGCAGCTGTTTAGTCTATGTAATTTTATAAAAGGGGAAAACATTGATACAGGTATCAAAAAAACCTTTGAATACCCCGTCAAAGGAACTGAGCAAAAACCAGGATATTAAGGGTAATTTACTTTCACAACTTAACTAATAAACTGTCACCAAAGTCTTTCAAACAGCGGATACAAGAAATATCCCTATTTTTGCAGTTGAACTCGAAATATAGACCTAGGTTTTGATTTAAAGTAGTGTTCATTAATAACATGTCTTTACTATCAGTAAAGTCCATGGTGTAACTACATGTTCAGTACATTGTAATGTTAAAAGCTGTAAAGATACACATTGTAGGGTATATTGTGCTACTGTACTTTGTATTTGAAAAACAGCAATGTTGTATTGCAACCTTACTTCTGTCTAAATGATCTTGTCCCTGTCACTCACTGCCGGTTTGACTGTAGTTAATCTGTGCTGCTTGACTGTTAGGACAGCAGGGAGACCTGAAGTGTTGGAAGACGACCCTCTCAAAGGTTAACTGGTTTTTCTTTTTGTAATACCCTGGCAGGGTGCCAGGTATGGCGTTTCCAGCCGGCAACGCACGCCACTTCTCATTTCCACCCGCTCCATCATGGCAGATTTTCCCATTTTAAATGGCTCCAGCTAATAAATAACTTGATCCCCCCCCCCCTGCCGAAATCCTTTCTCCCCTGACTGAGCAGCCTGTAATAATAATCCCGGGCCCTTTTGAAAAGGAAAATGCTGTGTCGCTACATTCTTTTCTCTGGAGCTGGCCAGCGCGACCCTTTGTTGTGTAAGTGGCTGAATAGGTGGCCTCTGGACAGAAGGGCACACTTAGATCTCAGCTTGAGATCCAGCTCAACTAGGGGGCAAGGCTTGGTGATATAAGATCAAGGCCTCATGAAATGGTGTCTCTCTGGGTACCATTGACCTTGGATTTGATGAGCGCTGGACTGTAGTCATTTACAAAATGCACGTCATGTGCATTACATGTCTTATGTGAAGACAGGTTCTGAATTTAGCCAGGCAAGTCCTCACAGCTTTCATTGCTGACCTGAACACACCTCCTGCCCAGGAAAGTCCTCGCAGCTTTCTTTGCTGACCTGAACACACCTCCATATTCCGAGATCTGCTAGCTGATCTGAGATCCAAAGCTCGCAGCCTTGTGTGGCTGCCTGGCACTACTCTTCTGTACCCTATTCAGAGTCTGCGGAGCTGGAGAGGGGTCAACAGAGGCCCTGCTTCACCTTCTGCAACACAATGTTTTTTAAACGTGAAGTATTCTGCTTAGAGATACATGTATACAAACATGTTGTTCTGTGACCCTGAAGGACCTTACAATACTTCCTGAAGTTTTGTTGAAAAATTGATGTTCGGGCAAATTACAAAACATTGTTTCACCTGAGTGATTGCAATGATGCAATGATGTCCTTTTAATTGTAACACAGGAAGTGAGCCTGTAAGCATTGATGTCAAGTCTCTGCAATTAAGGGGTTTGAACTGAATATTTGATTTAAAATAAATTCTTAAATGTCAGTAATTGAAGTGAATATATTGATTTGTTTTAAAAAAGGTTTTAGCAAAAGGTTAAAATGTATAACAAATCCATTTGTTTTTCCAGTGAGCTGAGTGGGAATGAGTGTGCAGTCACTGCCTCCTGAAACCTGGATTAAACCTTCTATTGAGTCTCAAGTGTTTCCTTTTTATTCTAGGCGGCCCAAGGATCAAAGGTCTGGGGAGAGGTAGCGGTACCCGAGGACATGGAGTCCCATGCAGACGGCAGGCGGTGGGAGAAATATTTGGTTGAATCCGACGATGAGGACTTTGCTGCAGATGAAGCTTCCGGAGGTATGAAGAGTTTCTTCTTCCAAATGCTAACCCCGCCACCCCTACCCCCCAGTATCATTGGAACTTGTAACTATGCCAAGTGCTATTTTTCATTTGGATCAGACTCAAATAAAACTGGTTGGTCCTTGATTGGTCAAAGCCATTTCTAATGTCTTTTTTCTGTTTTTTTGTTTAAGATCTCGGCAGCGGTGAAGATGGAAGCACTACTGAACCCACTCCTGTCTCCACATCAATGCCAGCAACAAGTAAGATGATATTTACAAATCTGATTGAGATCTTTAAAGACCCAGAGCACTAATCCTAGACAGTAACAATTTCAAAAGCTTTGCATTGGGGTCATTGCAGCTCAAGCAGACCTTTGCACACCCTTTACCTCAATTAATAAAAGCCTTTGAAACAGTATTTGTCCTGGTCATCCTTACATGTAGAAAAATGAGGTCATTATTGTATTTTGAGTTATTCTGTCTATGCTGCTACTTTAAAAACGACTCTATCTGAGTTACTCGATCAGACGTGAGTAACTTGAATCTCCTGGCTCCTGAAAACTGGTTTAATTTAAACTCACAGTGTTTCTGTGTTCACAGTGTTTCTGTGTTCACAGCTAGCGGCCAGAGCAGCAGCATAGAACCTTCTCTTTCGTGGGTTATGGATCCATCCACTTTGTTGTATATTTTCCGTATTCAATGGGGCTTCGTTGTTCATCCTCTATACATCATTTTACAGTACAGTAATCCCAAGTTAAGAGAACACCCTTCGGGGAACAAGCGAAGTGTTCTCTAAGGCAAAGTGTTCTCCTAAGACATTGACCACCAGACAAAATATGAATCAATAAGTAAATAAATATTTATTACTTGTCATGATGCACGTGCATCAACATAAAATGAACTGAATAAGTAAGATGAACTGAATAAGTAAGAGAAAAGCAATAGGCAAGTGTGTGTTAATAAGCCATAATAATAAAGGAACAGTCAAACTAATGTTAATAAACTAATTGTCAAACTAAATTAACACAGCACCCCTACACACATTAAAAAATGCAGCAGCAGCTCTAGATTAATTATGAATACCTGTACAGGAGCAATATTCAAGACATGCACAACATTATTTAACAGAATGGTGAAGCAACTCGCCAGAACGGGAAACACAAATTGCTTGGTGACTTGTGTCTGATTCAGGTTTTTTTAATGAGCTCGAACAATTTCCAGCTTTTTGTATCAAGAGAAACATTGAGTCAATAATATGATGGCGGTTCTTGAAAGAATAAACCAATCAGTGGGCCTCAAGACACTCTCGCCATCACAAGTCACTTTTGAAAAGAATGAATAAACCATTTTAATTTAAGTTTGATGAGTTATCGGGTTACAAAACAGTCCTGTATCAGTTGTGAACTAATCGCTATCGGTGCCAAGAAGGTGCTATTTTAAGCGAAGTCCCTGTTCCTTTTGGCGGAGCATTTACAGGGGGGGGAGGTGTTCCTGTACGCGGAGACGATTGTATACACAATGTGCCATAGACAAGCAATATTTTCTCTCTCCAGATCTGAAAACTATGAGAACCGAAAAAACCCAGATTGAATAACATTAATTGCAAGGGTGGTAAAAAGAGACTTGGTCTAGTGCTTTAGCACTTGACGTGTTCACAGGTTTTTGGATCCCCGCTGGATACACTACACTATATACGAGTACTGTCTGGAGTACCGGGTAAAAACCAAAGGAAGCTGCTCTTATGTTTCACTTTGAATTGCAGCTATTTTAAAAGATCATTAGTTAGATCACTGGCTACTTGCATTGAGTCTGTTTTTAACCCGTCACACAGTGGAACGCAGCATAGTGTGAAAACACAGCTGCCTTCAGACGTTGTTTTTAAGAGAAGGCAGTCTGTATAGATCCGGAATAAAATAAACCTGCTACCCATTCAATATAACAGAAGGGAGAGAAACACTTTTCTGTTCTGTTAATGTGTGAAATGTATTTCAAACTGCATGCATTGGTGTTCTTTTGTTGTTTATTCTATCATCTGATCGAATAGAAGCATTTTTGCCAATGAAAGGCATTTGAGGAGTTTTGAATATTGAAATATTTACCCCAACACTACTCTTGTAAATAGTCAGAAAGGGGTTGGTGGGGCTATGGAATTGTTCTCTTTTTTTCTTTTTAATTTAGAGTGACCAATTATTATTTTTATTTATTTTCCCCTAGTTTGAAATGTAGAATTATGTTTTTTCTCCTCACCTAAAGCCAGAATCGCTTTTACGCCGAGCAATCCAGAGCAGAGGTGGGCGGGCTACCGATCCCAGAGAACAGAGATCAGCCCTGCCTCTTATCCACTCTGAATGTGCTTGGAGTGGCCAGTAGGGTTCGCTGTTGCGCAATGAGGAGAAGCAATCTCTGCCGGTTTCACATCCCCCACTCCTGGAGCGTCGGAGCCAATGTGACGACCCCCTCGGGGTTCCCAGCAAAGCTTGGCCTCTTTGCACAGCCTGGACGCGAACCGACGCCGTCCAAGCTGTGTGACTCATCCTGCGCTCCCATTATTTATTTATTTATTTATTTATTTATTTATTTATTTATTTATTAATTAAGACACTCCTGGCGTTATGAAAACTGCTCAGGTGAAGAGTAGAGACATCCTATTTTAAGGGGACTGAGAGACGATTCCAGCTCTTGCAACAGGCTGGAAACCACAGTGTGACCTGGAGGAGAGCCCAAAAAACAGCTTTGGGCCTGTAACCACTTTTAATGAACAGTCCATGGAGTAGCATAATTAATAGCTTTACATAAAATCATACTCTGGTCTTCAGCTGGACTGCAAAATTAGGCCTAATTTAGAAAATCAGTTGTGCGCAAGATAAAGTTAACGTGGAACTGCAGCCAATTATAAACATGACTAATAGCAGGGCGGTTAAACACTCCACTGACTGCCTCTGTGTGTGTGTGTGTGTGTGTGTGTCTGTTTGTCTAGGGAGCACAAGCATATCTACTTCCTTTAATAAAACGAAAGTGTGTGAAGAGATTCTGTGTTTAGGTCTATTAGGTATTTCATAGTGGATATTATTTAAATGTAGTTTCAACAAAGCCAGGCTTTGTTCCTGCTCTCAGCTGTCCTGAATTTACAGCTGTGTAATATAATAAACCACAATATATCTCTTCCAGTATATAATTAGGACATGTGTTTGCTATTAAGACACCGTATGTATGATGCTTTGTAGCATCAGCTGACGTGAACCAGTGTGGCCAATTGCATCATGGGGGAATAACTGTTATAGGGCTGTGGCAGGCATCTGGCTCCTTAATCCAAAATAGACTAGAAAGTAAGCGAAGAGGTTTGTGCAACGGCACTGCAGCTCTGATGGTGCGTTTCTTATACTATTCAAATTGGCTGTGTTGTCTGTTTCCTTTTCTCTCTTTAATCCAATATTCCCAAAATGATTGAACCTTTCCCTATTTATTTTTTAATATCGTGACATTATCGTGACATTATTTAGAATGGTGAAATGGCTCCCTGGCATTTAATTTAAATAGTTCCCTGGCATTTATTGTGTGTAGTTTATTGGACTTTAATGTATATAGTTCCCTGTTGTTTTATGGCATTAGTTCTGTGGCACATCGATTGTATATAGTTCCTCTGCCATAATTTAAAGATAATTACATGAAAACAAAACATGCAAAAGCAATATGTGCGCAAAGTATACATGTCTCCTCATATTGTCCCCGTTTGAAAATTTTGGCCACCATAAAAGTTCACTTGACCACCAGGTTTTGAAAGCTATGGCTAAATGGCCACCAGCATACAAAGTGATTTGTCCCATCCTGCATTTATTAAGTACATTTATAAAACAGAATACCAGTACAAGATTCTAGTTTATACACTTTTTTTTTAATGACCGTTATTCCCATTTTGGAGAGTGAAAGACCATCGCTGATTGGACAGGAAAGAAGGAAGGAAAAATGTAATGTTCTTGTAAGGACCCTCATGTCTTGGTTAGGAGGGCATGGAAAGGGAGTGATATAATTACAGAACCAACAACCCCATGTCCCTGGTACGGTCAAACTAGACCCTGAATATATAGTGCAGCCTGGCAGTCATTGTGTAATATGAGAGAGTGGATTTTGCTTTTGTTCCATCCTCTTTCTTTAGAAGTTCATTGCTACCTTTCATGCTGACTGAGGAAAGGATTTGATCATAAACTAATTAGGGCAGATCATTGAAAAGTGGCTTTTGATCTAATAGGAATACAAAAAATTAACGATATCTAGGAATGTATTTAAGCCGTTATCTGCAAGTTCACAAAAAGCGTTAACATATTATTTAAAACAGGAAAAGCTTTGTTATATAATTATCAAATGTGTCCAATCCTGCAAAGATACCAAGGCACAGAGGTAAAGCTCTTTCTGCAGATGGTTCCAGAACCAGAACGCAATGTAACTAAAGGTTTTACACATTTCTGTGTGTACCTTAGGGACTGCCAAGTTCAATAAATGACATAGACCTGAGTTTGTAAGCAGTGGTACTAATTTAACAAATCATCAGATGGTAGTTTACCCTGCATGGCCTGTAGACGCACCATTCTCTGAGAATACAACGTTGGCCAGTCGTCCAGTGTATACAGATCAGTGGTGGCTAGAGTATCTTGTATGCGTTTCTGAAACGTGGACGGCTGAAATATTTAGCTTCTGTTGCTTAAGGAGCTGCAAATTGAGGGCTGCGCTGATGGAAGCCATCAAAGAAAACGTTTACGATGACACCCTGCAGTTGACGGTTGAGAGTGCATCTTTAAAAATAGAGTGGTCTGGTCAGTAACATGGATTCTTCAGATAGAAATTAAATTCTATTTGTTCATGCATCCTTTAGATCAGTAGTTCCTAGCCTCTTTCAGTGTAGGGACCGCCTTTTTTCCCCGCGGACCACTTACCATGCATTTTTTCGCATTCTGAATGCTTTGGAGATAAATGGCGTCTCAATTTTGCAGGTTTAAGAGCTTTGTTTGACAAAATGACAAATAACACACTGGGGCTTTGGGTCGTCCTCGGATCCAGTGAATGTAAATACCAGTGCTAAACATTCTTTCTTTTCTTAGAAGGTGGCTGAGATTTGTCAATTCGTGTTTTGGTTAAATATGACAGCATCAAGAAATTCTGTACGCGTTATTTCCAGCGGTAGTGTTAAGAGAATTTCCTTTTGACATCAAGTTTTGTGAGATGCTAAACCTGGAAATGAAACCTGAAATCAATCATTCAGAAGTCAAGCAACAAATGGAGCCTGTCTTTGTTTCACATTAACTTGGCAGCACTGTAGCACATATTTTATATTGCTACTTTTGCGGCGCGAAAAGGCTGGAGACAGATTACAATTTTTTTTTTTTTTGCCCCTGAACAGTGAAAACAAGCAGCAGAACGAGAGCACAGATTACAAAGATGTGCATTTACATGAATATTAGTAGTCCTGTTAATGCAAAAGACAAATGTGCCTTCATTATGTGTAAGTTATTTAGTATTTTTTTCACATTAGAAAGCTGTTTCGGTTAATGGTGACTTTGAAGGCGGTGTTAGGTATTGCATCAATGGGAGCTAATATAAATTAAACACACCCTGTATTAAAAGAAAACAGATGAGGGGTGGGGCAAATTCAGACTACATACACATCTGATCTATAATGTGGTTAAAGCTGTTTGTTATGCTGCTTAGTAATAAATATTGTAGTAGTACAACGTGCGATTGTGTAGAAATGTTTTTTTGTAAGAACTGCAAAACCGAATGTTGTTTGTGGAGCACCTGGAGTTTTACTTGCAGA
Source organism: Acipenser oxyrinchus oxyrinchus (assembly GCA_030684275.1). Taxonomy (NCBI): domain Eukaryota; kingdom Metazoa; phylum Chordata; class Actinopteri; order Acipenseriformes; family Acipenseridae; genus Acipenser; species Acipenser oxyrinchus. The sequence continues at coordinate 20,907,759 of CM060268.1, forward strand.
CCACAGGTTGGGAACCACTGCTTTATAGATGGAAAAAACTGCAGATTGACTTGTTTTTAATTCCAGTGACACAGGCACACCCATGGTCATAACGGGTCTGTGCCAGTCTTTTTGGGATGAAAACAAGCCCAGTGCCTCTTTAAAATCTCCTGGGAAGGATGTGTTGAAAGCTAGCTTTTAGGTGGGGCACTGGCCTGCTTGCTGTTTGTTTTGGCAGAAGAACAAAGCAGATCTCTGATCCAGCAGAAGATGTTTCTGCTCACCTTTGTGTGAGGACTGTATCTCCTGTAATTAGAAGATATAGCTTTGACTTTTACACCCCCAGGGTATAGAAAACAGTCCCATTATGTTGGAAAGATCAAAATGCTCGTTTTACTTGCACGCTTTTGTTTTAATAGAGAACTATATAAGCCATGGTTCATATGTACATTTTTTAAAAGCTGATTGGTGCAGGAATGTATTTAATATCACTTTCAGTAAAAAGGATACGCAGGAGAAGTTGTTGTAAGATAAGACGGCTGTACAAACCACCAACCTGCACAATCGGCAGAGCAAAATGGCCGGGTTACTTTGATTTACGAGGAATTGATTGATTTCAAATTCAAGAATGTGCTGCAACAACGAAAACATTTTGATTGAAATACAAATTCAGTACGACTGAGAAACTAGAGGAATCAAATATAGTGCACGTGCTGTGCAGATATAGGTTCTAATTAGGGCTTCTAGTTTTCGAGTTTTGTTTTTGATCGCGTGATGTCCTTTAAACATTTTGAGCCAATTCGCTTTCTTAATCAAACACTAATTACCAAAGGAAACTGTTTGTTTCTTTTTACCCTCAAATCTTGATTGAGTTAAACGACGCGCATTGATCTCCCCTGATTCTATTTGAACCTGCATTTCGTTCTGGCTCTAATCGCCTAATTCAGCTTATTAATTTCCACTACATTAGTTTCTAGTAGTGCGTCGCTAATTTAAACAATCTTGTATTCAGTTTAGGCTTAACTATTAACTATTAATTAAGGTTTAAAGAGAGGGAGAGAGATGGAAAATAAAAACCAAAAACTAGAAGCCCTAGTTATAATTCCTCCTCTGGTACCCCCTGTTTTGTGCCCTGCATTATTTCCTTATATTCTATCCTACAGTATCATGGAAATAGAGCTATATTGTTAAGTCTATTACAATTTATTCTATCGGTTCTGTAACACTTTCAAATATTATAGATGAACAAGGAAAATGAGCAGTTTAACAGCGCTGGCTGGTTTCACAGACCACAATTTAGCACTAATTGTGGATTAACATTAACATTAGGTAGTCCAGGATTCACACTCATTGTCTAAATGCCAGATTTGTGTTCTCCATTTTTAAGAGAACTATTAAACAGCATAGGCTGTGTTTTGGATTATTCTATAGAGGATAGAAGCCTCTGGAAGCTGCTCAAGCAGCCTTTTCTAATTTTAGTGTTTTGGTAAATTTCCCGCTTGGTCATCACTTAGGAAAACATGAATCCAGTCCGCTAGCCCCCATTGTCTCAATTGGTTAGTCATGGTTTCCAAGGGGCCCCAGGAGGATACACTGTATTCTCAGGAAACTCCAATACTGTACAGAGTTGTGAGAGAGGCTATAAGCCTGTGAATCTTTGCAGGGCAGAAACATGTCTTGGAAACTGTAATACTATCCCTTGGAGGCATTATTAAACTGAGTCTCAGGGAAGAAGACTGGGAATGCCATAAGTGCTTGAATCTCATCCACTGATCCCTTCTAAAATAGCATGGAAAAGTAAAGTCTAGCTGGGACTGCAGTGTCTGGATCCCAGTGACAGAATGACTAGGTGATTCATTCCAAATGATCTTTCTAAACAGATCCAGAGGTTGATCTAAAGAAAGTCATTTTCCAAATACAGTAGCTTTTCTTTTCTACACATTGCACTTCTTACATAGACTCTCTCTCTCTCTCTCTCTCTCTCTCTCATATATATATATATATATATATATATATATATATATATATATATATATATATATATATATATATATATATATATATATGTGTGTATATGTGTGTATATATGACGGGTAAACTCAGGACAGCACATTTCACAGGTTGCATGTTATAGTCTGAAAATTACAGTAGAGCTGCTTCTACTCTGCAGATGTTCACAAGTGAAGTGAAAGGGAGAATCCAGAAAGATTCAAAGTATAAGAAACTATATTAATCAAGACAAGCAGCATAACATAACCCAGCAAAGGACAGTATAGCAGAATGGCTTGTCTGCTTGGGTTCTTGTGGTTTTACATCAAAAGGAAGATTCCTTTAGTCAAGGCTGTTTTATATGCATGCCTGTCACAAGTGCCTCTCCCCTTCTCTAATTCTGCTACAGTAAAAATAGAGAAAGAAACAACAGAACCACACCTCATACTAAAAGTATTTTGCAAGCAGCACTTGACCATTTATAGCCATAGGTTACTGTAGCTCAGCAAATTCCACATATGGTATTCTGAACCTCCTGTCTGATTGTGCCTGTAATGTTTAAAGATAGCTGTCAATCAGGATGTCAGTGGCTTGAAGGACATCAACAACCCTTCTACAAATAGCCCTCTATACCAATTTTGTTTCTTTTGTGCAAACCAACTATTGCATTTGCTGTACAGTGTAACGTATACTTTGTTGCTAACGAAATCATGCTATACATTTCTCCACGCAATGCACATCCATTCACTACATGTTTTGAAAAGAATCCTTTATAAAAAAACGTATTTTCATTTTAAAACATCTGGTAATACATTATCTTAAAGAAATCTGTTTGCAGGCCTTGCTTTCAGATAGCCTTACACTTTCCTGGTCATTTCACCTTCGAGTGAAATTGTCCCCACCATGTCAGGGCCTTCTTTCCTGCCAGTAACCAACCATCTGCTTTGACACTGGAGACAGTGCTGAGGTATAGTGACCTAGGAAGTGCAAGTGGAACAGTTTTCCTGGAAGGCCAGGAATGCAAACCGAGAACGTTCTTTAGTGTAGTACCAGATATCAGGTTTGAAATGAAAATATATGTCTGCTAGAACATGTTTTTCTTTTAATACTACACATTTGAGACCTATATAGTGAATTGAACTGCATGGTAAGATTTATCGTGTTGTGGGTTAACAATTGTCCCTTTTTAAAGTTTTGATCTACAACACATGAAGCAAGAAGCAGATTTTCATCTATAGCGTCGTCTGTAGCTGTGCGATTGGCTGCAGGATCTGTGCTGCCAGCTTGCTGGAGTTGCGTGTGATGTCATGCAGCTGGCTGTGTCGAACGCTTGGCTGCACAGACTGAGTGACTAAAACGCCAGCAATGTCTTTTAAATCTCCTGCATAACCAAAAGATCGTTAACAGAAGAAAAGGGAGACCAGTGATTTTACGGTGCTAATAAGGAAAATGGAGTTTAAAAACTTTGGTTGGCATATCCTTGAGTTAACGTGGAAAGTTTATGGAGTTTGTTGCCTTATAAATAGAATACAGCCAGGTTTCATCACTCAGTGTCATTTAATATCTGTTCTGGGTACAGTGTTCTCAAAAGGAGGTTGATTTAACTCCCTTGGATATAAACTGACTGTACAGTGCCCTTGATATGGGAATACAGCAGCCCCCAGCATCATAATATAACTGCATTAATAATGTATTAAACCAAATCGGTTTTCTTTGTTCCTTTTATAATTTACTTTTTAGTTGTGGCTGTTCACACTTTGTAGGTTTTGATAAGTTAATGTGTTCTGTCTGTACACAGAACAATTTCTAGACTTCTAGCTGAATGTAAACATGGCCTTTTATGGCAGTTTCAATACATTGTAATAGTGTCATTTGTTTTGTTTATTATTTTTAAAGGATTTGATAGGACATTGGGCCTGACACTGGATGTGTGCACCAGTAATTTCTTCCCTTGTCAAACAGAGTTAGTTAGCTTTCATTAAAAGTCTTGGTTGCAAATAATGGCTGGAAATTCCTATGCATTCCAAAGCATTAGCTGTTGCGGTTTCACTTGAATTCATTATGAATTCATGGCCATTTCTTTTGTATTGTGTACAAAAATCATAACAAACCCACCAAATATTCAGATGTTACTTTTAGTTCCTGTAAGAACGAAGTACTGTTTTGCATTTGCAGCACACACTGACACAGAACTTCAGCCTGTGTGACAGAAAACATTCTGGCTCTTAAAAGCCATCAAGGACCATAAACAGCATTGCGAGTGCAAACAAGTGGGTGCCTCACTCGGCGACTCGCTCCCCTGCAGCAGAGCAGTCGGCACGCCTCTTTGTGTCAGCGCAGGGTTCAGTTTTGTGGTTCTGGAGATAATTATATCACATGGAGGACGAATGGTGGCAGCTGCAGTTATTTTTGTAACCTCCCTTTGTTGTTGTAAACTTTATTTCTCGTAGCCTGCAGAAGCACCAACTCCCCTGACACTTCGATGGCTAATGAAAGACTGCTGGGGGAAAGGATGGGTTGGCTACAAGTGGGCAATACGAAAAAATAAGATTTATGATTCTCAATTCCAACCATCTCTGAAAGTCCAACTGTAGTAATAAAGAAAGATACAAATTCTAACAGCCTTTGGGGTCAGAGTTCAATCCATTGGTGTGGTTAAGAACACCCTTTCGCTTGCTTTTTTTAAACATTTGAAGGTGTTTAGGAGTAGACAAAACCGCTGACGAATGGACTACACATCTATGTTTTCATACACTCAATGCATTAGTTTGAAAGCTTAAATGGAATATAAATACATTATTGACGTTGGTACATTGAGAGAAACCCTGTCTCGTTTATGACTGAGGTACTTTGCATTTGCGCTTTACAGGAGAGCACTATGTGTTAGAATACTCCATTAAACTACACAGGGCCAGACACACAAGTGTTTGCTGTCGCGTGCTTGTGGAAACACGGCTAAAGACACACAGTGATGCTGAGAAGGGTTGACAAATGTAAAACGCACATTTTCCGTTGATTTGTCATCATGTTGTGATAAAATAGCAAATACATATCTGATTCAAAAACAACAACTGGGTGTGTTTTTTAACTATCAAATCCCAATGCGTCAAAGTGGGCTTCCATGGTTCCCTTATCTATTAGAAAAATAAAAATACATCACTGTGGTGTGTCATGTAGCTGTCTGTTCCAACAGTGAAGGTCTTTGCTGTGCTGATTTGCAGTGATGTTTTCCAGTAAATATTGCAAATGCTGCAGATACTGTTCCTTGAGAATCTAAAAACTTCAGCAGCTTTTGCACTGGCTGCTAAATAAAGCTGTTTTTTCATAGCTGAAACAGAACATCGTTTTACCCCTGAAAAAAGCTTGGAATGGTTCAAGTTTAAACTGGGTGAACATCTGGAAGGTTTCAGTTTGGCAGTTTTCCAACTTATTTACAAGATGAAGGTAAAGTTTTAAAACCACATCACTTGCATAAAAGGTTACGTCATATCATTGTGTATGTCCCTGCTATTTAACCACTTTACTTCTGAATATACTAGTACAGTTAATCCCAACCCTGGTAGTCCGAATTGATCTATAATTACAACAAAAGCTGCAGCAGCTGCAGAAACCAATATACTCTAGCACTGCTGTGTAAAACGTATACAACTGTCTCTCTTATTGCTAATTTTTTCATGAAATTGGGAGAATATTGAAAATATAAAACCGACTAGACGAGCTAGACAGATTCTGATCCGAACTCCATACAAATCGCTGATCTGTACAGGGACGGTCCCAGTCGGATTGGATTAGGGACAGTGTAGTTTTGTGTTGTGGATTGTTCCTTATTGCCCTTTTGAGTTAGATCATGACACACAATTCTTACCAACTATTCCAGCACAAATAGCTACTGAAAGGACTCCTCAAGCTGATTGTGAAGTGGAATTTCATTTGTCTATTATTTTTAAGGTATTCTCTATGAAGATCCTTGAATGTTTTCTGGGTAACTAGTTTAAAGACCCTAAAAGCACTAGCTGCTGCACTCCTTGGATTTGCTCCACCTTGATTATAAAGGGAAGGTGCACTTGAATCTGATCTTGGGTCACATAAAGGTCATCGTCTGCGGCAATTAAAAAACAGACATGAGGTGCTGTGTCGGCTCCAGTATTCATACCATTCTGTTTTTGTCTGTTCAGATAAAACTTTTGTATAAAGTTTATTTCCTCAAATTGTGCCTTATTTCTAATTATAGTACTGTGTGTGTGACTGTACCCTTTAACTTATCACAATGTGGTAGTCTAGCTTAAATAAATAAATTTGCACACTGCTGTATATAAATGGAATCACCTACCTCTATTTCCCTGACAGTTCACATTAATTCATGGCCATCCATTCTGTCTTTTTGGCCGTCTTTTGCGTCCTTCGCAGTAGGCGCTCATTGGGGAAGTTCCTTCATCAGTGCGAGTGTGAGAGAGTTCTGCCAGCCCCAATCCTAACTGGGGCTGACAGAGTCCTAATTGCAGTCTCCATTTGCTGCTGATGGAAACCAATGGGACTGATTTCAAATCGCTTTCAAGTTAGTCTAATGGCAGGTGAAAACGTGACATCAGAGAGAGTTAATTAAACCAGAGGTGGATGGCACAACTGTGACTTCTACCCCATTTAGCTGTTCTGTAGGTTTTATGTTATTATGTTATGTTATGTTATGGGTGTGTTGTGTGACGTTATTACAGATTAAAACTGTACTGTTTATTTAAGATACTGTGTTCATGGTTTAAAGGGTGTTTTGTTTTATGAATATTTCAGTGTTGTGTCAGTGAAGCACTTCAAATTTAAAATGTGAAATTATCTGTTTAATAATCTATTAACTGTTTATTAGCCTAACAAAAAAGTGTTATGATTGGAATGTGTCTTTAAATGCGTTCTTACAGTTGAAATAACCATCCCTTGTACAGTAGTATATCATCTACATTTGTACCAAGTGTTTAAACAATCCCATGGAAAAAGAAAATGTAAAAATGATTGTGGTTGAGAGACCCTGCCACTTCAGATGCATTTTGTCATTCATTTTTCCCAAACTCAGGAATAGTTGCACACTTTTGTATTATTATTATTTAATATGATTTAATCCAGTTTCTGTTACAGAAACATGAAAAGCACTTATTTTGTCAACAGAAGTACACAAGCTGTACGGACTGTTGTCCGGCAATGGTATAAACTTCTAAACTTTTAGCAATAGTTCAGAAAGTTACACACATTATGAATGAGTTTTGAGTCACATTTTCACAATTAGTTTTATGTGAAGATAAAAATTCTATACGAAAGGACCCCAGTGATTCATCATCAACCGTGTGGCTTGAAAACCCGTTCCATACCCTCGCCACTCTGTGTGAAGTGTCTCCTCGCCACTTAATTTCCAATTGAATCCCCCTGGTCCTGGTTTCAATGCTAGGGTTAACCGTCTTTCGGATGGGGCGTGAAACCGAGGTCCTATTGTAAGTGACTGTGCAGCAGCAGTTGTGATGCATAGTTCACCCCCAAGTCTCTAAGTCGCTTTGGATAAAAGCGTCTGCTAAATGACCTAAATAATAATAACTTCCTCAACTCCAATATCCAGTCATGTTTTGGAGATATGGAAAGTAAAACAGAAGGAAAGCAAGCATTCATGTTGCTATTAACCTACATCCAACTAAAATGTTCCAATTTCTTGAGAAAAACAGGAAAGTCATTTTTCATGACTGCGTGTGTTTTCTATTCTCATTCCTGGTACTTCATCTAAACTGGAAGTGTGGACTGTCCAAAGGATATCCTCGTTTTATCTTGACACACAGCATGAGAAAAAAACACAGATTTTCCTGAAAGCCTTTTAAGCACTTTAATTGTAAAGTTTCTTGACATTCTGATTCCAGGCGTGCAGTTTTTGACAAATAGATAGTTTTCAAAATAAGTTTTGGCAAAACTGATCTAAATGTGGTGAATCTAAATACTGCCGCTCTTCAATGCTATATTAATCCAGCTGTAGTTTTCACAAAGGACTGATTTTATTGAACACATTATTAGCATTACTAAATAGAATTAAATACAGTGAAAGATGGATTATACGATTCAGTGGCAGTATTAAGACACACTGCTGTGTAGGTAGTTTAAAATACACTCCAACATCATAAAGCTTTGTATAATGGCCTTTCTCAATAAATAAACAAGCTCTTTTCTAGGTACAGTACATTGTCCAATGAAAACCCCATGTGAAATGTTGTTCATGTGAATTCACTATTAGAATTCACAGTCCATGAAGGCTGGAATTGTTTGTGCAATGTATATGCCTGACTGGTAGTAATCTGGACCTGTAAACTATATCTCCTTGGACATTCATATGCCACACAGATACTGTTTTTTGTGTTTTCTTTCTCTTCCTGTAGCTCTTGTATTGCTTAAGGCTCAAATGCTCACTTCATTTTTTTCTGGGACTTCTGTAAAAATGTAAAGCACATTTTCAAATATAAACTGCGTCATAAAACACAAATGGCTGTGTTTCCTGTAGGAGGGAACCTTACCTTGTGTTTGTATGATCTCAGGACGTTGCTAACAGAATGACCTAAAATATGTTGCTCTAATTTTGTTGTTCTCCGATTTTCCTATGAAAAACACATCCCTTCTGGTAAAGGTGAATTTGATCTGTTGAATTTCATGTGTTGGATGCATTTCTTCAAAGCATGAAAAAAGCACACCATACATTTATCAATATAATTGTTTAGAAATGCTATGAAAGAATTCCATTAAAAATTAAATACTCAATTTTGATAATGTGCCATATAGGAAAATGTGAGATCTACGAAATAATGATAACACATATATTAGATAAGATTTACTGGAATTATTTTGTTCACTATTTGTACTTTAAGCAGTAGCAAAATAGGAGGTTAGTTTTGCATGTTGTCTACAGTACAGCATGCTGTCACCAACTTGAAACAGCTGGTCAGATATTAATTTGCAATATTGTGTTTCTAAGGTGAGCAACAATCATGAGGGAAAACACTATTTTAAATGCTGTATCTGTTTTCTAATCTTACTCTTCTCTTCTGGTTTAATCCTTCCTTTCCTCACACCTCCTTTTCCTCCCTTCCCTTCCCTTCCTGTGGTTCCCTGTCTCTTATGTATTAAAATCCTCTCAACCCCTGAAACACAAACTCCTCCCTCTAACCGTCACACCATCACTTCTACCACCATACCCCTCTCCCTCTCTAGCGCCCTCTCTGGAATCTCCTTACATTGCTAAAATGATCAGCCCTGACCACCAGGAACACAGCACTTTAAGTAAGTAGTTTCTAAATCTAATGCATGCCCTACTTTATTTTGGATACATGGCTGGACTAAGATTATTTGCCTTTACATTATTTTATTTTGTAGACCTTGAAGACTTTTGAGTTATTATCTTAATGTTTGGTATACACCTCTCTTCAGTGATTTTCATTAGTTCTATTCCTGGTGTTGTCTTGTAAAATGAACCATTTAACTGCTATATTGCTTTGACCTTTGGTCATATCAATGATACAGACCTCAGACTTTGATGCAGTACACACCTGTATTCTATGATTCTCTGAAGGGCCATTTACAAGTGGTGACCAAAAGAAACCTTTTCGCTGCCACATTTTGTAATCCCTGGATAAATCGATGATACATTTTTCATTTTACTTCATGTTTACGATTATGCTACCAGGAATGCCTCCCTGCTTGACAGGTCTGAAGTATGGAAGAGATGCTTCCGTATGAAATTCTAAAGCACTGACGTCCCTATCAACCTGAATTAAAAGGATAGTGAAACACAAAATGAATATGCCCAGAGCAGAAATGTTAACATAATGTTTCTACACATCAATACATTGGGTGGACACTCAGGAGGCTGTGTGGTCCAGTGGTTAAAGAAAAGGGCTTGTAACCAGGAGGTCCCCGGTTCATATCCCACCTCAGCCACTGACTCATTGTGTGACCCTGAGCAAGTCACTTAACCTCCTTGTGCTCCGTCTTTCGGGTGAGACGTAGTTATAAGTGACTCTGCAGCTGATAGTTCACACACCTTAGTCTCTGTAAGTCGCCTTGGATAAAGGCGTCTGCTAAATAAACAAATAATAATAATAATAAACAGTTGGGCAGGAATACACACCCGGATGAAAATACATGATTTTCCAGAGAAGCCATGATACTGTACTTGAGGTGTTACCCAATTAAAAATAGCGGTATTGTGCCTATCGAGGAAGCTTCATGTCCTTGTAGTGTAATCCAGGCTGGTCTGCTAATTATGGCTTGTTCTGTCACTGGATAAAATAGAGAGGTGACTTCTTTATGAGCAGCCTGCAGTGTGGTCATTATTTCCACGAGTTTTGAAGGAAACCTGAAGGTGTTTGGGATGCAGTAACTTTTCTGAATATGTGTCAGTGGGTGGAATGGTGTCAATGTAGTAACACTTTTACTTTTTACTTTTCCCAACTTGACTCATTCTCTCAATAAATATGAACCTACGTATAAATCAATATGTACAAAGAAAACCCTGAAATTGAGAATATGCATTGGTTGAGAATATGGTATTTATTTTGTGATATAACCATGTGCTTCTGGAAATTCTAGGAAGTATGAGGCTTCATGTAGAGTACACGGCAGTATTGTCTCCTTTACTGAGAACGTGATGTATTTCCTAAATTCAGCACTATTGCATGTTTTAATAGTTATGGATTTAATATTAAGCACAATAAGCCAATCTGTGTCTTTTTACACCCAGGAATTTGAAAGTGGATGTCCACAGGCTACAAAGACCAGCCTAGCAAATCTCACCCCCCAACCTTGTTTCATGAATTTAAACAAAAATATGTTTGAGCTGGTGCCTTCATCAGTTGGTGCTATTGAAAACTCCAGCTGTAACGGTTACATTTGAACTAGATGAAAATGAACATCTTGCCACCTTCTGCGCTGTTAAGAATGGTTTCCTTCGCAGTAGGAACAGTACAGTATATTTGCCACTAGGGTGCAGGGTCCCAGCTCTACCAGTACTGGCAGTAGGCTGTGAGGGTGTTCTAGTGTAGCTGTGGTCTAACACTTTTTACTTTTCCCAACTTGACTCATTATGAAAACATGACCCAGAGACTTATCACATGCAGCATCTTTTAGGGACACAATGACTGTATCTTATTTTTAAACACATTTGGCCATCCAGCACCAAATTAGGTATCAAATAAAGAGGGAGCTAGGCTCACCTCTTAATAAATCACTGAAGTAAAGGTAGGGCCACCGCATTGATTTATTATTTTACATTTAAGTTTTTTTTTTTTGAAATTGTTGTTCCAATGTGTTTTGTTAATGGCTGTTTAATATTGTCGGTCTATGACCGATTAATGTCAGATCAAATGATTTATGTGAAGGAGAGGTGATGTCTGCTCAGTTTGGATGAATCGCGTTGGCTTTATATTCCCTGTCTCCAGAGGGGACTTTAACCTAATTATTTTATTGTTGGTTGCTAATGTCTTGTTCAATAGCGACTATTACTGGGAAATATTGAGCCTCTTTCTTTTCTTGCTGAGAGCCGTGGAAAGAAGCCAAGCATGTGTTTCTGCCCTGGACGCTCATGTTAGCTTCTTGGTGTTTGACAAAGAAGCCGTCTATCATCCATATAGACTGAGAGGTGGTGGACAATAGCAAGTGTTCCGGTCAAAGGGAACATTGTACAGCTTTGAATGATGGGATAGCAGCCGTAGAGAATATTTTGTACAGTCTGATTGGCTACTGCTTTTGTTTGAAGCTCCAACTGACCTTTGGTGCTTGGGTATATTTTGAACAGAAGAGGCTGGGGTCATGTAAGATGTTTGCCCAAATTCATTGTTAGAAAAATAATCCAATAGAAGTTTGAAAACCAGTGTTCCAGGATGACTAATAATCCTGTTAAAGAAACTTTTTTTCTAGCAGCACAGAGAAGTCCTGCCGTGAGGTGGATGGTCCTTACTGTCTCTACTAGGGCTGCTTGGAGTGACCATTTCTCTCATAAAGAGAAAGTTATAGGAATGAATATTTTCCTAACTAATACATTCTTGTTTCACCTTGTGTATGATTTTCTGTTTGTCCTCCTATCCTGGTCCACGTTTTAAAAGTAAAGTGTAAAGTCTCAGTGTGAGCTCAAAGTAGCCTTTTGTTCAAGTAAATCTGGTGCACCAGTGTATAAACATGCAACAGTGAACACCATGGTTTGAACAAAGAGCTTGTCTGAAAGGGCCCCGAGTGTAACTTCAGCTGTACCAGAGAATAGACACGTCTCTGAGAACTCCATTGAGATCACTTTGAGGCTTTAGAAGTTTTAAAGAATGACCTGGATGTGATTACTGCAATAGAAATCTCCCTGAGCCCCCACTGCCAGCTCTATTTCTCTGTCATCTGAAGGGTCCAATTCAAGTGCAGTTAGCTGAAGGAATTTTGAGCTGAAGATTCTGAAAGGAAGGTATGAATAGTCACATATACCAGCAAGTGCTTTTATATGAATCTGATTTGCTAAAAGTACTGGTGGTCCTAAAAACTTTCTAAGACCCTGTCTCAAACTTGCATACTGGAAAGGCCAGCTGTTCATTTGAAGGAATATACCTTTTCTAAAGCCTACTCAGCCTTCATTTTCATCCTGTCTTTCCTCCACAAACCCTTCCAATACCCTGGAGAAAACACTGAATAACTGTTTTTATAGCACCAGAAGCAGCCAGGAGTGAAAAGCCCACAATCACATTATTCCAAATAGATGTACAGCTTAAATTTTAAAATATGTTTCATGCTAGGACTTTTCACTGCATGTTGTGCACAATTAAATATAGTTAGAAGTATAAAGTCATTTGTGGTTGTCGCTAATATCACTGCGACCTAATGTACTTTCTGAAAAAGACCTGTGGTCTGCTTTGATGATGATCCATTTAAGTTGTACGCTCCTTGGTAGACCCCTGGGAAATGTCTATTTTATTTTTGGGATAAGCTGTATTCTTTGTCGTACATTGTTTATTCACCCTTCTAACTTCAGATAAGATCTTCTCAAGTAAATGTACATGTAAATCTGAGAGAACATTTACCCTGAAGGTATACATATTTGAACAGGGATTTTTAAAGCTGAATTGTGAGTTATGGGTAATGGGCTAGACACAATGTGATAGATGGGGTGCGTAGCATTCCTGGTGTAGATAAGAAAAGGGCATAGTGGTTGTGTGAGATTCTTGGAGAGATCTCTGACAGACTGTGTGATTGTGAAAGCTTCAGTTAGGAGTCCGATTTACTGTAAATTTAAAATAACTTGAGAACTTAGCCTGCAATTGGTGGAGTCTTGTCTGTCCCAGGTGCTGCTGGGAAGGCAGCAAGGACTCGGATTGACGACTAACAAAGTCTTTGAAGGATGTCTTTCAGTCTGAATACAGTATCGTGGCAAATTCCTTCCTAGCAGCAAAGAAATCAAGATATATGCTGCCGTATTTAATTATGGTACGATGCCTATGAATTTAGTGTTAAAACAATTTGTAATTACAATAATCATTTTTTTGTAAAATATATTTTTAAAATGATGTATTTCCATATTATTTTATAAAACCATGTGGTTTAATTACGGCACAAATTATATCTTAAAATATCAATAACACTGTACTTTATTTAACATTATTATATAAACAGTCTTAACAGAGGATTTCCAATACCTGACGGATTTGCCAGGACAAAATGATCACGTGCCATTTGCTACTGGAGAGAATTCTCACTTGACCTGACTGGATGAAATTTGCCATGACAGCACCAACAATTATTCAGACAATTACCATCAATTAAATATCCTTAGCTTTATACAGTATATTAGAATTAGGTTATGTAAAATAAATCTAAGTGTTCTCTCAATCTTACTTTTACAAACAGCTGGGCATTTTCAATTGACACTAACTGGTTTGTTTAGCAAAATGTGTCGTTTTAAAATGTAGGAATCATCAAATCGTAAATTGTATTTAATGGTCTATTTTTGTAATATTGATGTCCATTTACTTCTGCTGGAATCTTAGCTGAAAACTCTCACTCAGAACACTGCTTCACTGCACATTGGCATGATTCTGACGGGAAGTATGTTACATCACTAAGCACTAACCCCATTGGCTCCTAGCTCAAGCATATGTAAATAACTGCTGTTCCTGCAGCTGAACACCTTGGTGTGATTGCTAAAGATTTTCTCCATGTCGGGAGCAAGTATGAGAGGGTCTGTCACATAAAACCCACAGTAGAAAGGTGGAGCTTGTTCCCTCTTATGTTAACAATTATCCACAACAAGTGGAACTGGGGCTGGTATGGCTTTATATTCAGGTTTGAGGCCTAGCACTAGTCAATGGAACCAAAACAGAGTTCTCTAAGCGATGGATGGCTAAAGCTGGCCTTCCACTCCTGGTCTTTGTTCCAACCCTGTTCTAAACAGTTTAATTGAACCAATTAACCCTCCATCCAAACCCTGAAGTAGTTAATTATATAAATGTCCCTCCGCTGCTCTTAGTCAGCCTAATATGTGTTGGATGGAGTTCAAAGCCCTTTTAACAAAGTGCTGTTCCTTTAGAAAACATGTTTGAAATTGTTTTGTTTCCTGAATGTATCTGGTCGGATGGGAAACGCTTGTAAATCCCTCAGTTTATTAGCTTACTGTGCTTATTTTAGATTGCGGCTTGACGCAGTGAGTCACACGGGGAAGGTGGTCGCATATGGGAGAGGAAAACGTATTTTGTTCTGTACATTTTATGAAACTTCGGAAAAGTGTAACGCAGCTCTTTAGGTGTGTGGGCCCTTAAAGCATTTGATGAGAATGATCCTGTGGTTCATTGAATTCTTGGCGTGTTCTTTGCTTTCTTCTTGCTACATGGAGATGCTTTGTTATATAAGGGGTCTTCAATAATCTTCAATGACAGGAGGACCACCCAACTGTTGTTAATAAAGTACTCTGGACTGCAAGTAGTAGGTCAACACCAGAACCAATTTAAATGGTATTTTTCCATATAATAAGAAAGTTCAGTTCTATTGAGTGAACTCCTGTCAAATTAAACTCAATTAAGGTGGATTTAATTGACAGACCAATTACTGCATTATCTTGGCAGCTGTCAAGGTATACAAAACTCTGTCAGAGATACAGCCCCCAACTTTTTATAGTGTTCAGAACCCCTGTCCCGTGTTCTCTGTATCACACATTGTATTTTTCAACAAAACAGAAAATACAAGTCCCAAATCTAGCTAGAATACTATATATATTAACATTTGGAAGTGTTCGGCCTACCATTTTTCTTTAACAAGAGCTCATTTTGGCATAGAATCTAATCTGCAGCTGGGAAGTTTTAATCTCTCAGAATAGTTTGTCGTCTAATAGAATAGAATAGCAACTTTGTAAACACCCCATTGCAGATTAGAAGACCGAAATTTGTAGGCCTTTTAAGAAAGGCTCCGTTTAGAAGTTTGGAAATTCGATGTCAGTTATTGAGTCTTTTGTGCTCAGTCAAGCTAACTACTGAGGACCAAAGGTCACATGTAAGTGGTGGGCTCCTGAGGCTGTATTGATTGAGAGCTTGAATCGAGCCTTTTGTTTTTGTAGCCACAGGGCCTACTGTGTTGTCTCCCCTTTCACAAAGCGGCTACAGTTATGTATCGCTGTAATAGGAATATCATTTATGAATGAAGTATTTGGAATGCTCTTTTCCAGCAGTTTACAATTCCTCCTCACAGTGTGCGGGCTTTCTAATGGAAAAAGTGAGGAGATATTGGGACAGTCTGCCTGCTTGATGCCTTGAAAGCCTAAGTTTGTTTGCTTCAGTATATAATCCGCAGTGATCTGAACTTTAATGCACATGAAAAATGAAAAACTAAAAGAACAAGAATTCCAAGCACAGCATATTATTAATATCCATTCTGAAAGTATTTTTGGCCCATCCCTTGTCTATACAACTTTTTTCTTTTTAAATTAAATTATGTATTAATTATTTATTAAGGCTTGAAACTCACAACTCTAACCCTGCATCTAGTCCTGGGTTTCTGAACTTGCCTTGTTAAGATGTATATATAGGCCTACTAATTTTCCATTTAGCCATTTTGGGAATGGAATTTTGCATTGTTGTCTTTTTCTCCTCCTCAGTTTTCAGCATTTTTTTTTTTTGTTTTCACTACACCCAACCAAGTTGAGTTAATTTGTCACGTGACTTCACTTGCGTGTCTCTGCTGAAATTCAACATGGCGGCTGTCCCAACGAAGGAGCCAAAGATTCACTATAATGAAGGGCGTTATAGCGAGGGTGTACTGTACAGTATAGAAGTAAGAGCAAATAATACTACTAAAATACAATATAAACTAGGATGCAACAAGTTAAGATTACAAAAGTTATATACTGTACAATGACATACCAATAGTGCAGTAGTTCAAGGATAGTGCATCAGCAGAGGATCCAGTAACGTGTTGCGAGGTCAGGCTAGTCCAGTTCATACTTGTAGGAGGGTAGATCAAGAGATCAACAGGTGCAGTTTAAACAGGTGCGTCTTGAGGAGGCGGCAGAAGGCAGCGAGAGATGGAGCAGTCCTGAAGTTCTCTGGTAGCTGGTTCCACAACAGAAGGACTAGGGAAGAGAAGGAGCGGGCACGGGAGGATGGAGAGTGGAGGGAAGGCATGACCAGTCTACCAGTAGAGGAGGAGCAGAGAGGGCAAGAGGGGTGTAGGGAGATAGGAGGAGGCAGTGTGGTGTAGAGAGCGACAGGCAAGAACAACTGAATTGAATGTGAGCAAAAATAGGTAGCCAGTAGAGGGGTAGATGAGAGTAGCGAGGTTGGGGAATACAAGACAAGCAGCAGAATTATGGGGTGGATAGCGAAGCAGGAGACCACCAAAGATAGTTACAATAGTCCAATCCAGAGAGTACAAGAGCTTGGACCAGGAGTTGGGCAGAGTAAGTAGTGAGAAAAGGACGGATTCGGTAGATGTTGCAAAGAAAGAAGCGGCAAGTGTGTGTCAGGGAAGAGATGTGTTGAAAGGAGGAGAGGGAGGGGTCAAGAGTAAGCAGAAGAAGAATGAGAAAGAGTGATAGTCAAGGGAGACTGAGATGGGGAGGTCAGAGGAGGGAGAGGAAGCAGAAGGAAAGTAAAGGAGGACAGATTAGAGAAGTTTAGGGTGGTGAGAATACGTCCAAGTTGAGATAGCTGAGAGGCATTCTGAGATGTGGGAGCCGATGGAGGGAAAGGAGAGGAAGATCTGGGCATCATCAGTGTAAAGGTGGTAAGAGGAGATGAGAGTACCTAGTGAGCGGGTGTAGTAAGAACTCAAGAGGTCCTTGAGGTACACCTGTAGAGAGGGAACGAAGAGAGTCTGCAGTTTTACTGATATTTCCCAGCTATAAGGGAGGAGCAATTATTAACATCAAACCCCTGAAAAAAATATCCACTCCAGATTTCTGGTTCTAGTTAGTCCCTAAATATTTGCACTATGTATATACTAGATAAACGTGGTGGCTCTGTTGTCTAAATGCCTAGAAAAGTTGACAGTCATGTCAGCTAATGTCTTCTTCAGTGTTACCAGTTAATATAGAATGCCAATAAGACATTGTGGTCTTGTATGGCTTGGAATGTGATGCTGATGAGTTTTTGTCCTGCCAGCTCTGAAGTGTGAGTGGATCCCGGTCTGAGAGGCATGTTTTCTGTGTGTTTGAGGAGGTCTGTGTGAGCGAGAGAGAGATAACATGACTTCTTAAACGTGACGCTTCAAAGGGGTAGCACCGCACTGTGAGGAGAGGAGCAAATATTGGACTTCCTTTTGGGAAGCTGGCAGAGAAGCTGAAGTAAGCTGTGAGCTCAGTGTTTGCTTCTGTATTAGCAGCAGGGTGTGAACAATGAATTCCAGAGAGTCAAGTTATTTTAAGATTCTCTGTTTTAGGCTACATGTTATTTTGGTTGACATGCGGTTATTTGGCACCATATAAAAAAAAAGTTATGGTCCATGAGCTATAAACTCTATGGCTTACTGAGATTCACAAAGGGAAGTTATTGGTAGAAGTCAAATGCAACAAAACTGCGTTGTTAAACTGCACAAAAGCAGCAGAAATGATTGAGGCTGTTTGGCCCATCAAGGCTTGTCTCTTCCTAGCACACCATTTGCCCCTACTATGGGGAACTAATTTAATGGGTCAGCATATCATTTTTATGTATTTATTTATTTGTTCCTAGTTTTTAGATGTTGCTTGTCCTGTTCTCTAATCTCTGTGCCATGTTTGAAGTAGAAACTTGGGTTACCTGTATCTATACCATTTAGGATTTAATGAACTTCATTTAAACCCCATCTTACCTGTCTTGTATTCTTTCAAGCGGTCCTCATAGCTCATGGCATGAAGTCCTGGGATCAGCGTAGCAGTTGCCCTTCTCTCTAGTCATGTAATTTGGTAGTGAAGTCATGTAATTTGGTAGTCAAGTGACCAGAACTGGACACTATTCTAGGCTCATCTTAGCATATCTTCCCTAGACTTTTGGCAATGTAACCTAACGTTCTATAAGCCATTACCTTTGGTTTCAGAATTGTCAATGTTTGTCACCTTGTATACTCCCATAAACCCATAAACAAGGCCTTGAACAACATTCTCTTGCCTTTATTTGCCATGGCAACATGCTCATAAGCCCATTATGTATTTGCTGTTGGTTTCCAGACTCTAGTGAAGCTAATTTATTCTGGTCTCCAAATACACTTGCTGTGTTCCAGATAATAGAACCCCAATGGTTAGCATAGAACATTAACGCAAGGCTCAGATGGGGTCAAATTTCCTGGAACACAGGAAGTGAAGTATTGTGACAGGAAATATTGGCTTCATCCGAGTCAAAGTGAAGATAGTCTGCAAAGCTAAAAGATGAACAGCAAACCAATAAGTAGAAGAAATAAATGTTTTTAAAGCCTTCTTTTAAACAGAAAGAGGGACAGCCTGTTTTAATAAGCTTTTAAAATGATACTAAATCTATTTGTTTAACGTGTGGCACATTCCCACTCACGTGGGGCACGAGTTCCTTCTTTTGCATGGACACATGACACCTACCCAGGAACCCTTTTCTTAATCACATGTGGGTAATGTAACATCATCAACCACAAATAGAGGAAACTCATCCCCAGAATTGGCCTGTAGTGTGCCAAAATATATTCTGAGCATACACTGATCTGTCCGCACACCCCAAATAAGACTGCCAGGAGCTCTGCATATCACTAACATGAAACCTGTTATTTTGGTTCTTTTTGGAGATGCTAATTGGGATCCTTCTTGCTCCCTGTAAATGGATTTCAAACTTTTCTTTGATGCCTGCCCTATCCTCGCCTGTACAATGGCTCCTTTGCTGGCGCATACTGAGGAAGCCGCACAGATGTGCATATCTGCCTGTGTAGGTGTACTGGGAATGTGAGACTGGAGGAAGCATTCAGATCCCACTTATAGCAGAAGTTCGAGCACAGAACACTCTTTGAAGGCATGCCTTTGGCAGTGTGTCTGGCAGACGAGGAGCAATTCTAACTACTATTAAGGCAGAATTGTTTGCTGAAATTACAATTACAATGCTATTTTGTTCAGTCACAATTATGTTGCAGTAATTGCAATTTATAATTAGTTAGATAAATCAACATGTTTCCTCTGTTTGTTCTAAAATAACCCAAGCAATAATCACAGGTACAAATACAGAAGCATGCTATAGCACTTTATTTTTTTCAAACAAACGGGGTCACTAAAAGTGGTTGAAAATATAAGAAATAATGATTGAATGACAAATATATGCGTAATTGAACTGTAATTGATCAATTATATGGTATAATGATAGTTAAGCAGGTGTGCCAAGGATCAGTTAAAATTACATTGCAATTGCCAATCATTACGAATTGCACAGTTGTAATGGAGACCAGGTCTGGGGTCCGGGTAACCTTGGCTTGGAACAAAGTGTTTTATTTATTATTATTATTATTATTATTATTATTATTATTATTATTATTATTATTCTTGGATACTGTGCTTTGGGCCATTTGGCTTTTGTGAAAATAGGTTTTCTCTTGTCTCTTCCCATTCCAATTTCTTTTAGATGATTTTCAACAAATAAACAATAATAATGATAATTCATCTCAGTTTTCTATCGTGAACATACTTCGCCAGCATTGCCTAGTTTAGAACTGAATGAAGCTCACATATATTACTGTAACCTGGGGAAAAAAAACATTTTAGGAAAATAGAATATGCATCTATATTGCGATCTATATTGGTACCTAATCTGTTTTTGTGGTGTAGATTACATGGGCTTGATTGCTGAGACAATGAAGGAAGCCTGTGCAATGCAGTTGAGCCATTCAGCCTGCAGCAATGGAAATCATTTGTATCTTTCGCATTTAAAAACAAACATAACATCAACTTATGAGGTTGCAGCTTCTTTTCTCCTTACCAATATGATTAACACCATGCTATACTTGCAGTTCACACACATGTATAGGGATATAACTGTATTCTGTTTCTGTTGTTTTTAGTATACTACAGAGCCCTTGTGAACTTCACCAAATCGCTACGCTACGGACCGCAGCTGGAAGACATTTACTCTGAAGAGTTTCAGGATATATCGGACGCTGTCGTTGATACGGTAAGCAAACTAAAATAACATACTGTTTTAAAACCCTTGTTTCAGCATAGCCAATGAAAATTTGGATGTAGCCTTTTCCTTTGAGATACATGGAAATAGTAAGAGCACAACAGGTTTCCACTTGTTCGAGATAAAATCCAATTGGATTTAAACTCTTCCTTTTTTTCCTTCAATGAATATGTGCTTTCACTTACAAAAGCTTGTATCCAACCCTTGCCCTAACTCATACCCACTGTAAGTCCCATTAGGGTCTAGCTCTGAATAACTGTTTTGTATTTAACTCTACAGTTTAGTTTTTTTGGTTTTACTGGGTCTCATTTTTGGGTCTATGTTGCAATCATTCAAATCCAGTGACAGAAGGACTTGGCTAATTGCACTGTTCCAAATCACATTTCTAAGCAGATGCAGAGTTTGATCCGAGGATAGTAAATCTGTTATCAGCTTTCTTATTTAGGTTTGCTTTGTACTTCTTCCATAAAGAGAATACATGGAAGCTGTGCTTATTTCACTTACGAGGATGTCTGTAAAGAACCCACTGACCCTTTCAGAGACTCGTCCAGGTTATTACAGTGCTCTGTAAACTTTCAAGGAGTCTCCTCAATGTGTTTACAGCCCTGGCAGGGATATATGTTACTAACACGCTTTTGTTTTCCCCTCACAGCTTGAATCTGAATATAGTAAGATCCCTGGAAATCAGGATGTCAGCGTGGTGCTAATCAAGTGAGTAATCCACTTTTCACATCTACTGTTAATTCAAAACTGATTTACCAAGGAGTAACCCACCCTGTTTCTCTGTATTGGTATTTACACATGGGGAGCCACTGCTCTTGTGAGACCATTTTGCATTAATAAATGAGCATGTGTTTGAAGAGGGATGATTATCAATAAAGGCATATCAAGGCATTTTGTAAGCAAGCGGTCTGAGTGAAGTGACAGTATGTGTCCAACTACCTTGACACAGCCCAGAAGTGTAGTTTAAAAAACCCACCAGTGTCCCCACAAAAGTAGTTGGTTCTGGTGTTCATATACACAGGTTTAATTTGCTTTGAGCTGGAGAATCTGCCAGGTAAAGGACGATTTTAGAGAAAATTGGTAACTCCGCATTAGAGAAACAGAACTCGGATGCACCCCAATGCACTGATTGCAAACACCATACAATAATACTGAAAAAAGGGACGAAAGTGACATTCAAAGCTACTTCATGTTTTAATCTTTGTGTGATTTTGCTTTTCTTGTTTTTACTGAAAAGATGTAAATAGAGAGCTTTGATAATGTATCCCCTCATAGTTTAGCTGTTACTGAATTCTACCCTTTAGGCTGATCGATGGGTATGAGTTTGTTGAGCTGGATGTGGGTTCGGATTTCAACACCAACGATGCGCTGATCCGCAGCGTGCTCTACTCCGTCGTTGAAGAGGGGTCCATCGGCTCCTATAGCACTTCCGTGGAGGGCTTTCAGTTCAGACGCCTCGGAGTAGGTAAGATGCAAACACTACTTTGGGACCTTGTGTCTCCAGCACTGTACTTTGTATTTACTGTTTTGACTGCTTTTCAAGCAGCTCAGGTTCTTATAAAGCTGAGGGAACACAAAGCCACTTTGTGGCTTGGAACTTTCTGGAGAGTTTCAGGTCACTGCATGGCACATCAGTGGAGACGGAGTTTGAGATAGCTCAGTTACCGCAAACTAGGTCTCCTGGAACCAGGTTTCAAGCCACTTCCTGAAAAGTGCCTTTGTGTTCCCTCAATTTTAGGGAGGTCTAAGAGTGGGTTTCAGAAGACTGGAGATACAGGATTAACAGAAACCTATCCATCCTTACTGAAGGCTTTCCTGTTAAATATGGATTGGACTTGCAATGTCATGTACCAAGCCATTGTAAAAGTACAGGTTGAACATGTTTGCATATTGCTTGTTGGAAGTCACAAAGAAATACACGACTAAATGTTTTCGGCCTTAAATTTAGCAAACTTCTATTTTCTGTCAGGAAAAATCTACAGTCATCTGGAAAATGACGACATTAATCTCTCTTAGCAATGTCTTGTTTTGGATGGTGATGGATTGGAAGTAATGCAAATTAATAAATAGTGTCTGAACAGAATAGTCCTCAGCCCAGTCTGGTCAGAACCGTTCTCTGGGGAACTGGTCGGATACTGCTGGTAGTCTGAACACAGCTAAGTTTAAACCAGAACCTGAAAACCACCCTTCCAATCACGAGCAAGCAAGGCGTCTGTGTGTTTGTGGTGGTGCAGGCGTGCTGCAGGAGGTGCCTTTGCTCAAGGAGAGGTTTAGTCTGGATTTTGTTTAAGGTTAGGGGTATGAACGTCTAGACTGTGTCTTAATGTGAACTGTACACCCTACACTCCAGGACCTGCCTACTGCTCCCCTTCCACTCCTGCCAGAGGACATTGTACACATTGAAAAGGTTGTAGCTTACAGAATAGTTACATATCTTACATGCAGTGCAATTCCGTTTGCTACATAGGTCTTAAATGTGCATCTTGGTAGCAAGACATGTATTTTTTATTTTAAATCATGATATTTGGTAGTACACAAAGTTAAATAAAGTTCTCATTGTTTCATGGTCTGTCACTGCTTTATTTCCCAGTTACTGACTGAAAGCATGTCAGTCAATAGAAGAAGCAGCTGACTGGTGAGTGACAGGAAAGCAGGCATTAAAGGGTTGGGGACAGTTTTACTCTCCAGGTGAAATGAACAAGGAAGTGCAACACTCCCTGAAAGCATGCCTTGCAAACGGATCACTTTAACCCAGTGTAGTACCAGATAGCAAGTTTTCAATAAAGTGAATGGAAGTACGCTGCAGGTAAGATGCAAGGAATTATTTTGTATCAGTTTAAGACACTGCCCAGGACGGAGCCAATCCGCCCTCATCCCTGAAACATTTGCCGGGAGGTGAAGAGGCTCTTGGAATGTAGTCATCTTGCTCAAATGGATTATCCTTTGGAGATGCATAAGTAGCATTGTTTTTACGTCTTGCTAACTTACTCTTTTCGGTTCTAGCACAAACCCCACCACCTCCGGAAACAATGGAGTTCCAAGGTTTGTATCGTGTGTGTGTGTGTGTCTGCTGCATGGACACTGTAAACCCTGATTAACTCTCCCTTAGTAACACACACACCTGGTATCTCAAGGAAGCTTCAATTCCTGCGGCCCCTGACAGCTGTGGGAGTTACCCTACGTGCTCGGCAGCTGCCCCTTCGGTCTCGCAGAGGAGGAACGTGCTGCTCAACATTATTTTGTAATTTTAAAGACTTTACTTTTAAGTAAGATTAGTATGCAGGGAAGCGTCCAAAAATATGTCTCAACAGGTTTGAAGCCATCTGTTCTGAGGGGAAATGAGTTTGAAAATGAAAAAAGTAACCAGTAATTTTGCACAAAGGGGCCTTTTGTACTAGAGAGATCCATTTTTTTTTTTTAAATAAGCATTCTAACTTAATGAAGACAGTTGGACAGAGTAGGTCGTTTCAAATTGCATTTGTTTTTCGTTAACATAGTAGAAGCATAACAAAGTGGAAAATCCTAGTAAAAGCATTTTAAGGCATATGTAAGCATTGTAAATCCCAGAGAGGTATGGTAAAGCATATTAAAATAAATCATGGTAAATGCATAGTAAATCCATGGGAAAAGCAGTGGGCTTGTATATGCCTATGGCAGGTAACTGGACCTGAAGAGCAGCTCTGGTGAAAGCACAGAGCTGTGTGTGCTTTCACTGTGGGTGAATGTCCCGTGGCCCCGTCCTCTGCCTGCTATAAAGACTCCTCTGCATGCGCTGGGTCAGTCTGTTAACTGCTGTGTGTATATCACTCAGCTGACTTTTTGATGTGCATGGATTTTCTACACATTACTGTTTCTTTCAGCCAATGAGCTCAACCCTCCTTTAGATTTACTCCCAGCGCTTTCAACAGTCCTAAGTGTCATGTAATTAAACCAGGCATTATTTTGATTCAGTCCTTCCTCTATTGTGGGAGAGAACAGTGGTAGGGCTTTAAAAACAACAACATGTGAAAAGCAGACAGAAAAATAGTGAAAGAGAGAAAGAACTACTACCTAGGAAGATAGTCACAATTAATGTGAGTTAAAGCATGATTAAAGATAACCATGATTAACCTAATTAAAAACACATCACACAGACGTCTTCAGGGCAGAACAGAAAGCAGTATAAAGCTTAGTTGGGGTCCTATTTCCTGGAGCACAGGAAGTGAACTTGTAGTGCTGTGGCAGGAAAATTGGTCAGATTCAAAGTTAGTCCAAACTTCTTCACAATATAACAATAGATGTGTTCTTTCAGTTTACTTTAGAAACTTCACATGGCATACATTTACACGGACAAACAGCAAGACTGTTGTATTGTGCATGAAGGTGCAATTAGCAGTCAAGTTAGCGGTTTTAAATGGGTAAAAATAATTAAAACTACTGGTTCGCGAATAGAAGGGGTTTTACAATTTGGTCCTGGTTGACTCTTGCCCAAATCCCAAAAGGACACATCCTTTTGCTTGATTAAACCATTTGTCAGTCTTGTTTCCGGATTGAATATCCTCTTTAATTGTCCTCTTGTCAAACACCATATAAAACATGATTGAAAAACTATGGTGCGGAGTGTTTAGCTCCCCCTTACTTTGGAATTCCATTGTGGCTTCTATCCAGATACATACAGTAAAAACTGTGGTGCTTGTTTTAGCAAGACTAAATAAATAAACTAATTGTTACAGTTTTGGTATCCTTGCAAGCAAGTGGTCAAATGTTAGTAATATTGTCTTTCTAATTGCCTCCTCTTGTTTCCTCCAGCAGTGATCCCAAGACCCCGTCAGTGTATGTCGGATGAGTTCGCCTGCGGGGATGGCGAGTGTATCCTTCTGGAATATCGCTGTGACAACCGAGCAGATTGCCGGGACATGTCGGACGAGACTGGCTGTGGTAAGATCTCTGTGGCTACCTGTGCATTCATATTGGTGCTGGAATGCCTAATGGATTTTTAACATATCCAGACTTTTTCAGTAATTTGTATTTTCTTATTTGCTTTGGAGGTCAAGTGTGTATAGCTAAATCCAGTTTCTTATAGATCTATAATTATACCGATGCACAATGAAAACATCAAAAGCTCATTCGGCACATACATAATGTTATTTACATTTTAAATAGTGAGCAGATAGGTTTGTTGATTGTTTTGAGTAGTATTGTTCCTTGGGATAACAAAATACTGAGCTCAAGTAATGTGGTTTCATAAAAACGCCAGCTGCTCAATGTCTGGTATTTGAGTTAAAATTGCCAAAATGAGTTAAGAATCTGTATAAATAGCCATTTGAAGAGACATGATTTTAATTAACGCAAGAACAGCGGAAGATACGACCATGCCCTGCTTGAGTGATGAAGATCGCCTGGTTGCTGTCGGCATGATTTGAAGGCAGCCTGTCTGTGAGAGAAGTTTCCCGGAGAATGAGATGTCTTACTTCAACAATCAGCAGACTAGTCCAGAGAAACCAGGAAACCGTCTCTGTGAGGGACAGGCCACGTCCTGGAAGACAGAGGGTCATCACACCAGCCCAGGACTGTCACATCCGACTGATCCATCTGCATAATCGTTTCACACTGCAGTGGCTACAGCATGAGAAATTCCAGGAAGAAATAACCCACACATCAGCAGAATGACTGTAGCTCGCCGTCTGCATGAAAATGATTTGCATGCTCGGAGGCCGCTCAGGGGTAACATGTTGACAGCTGAGAGATGAAGTCGCTGTCTTCTGTGGGACAGAGAACATCTGAGGTGGTGACAGAGTGAGTGGTGAAGTGTTTTTATTCACCGATGAATGCTGTTTTGCCCTTGATAGACCTGGACGGAAAACAACCTGTGGAGACATCGTGGTGAGCGTTATGCTGACTGTTGCTTTGTTCAAGCCAACCGGTGGGGCGGTGGAAGTGTAATGTTGTGGGGAGCAATCTCCTTTAACACAAGAACGCCTTTGGTTCAGATTGAGGGCAACCTTACTGCTCAGCGATACATTGACAAAGTCCTTGAGGCAACAGTTTTCCATTCCTACAAGCCAATCCGAAGTGTCGATTTTCCAGCAGGACAATGCAAGACCACACAGTGCTAGGATTACAATTGCACGACTTCAAGAAAACAATGCCGAGGTCTTGCCGTGGCCAGCTTTTTCTCCTGATCTGAGTCCACTAGAACATCTGTGGAACCAAATTGTCAGTGCCATCCACAGGAGAGAACAGTGACCAGCAGACCTTCGCCAGCTGGCTGCAGCTGCACAGGAAGAGTGGCGGAACATCACCACAGCAGTCTATCCAGAGGCTGATCAGGTTTATGCGTCAACACTGCCAGGATTGTGTTAATGCTCAGGGAGGTCATACCTGATACTAACTTTGTAATGTTTTCATTTTGACAGTGCGTCACATTTCATACTGAAACTTATGATTCTTTGATCTGTATTTTTGTTCACATTTTCTGTGAATTTGTTAGATATCTAGGTTAAAAATATTTGATTAAATCTATTAGACCCATTAGAGTGTTGCGTTTCTTTTGTGCATCAGTATATTTAGTGCTATGACAAACATTTTTTAACATTGCCATATTCTTTTAAAATGATAATGAATATCCAAATATTCTTTAATTTTGAAATAAAATATTTGAAATAAGTTTGTTCTATATTACTGTAAAAAAAAAAAATCTCTCCGGTGTAAATGTACCACATAGGGGGTACAAACATAGTCATTTTTGTCAACAAATACATTTCAAGCCATGTTCAATTTATTCAATTTGTCCCAGCACTAATATTACAATGAAATGAAAATAAATTCAGTTTTGTTGTCTTCCAGTAAATGCTTTTGAAACTGACTTCATTTGAGTTTAATGTGTCTCATACATTGAAAATAAAAGTGCGACGTTCTTCAGAATATAATTACCCATCACAGTACAGGCCTGTCATTTTGGCTGCTTTCATAATACCATCAACTGATACACATTAAAGCGAGTCATGATCATCAATTGTTTGACATAATTCTGAATTGAAACATTCAGTGATATTATTTTCCACCTGCAGATTTACAGACACTTGCACCCCAGTCAAAACAGCACCCCAGTTGTCCACACGACAACTGTGCGGCCAGTGATCACCCTCGGCCCCTGCCTCCTCGCACCACGCCAAGAAACGGTATCCATGTTCTCCCTGGTCCCGTGAAACCCACCCCCAGCAGGCCCTGTCGCATAGATGAAGCCGTGTGCGGAGTGGTCAGTGCATCCTCAGGGACTACCTCTGTGATGGGGAGAGGGACTGTGGAGATGGGAGCGACGAGCTCAACTGTGGTGAGGAAATCATGTGATATTGATTTGCATAATTTTACTCTTTTCTTTCCCTCCTTCCTTCCTTCCTTCCTTCCTGTTAAATATCTATTACGTTCTGTATACATTTCTATTGTCACGCTTACAAACTTACAAATGTTGCTTATGGAAAGACCTCAGGGCTTGTTGTGTATTAGTTACTGTGCACAGAAACCCACAGGAGCAACACTCACTTCCCCACCATCAGTCTTGAGGAGTATTCTTTAGAATGATTTTTTTGCTGGAAACGTTAGTAAGCATGGGAAAGAATGATAAAGCAGAAACCGAGTCACACAGAACACACATAATAGGGATTCAGGGAAGACATTTAAATATTCGGAAAATACAGATGATATAACAAATCCTATTTTAAGTGTCAGTCCTTAATTGATTATTTTCAATCTGGAAACACATGCACAACATTTACATGCCAAACCCAGTCGAGTTTGGAAGAAGTACGATTTGCAGCTCAGATGGTTTGCATGCATGCTGGAGACCTCCCGTCTTTCTTTCCTCTTCCAGGCACTCCATCCCCCTGTGAGCCCAATGAGTTTAAGTGTCGCAATGGCAGGTGTGCCTTGAAGCTGTGGCGATGTGACGGGGACAATGACTGTGGAGACAACTCTGATGAGGAGTACTGCCGTGAGTGTGGGGGGGGGGGATAGAGAAAGCAGAGACGGTATTCATTATAGCAGGGTTGGAAATAAGTTTCTCATTGCATAGCATGTTAAGCCATTCCCTGGTTTAAAGTAGTAGGGTACACCTGAGCTTGCTGCCTGCGCAGGTCAAGTGCTTTTATGTATTTTTCTCACATCTTATTAGCAGTAGCAACAACAACATTGGTCATAATACTGTACTATTGTTTGTTAATTATTATGCACCACACTGTTGCTGTCGAAAGTTCCTGTTGCTTTCATTTCCTGTGTATGACACTCTTCCATGGTCTACAACAGTGGTGTTAACCTACACCCCAGGAAAGTGATAGGATACCAAGAATACAAATATCAGCAGCACAGTAAGGGCAGTGGTGACGTTGCTAATGCTAAGAACAGGTAAGGAAAAGCCTTGGTCATCAGTTAACACTGTCAAATGATGGTTTAGGCAAATTGTCATACTTTGTGTGCCTTAATCTTAGCATTTAATGTCTGGTACTTGCATAAAAATATAATATTTTAAACATTTTGGTTGTGTCATGGAAAAGTTTTACCATGAAGCTGATTTTGCTAGTCTTGCAAGTCATTTTGAAATGGCTTTTTATTTGTCCTTCGCTAGCAACCAAGGGTCCAGGTGACACTTGCGCCCCAGATCAGTTCATCTGCGTTACTGATAGAGTCTGTATCCCAGCCAGCTACCAATGTGACGAGGAGGCGGACTGCTCAGATAGGTCCGATGAGTATGGATGCAGTAAGTAAACTGACTGACATGTATAAATATACACTGGTGACTGGATTACATGGCAGGATCACGTGGCTTTTGTGGTATAGAAGTGCTTCACAATAATAATAAAACAAACTCAATACTAGAAACAAATACCACTAAAAGAAAACTACTTACATTACTGGCAATACAACCTAAACAAACCGCAGCTGAGCACACATTATCAAATTAAATGAGTTACATGTTTAGAAGCTCAGAAAGCTGGATTTACTTTCATAGTTTGAGGTGCTCTGAAGCCTACTTACTGGGAAGCTTACATTGTACATCACACTGGTTAATACACTCTGTCGGCGGGCAACAGGGATATAGTGGAAGTGTAGAGAGCTAATTTGTATAAGAATCTGGTGATAAAAGGAGGAATCTTTCCATATTTGACCTATTACATACATTTCTCATATTTAGAGAACTGCTTAAACTATGTTCTTTACCATGTTATTGAGAGTATTGGTCTATGAAAGAGCCTGTATATATGTGCATACGCAGGTCATATACACACACTGCCTGGCCAATTTATTAGGACATATCTCCCTGGCTGTACAGTATTTCACATTGCCTTGAATTTGAGATGCAAATTAGGTTGACCGTGTGATCCGCGTGCACTATAAAGTTGCTGTAGTTTACTTCATTGTGTGGAAATGGAGCGAGGGAAAGAGCTCTCGTCGGCTTCATTCTTCCTGATATCTCCATCCCTCTCCAGCCCCTCCTCAGGTGACTAGCCCCCTGAAGAGACCATCACAGCAGTCCGTGGTGAGACGGTGACCT
This sequence comes from Acipenser oxyrinchus oxyrinchus, assembly GCA_030684275.1. Lineage (NCBI taxonomy): Eukaryota > Metazoa > Chordata > Actinopteri > Acipenseriformes > Acipenseridae > Acipenser > Acipenser oxyrinchus. The sequence goes on from CM060268.1 coordinate 20,937,882, forward strand.
TTTCCTGTTCAGCAGTTGGAGTCCCCACCCCAATTATCACCTGGAGGCTCAACTGGGGCACATTCCTGTCAGTGCCAGGTAAGATTGAAAGCACACAAGACTGTCAAAGCAGACGGGTACCGTGCATTAATAAATAGCAGGCCTGGCCACTGTGACCATGGCTCTTGCTGTGTCAGCCCATGTGAGCTCCCTGTTCACCATGGCTGTCAATCCCATGTTTGTAGGACTCCTCTTGACCATCTGCTCACTGCAGTAGTTCTGTGCTTGCTGGCCAGACCTCAGCTTTCAGAACTAGATGGAGAGAAGTAATAAATACATGCACAAAGTACTGTGATATCAGAGAACCCTCTCTTTATAGTTTGACATTTTAGGAAGCATTTTAGGACTGTGTTATTGAAGGAGCTATGAATAACATCCGTGCTAGCTCATAATGACCATTACAGTAACACTGAAATCTATTTTTCAATTACAGTACAGTAAAACTATTACACATTTTAAAAGTACTGTGCATTTTATTGAAAATACAGTTGTGAGTGAACTTTTAATAAAGTATACATTGCAAATTAACTGCAAATGAAATCTGCATGTCCCATTCTGATCATGGGCATTTTCAATCACAAAAGCAAGGCATCCTCAACATCAGTGTATTGAGCAAATCAGAAATGCTGATGACTTGCATCCACAGTTTGCTGTTCATAAGCCTGTGTTATTGCATCCTGAAAGTGTTCACTGGTATGTTGAAATCTCTCCACTTCTGTCTGCAAGGATAATGCAAGTTTTTTGCTGCTTCATGGAAATGGCATTGATGCATGAGCACTATGGCAAATTGAAAACTGTCTATGGCAACTCAAAATGCATTACAACATCAGCACTAAAATACAGTACAGAGGTGCTAATCTGGATACAAGTTAATACATTTCTCAATATCCTTTACACTCAGCGGTTGAATGAGGGTAATTCGTTTTCAAATATTTCTTCCCGGGAGGGCTCAAAATAATTTCAAAACAGGAAATTTGTGTTCTGTGAATTTGTATTATTTGTATTGCTACATTTGGGACCGTGTAGAGCACTTGTAGTATTAGGAAATGTGTGTAATCAGAGTTTATCTAATGAGTATTGACTGTATTTAGTTGACTTATTTTATATTACAATATCAGACAGACCATTGCGATCTCCTCTTCCAGCATAGACTTTGCTTTTGGATATTTGCACATTACTATCGCCTGAAACCTCACCCATTTCCGCTTTGCATTAAGAGAACTCTTTGGGCATTATTTCAGTACAAGGTGTTGAGATGTATAGCAATCAGTGTTCATCTCAATCTCATTCCTCAGAATTACGATGAGCAGTAAGAATGGACAAGGAACTCTGGTGATTCGTGGCGTGAAGGATGCTGACCAGGGAGCCTATACGTGTGAGGCTATCAATGCCAAGGGGATGGTGTTTGGGATTCCTGACGGAGTGCTTATGATCGAGCAAGGCAGGTTTAATCACACTTGTTTTACAGAATTGTTGGGGAGTAACACCCGTGACATGTAATCTGATTACATTTTTACTAACTTGTAACTAATAGTTTGTTTTTCAGATTACATTTTATGTGAAAAATAACATTATTTTTTAAAAAAGGATGAAGGCTAATGCATAATATGGAAATCAAAAAGCTTCAAAGCGATTTACCTATTAACCTATTTATAAGACAAGTTTCAGAAAAGGCAGTATTAGCAACGGCCAGAGTGTATTGCCACACAAGGGCAGTAATAGTAAAGCATTCAGCTTGACTGAAGAACGAAACAATTAAACCTTTGGGTCTGATTTTCAATTTACTGCATTTTTTAAAAGGAGAAAAAAACATATTGACATATATATACAGTACTGTGCAAAAGTTTTAGGCAGGTGTGAAAAATGCTGTAAAGTAAGAATGCTTTCAAAATAGACATGTTAATAGATTATATTTATCAATTAACAAAATGCAAAGTGAGTGAACAGAAGAAAAATCTACATCAAATCAATATTTGGTGTGACCACCCTTTGCCTTCAAAACAGCATCAATTCTTCTAGGTACACTTGCACACAGTTTTTGAAGGAACTTCGGCAGATAGGTTGGCCCAAACATCTTGGAGAACTAAGCACAGTTCTTCTGTGGATTTAGGCAGCCTCAGTTGCTCCTCTCTCTTCATGTAATCCCAGACAGACTCAATGATGTTGAGATCAGGGCTCTGTGGGGCCATACCATCACTTCCAGGACTCCTTGTTCTTCTTTACGCTGAAGATAGTTCTTAATGACTTTCGCTGTATGTTTGGGGTCGTTGTCATGCTGCAGAATAAATTTGGGGCCAATCAGATGCCTCCCTGATGGTATTGCATGATGGATAAGTATCTGCCTGTACTTCTCAGCATTGAGGAGACCATTAATTCTGACCAAATCCCCAACTCCATTTGCAGAAATGCAGCCCCAAACTTGCAAGGAACCTCCACCATGCTTCACTGTTGCCTGCAGACACTCATTAGTGTACCGCTCTCCAGCCCTTCGGCGAACAAACTGCCATCTGCTACAGCCAAATATTTCAAATTTTGACTCATCAGTCCAGAGCACCTGCTGCCATTTTTCTGCACCCCAGTTCCTGTGTTTTCGTGCATAGTTGAGTCACTTGGCCTTGTTTCCCGCGTCGGAGGTATGGCTTTTTGGCGCAAGTCTTCCATGAAGGCCACTTCTGACCAGACTTCTCTGGACAGTAGATGGGTGTACCAGGGTCCCACTGCTTTCTGCCAATTCTGAGCTGATGGCACTGCTGGACATCTTCCGATTCGCGAAGGGAAGTAAGCATGATGTGTCTTTCATCTGCTGCAGTAAGTTTCCTTGGCTGACCACTCGTCTCGGTCCTCAACGTTGCCCGTTTCTTTGTGCTTCTTCAAAAGAGCTTGGACAGCACATCTGGAAACCCCTGTCTGCCTTGAAATTTCTGCCTGGGAGAGACCTTGCTGATGCAGTATAACTACCTTGTGTCTTGTTGCTGTGCTCAGTCTTGCCATGGTGTATGACTTTTGACAGTAAACTGTCTTCAGCAACCTCACCTTGTTAGCTGAGCTTGGCTGTTCCTCACCCAGTTTTATTCCTCCTACACAGCTGTTTCTGTTTCAGTTAATGATTGTGTTTCAACCTACATATTGAATTGATGATCATTAGCACCTGTTTGGTATAATTGTTTAATCATACACCTGACTATATGCCTACAAAATTCCTGACTTTGTGCAAGTGTACCTAGAAGAATTGATGCTGTTTTGAAGGCAAAGGGTGGTCACACCAAATATGGATTTGATTTAGATTTTTCTTCTGTTCACTCACTTTGCATTTAGTTAATTGACAAATATAATCTATTAACATGTCTATTTTTGAAAGCATTCTTACTTTACAGCATTTTTTCACACCTGCTTAAAACTTTTGCACAGTACTGTATATATATATATATATAAAGGGCAGGGTTTTCGTAACATGAAAGGGTGCTTTTTTAAACATTTTTTGTTAGAAATGAAGTAATTTACACTTTTGGGCAAAAGGCTTTTTTGTCTTTTGAAATTGTGCACTTTCCATTCATCGGTAAAGCCCCCAGACTTTTAGAAAGCTCACAATTTTAGGTGAAAATTATGTCTGTGTGTTCTACCCAGAAATAAAAAAAGCATAGCAAGCCAAAGCATCAGTAAATTTATTATTTATTTATCCAAGGTGATTTTTACAGGTATTACAGGACAGTACAGGGTTACAAGGCAAAATCAATATTTAAATACAGTATAGTTTACAGTAAGTGCAAATTATACTACTAAGAGGCAACAAGTTACAGTAGGATTACAACTGTTTATTTCTACAATGACATAGCAGTAGTGGAACAGTGTGAGGATAGTTCATCAGCTGAGGATCCAGTAACGTGGTGCTGAGGTCAGGCGACTACAGAACATATTTTTTAAAGCCCATTTTGATTAATAAAATTTGCAGTTTATAAAACCTTTGACTGTTTCAGAGATGGTATGTTGGTTTATTCTAACTTTCCAAAGCACTGTCTAACCTAAAAATGTATGTATTTGCACTTTTATTACTGATTTCAACATATACTTTGTATTTGTTTTCACTTTAGTTAGGATTTTGGCTCCCTATTGTCTAAAGCAGAGTGGACCGTTTCCAGTAAGTCCTGTCCATTGGCCACCCCGCTGTAATAACGTAGCTTCAGCGTAAGCTGGGAGTACTCATCGATCCTTGCTGGTGGTTCATTCTCTTCCAGGCCCCTGTCCCGGTGGTCACTTCAGCGTCGAGTCCAACTCTCGCTGCGTCTCTTGCTTCTGCTTTGGCATCACCAAGAGTTGCCAGAGCACCCGTCGCTATAGAAACCAAATCCGGCTGCGCTTCACTGAGGAAGATGACTTTAAAGGTGAGGCCGGCCTGAGGCTCCACAGAGCTTCTTAGCATCAATCTTCAATATTACATCACATGTTAATTCTTCTATCTCTTGCTTTCTATCATGAAGACCCTCGTGCACTTTCTCAGCAGCAGGTGGTTAACTTGACATTGTCTTGCTCTATCAGTGTATGGCTTAGGAAGCGATGCTAACATTAAAGAGCCTTTCTTCTCCAAATGATGTTTTGTGATTTTTATTAATGCCGTTTTACAGAAAGCACATGCTTTGTCAGCTGATATCATAATATTATCATGGGCTTGCAAGCTGTAAATCTCAGTCCTGGCAGTCGAGTATACAGTACCTTTGTGAGGAATTACGTGGTTGTTTTGTGATATTGTTGACTACGGTTCACTTTGACTTTTAGACATGGTTGTGCTGTGCTGAAATATCTAAATGACCTGAATAATCAAGACAGCAATCAATCGAATATTCACATCTTTAGCTGTGAGAGTCCACACGGTCAGCTGAAACATGTGCAAGCAGTCTATCTCAGGCTAATTATAGGGTATAATTTACCTTTGTAAGAACCCGCCTGGAACATTCTTTTTGACTTGTGCATTTCTTTGTATTTTCAGGGGTCAATGTTTCTCTGCCCTCTAAGCCTGTAAGCCCACCCCTGACCAGCTCTCAAATCCTTATCAATCCAGAGATGGAGGAATTCCAGTTGTTAGACCTGTCCAGGCGTTTCCTTAATCTTGAGTCCTCCTGGACTCTGCCTAACCAGTTCCTGGGGAACAAGGTAGCGTAGACTAGCTGTCTGTGTGGCTTCAAGAGTTCTACCTGCCACAAGGCCCGTTGCTATGGTGCTGGAATTAATTGCTGGGTCTGTTGGTGCCTGTGTTCTGGTGGGCTGGCACCGAACAGCCTTAGCACAAAAAACACCACCCATTAATGCTGAAATGTGATCAGCATTTAGACTTGACTTAACCCTCGCGTTGCCACTGCCAGCTGTCTGCTATCTGGATAAATGAGAACTTCAGTCTCCAGTGTCAATTTTAGTCTCCCCAGCACTTTTCATTAAGACTAGAAATGAGCAGTTTTTAGCAGTGTCTCACCTTGTTAAAGCACGGCTAAGTCATGCCAGCGTGGTTCATGTTGGAAATCATTGCTGGGGCAGACAGGAGGAAAGTCACTGCATTACACTTCAGAAGTCCATGTCTGGGTCTTGCCTGCTGGGTTCAAAGGATTGGTTATATTCACACATTTTTTCCAGTGAAAAGTGTTCTTGAAAACTGACTTCAGAGCAGGAATCAGTGTGTGGGTTACAGCAGGTTTGTGTAGTACATCTGATTATAAAATAAGCCCTGTGGTATTGTGTTGTTGTACAGATCGACTCGTGCGGTGGGACTCTGAAATACAAGGTGCGTTACACACTGGCCAGGGGCAGACCGAACCAGAGGACAGGCCGGACGTGGTGATCGTTGGCAACGGGCAGAAGCTCATCTACCGTAGGAGGAAACCCACCCACCCAACGTGGTGAACCAGCAGGAGATCCAGTTCACTGAGGTAAGACTGACCATCATTTCATCGCCTCTGCTTCCACAGAGGAAACTTTGACTGTATACTTTAATTCATAGTGAGTGAACAGTGAAATTAAAAAATAAGCATGACACACTGTGTTTTCTTATTTCTATAGTAAGCGAAATATTATCACAAAACACACATTCCCATGGAAACCATAAACTGTAATGAACCACTTTAATGGATTTCAATGTACACGGAATAAACATCAGTTAAATAAATCTGCTTCTTCTCAGGAAAACTGGGAGCACGAGTCCGGAGCCCCTGTATCCCGTGGGGACCTCATGATGACGCTGGTGAACCTCGAAGGCATCAACATCCGCACCGTGTCACGACAACAAGATGGTGAGCGTGGGCCTGAGCGACATCGTCATGGATACCACCACAGTGGAGTACACCAACCAGGGCCCGGCCCTGTCTGTGGAGGAGTGCAGGTAATGAATATTGCTCTGGTGCTACTGGTTAAAGTCCATTTGTTTACTTGGAACGGCTATGAAAAATCAATAAAGCCATCTACATGGTATTGATGTTTAGTGTCTTGCATGTTTAACATCCTATTACACATGGTCATTGTCATGCTCTATTGTTTCTGCTTAGTACCAGAATTATTGACTAATGTCCTTTTTCTGCTTTTCACAAGACATTTATGAAGTTAGGTGGTTTGTGCAGCTGTAATTTCTGTCCCTTCTGGAAATTATTTGAGCGATCTTCCAATAAAGAACTCTGTTGCCACTGTTGCAGAGGGGGCAGAATTACAGTTGCTCACGGCTAATTCAGCTTTTTTCAGAAGCGAATAATGACATTGGAGCTGACTATTTGGTACCATAACTTGCTTCCAGACTTAAAGCCTATAAAGTGAAAGTCAGATTTGACAAAGTAACGCTTCGACAAAACTAGCAACAAACATGAAATTAAAATTCTTCTGTGATTTTTTGATAGATAATGATTTATTTCAACATTTCACTGTAGACACCCTCACAAATCTGGTAGTAGCTTATTATTTACCTACAATATAATGAAAATGATGCAGTTCCCTATGTATGGGTATTTCCAAGTCTGAGGGAATTACCAGATATTCCTGCAACAGCAATGTTAATTTTGTATACCTAGTCATGCTTATGCTCTTTCTTTCTGTCTCTTTTCAGATGCCCCCCTGGTTACACGGGCCTGTCCTGTGAGAGCTGTGCTGCAGATTTCAAGCGTGTTTCAGGCGGTGCTTTCCTGGGCTCCTGTGCAGGCTGCAACTGTAACGGACACGCCAGCACCTGTGACCCAGTCGGTGGACGCTGCCTGGTAAGACTGTGGCACAACTTCTAAGCCAATCACTGTGCAAGTGCAGGGAATAAACAACCAATCACTGTGCAAGTGCAGGGAATAAACAACCAATCACAATGCCAGTGCAGGGAGTAAGCAACCAATCACAATTAACAGATTTTAGGATGTTTAGGAAGTGCAGAAAGTCAGCTCCAAACAAATATAATGTTATGTAATGTTATATTAGGAGGCTGTGTGGTCCAGTGATTAAAGAAAGGGCTTGTAACCAGGAGGTCCCGGTTCAAAGCCCACCTCAGCCACTGACTCATTGTCTGACCCTGAGCAAGTCACTTAACCTCCTTGTGCTCCGTCTTTCGGGTGAGACATAATTGTAAGTGACTCTGCAGCTGATGCATAGTTCACACACCCTAGACTCTGTAAGTCGCCTTGGATAAAGCGCCTGCTAAATAAACAAATAATAATGTTATGGTCGGTTTTACCCTCCATAAAAAATAACAGAAGAGTTTTATTTTGAATTCTCAGTAAATTGGATTCTAATACACTCATCATTTGTCTAACCACCGATACGACTCGGCTGGCCGTCTTGATGCTAAATGTGTTTTTTCTTTCAGAGCTGCCAGCATAACACAGAGGGACCTCAGTGTGATAAGTGTCGGCCAGGCTTCTTTGGAGACCCGACGAGAGGCCGTCCGGATGACTGCAAGCCCTGCCCCTGTCCGTACACTGAAACAACACGCCGGTGAGCACAAGCAAACCCTCTTTCCATTGAGAAAACACTGTATAGATCAGGCAAACCCGCTTTCCATTGAGAAAACACTGTATAGAACAGAACAGACAAACCCTCTTTCCATTGACAAAACACTGTGTAGAACAGAACACACAAACCCATTTGGTCTCTACGTAGGATTAAAAAAAAACTGAAAACAATATATAGCACATGTATTATTAAATTCCAAGAATTCATCTCCTAATATTGCAGCACTCACAGGTTTTTGTGGGCTGCACATTTTGCCCCTAGGTTAGCTCAGGTTTCTCTCCTCTGGAATAGACAGTAGTTCATTGTGAATTTCAGTGGGAAAGCTGAAACTTTCATTTGACTTTTGTTGAATTTGTATTGGCAATGAAGAAACATGCTTTAATCTGCTTTTCATTTTGAAGGTTTTCTGCAACTTGTTTCCTGGATACTGATGGACTAGCAACTTGCGATGCCTGTTCCCCAGGCTACACTGGGCGTCGCTGTGAAAAGTGAGTTCTGTACACCATGAAAAAGCACGGCTGAAATCAGTTTAGAAGACACTTGCTTTTCACTTTTATTGGGGAGTATGATTAGAGAGCAGTGCCACTTGATGGGCATGTGTGTTTTTATTTTTACGTCTTTTAATGAAATGGAACAATGTCGTCATGCGTGCATGGAATTAGGATGTGAATTGCTATGTTATCAAAGTGTTAGTTATTGGATTGCTTTTCCTAGATAACTGTTCAATTAGACTAGGTGTGGTTTTGGTTGACATTGCCCACCATGGGCATAGATGTGCAGTATGTTGTTTTACTGGGACTATTAAATATTGCTTGATGGGGGGGCGGGGGGGAGTACTCTGGAGAAAATGGAAAACTTACCCATCTTTCTTCTCCACTAGGTGTGCTGCTGGTTATGATGGCAACCCACTGCAACCAGGAGGCAAATGTATTCCTTCAAATAGCAGTGAGTATTTCTAAATGATCTGTTCCTTCAAATGCTTGTATGTTCCGAGGTAAAACTTAATAGATTCAAGTAGACACACGTTTCAGCTAATGTCTGCATTTTCTAAACTTTGTGACTAGTCGATTTTAGCTTGTTGAGCAATTACTAGTGAAACACGACTACTGTATTTCCAAAATTGGATCACAAAAATACTATCAATTTACCATAGTTAACCATGTTAACCGACTACAGGTACTGTTTTTTCATTTTATGGTTGGTATCTAAAATGTGATCAATTTATGGCACTCTTTAACATTGTCAGTTTTTAATCATTTGTTGTGTGTTTTTTTTTTTTTTTTTAAGTTTCCAAGTGTGATAACAGGGGTACTGTGTCACCAACAAGCAGACACTGTCTCTGTAAGGTATGTGTTATAAAGCAGATTGTTCTTGTAAACGGTTGTAGAAGCACTGATTGTTAGTAGGGGAGCAGCTGGAAGTATAAAGGAGTAAGCTATCTGTGATTTAGTTGTTTCTTTATATCTTACAAATTATCCACTTGACTGCTACAATGATAGATTGTGTCCGTCTCAAAAAACGACCCTGCAGTATATTGATGCTGTCCGTCAATTCTCAATGTTAAAAACAAAGAAGAAAAACAAACATCTAAATGGTGTATGTCACTGCAGTAGTCATGTTTACCGATCTGTAGTGTGTGTGTGTGTGTGTGTGTGTGTGTGTACATTACAAGCCGAAAAGCACATCACAGAATAAATGTGTACAAAAATCAAAACATGCATAAAATATCAAATATTTTACACTTTTACTGACCAAAAAATATATTTTTAGTCATATATGCTGAACAAGTCTCTGCGTTCATTTGTATAACTGTATGAAACAAATACAATACCAGTATATGGTTTTGCATACCTAATTATAATTTAAATAAGACTTAAGAAAAGGTCTATCAAAAATGTTTTTTTTATTTTAATGCATGTGCAAGTTTAGCAGCGACGTAGTGAAAGACTTCACACCAGGCCTAGTTACAGCATCTCTGTTCCTCATTACCAGCCCAATGTTGTCGGTACCCTGTGTGATCTAATGCAAGACTGGCTTCTTCCATCTGAAGCAGGATAACCCGGACGGATGCCTCCAGTGTTTCTGTATGGGAGTCACCAAGCAGTGTGCTAGTTCCTCCTGGAACAGAGAGCAGGTTTGTCAGGGTGTGGGGGATCCAGGGCAGGCAGTACTAAGCAAGCTTTTCAGACGCACCTCTTATTAGCACTAGCAGTATTGGCACTTGATCTCATTTTGCTTCCGTTTTATGATCTTTAGTTTCTTTGGTTGTGTGTTATACTTCACTGTGGAATAAGCAGATATTTCATATAACAACTTTTATAGATGCAAAGCTGTTGCTGCTTCTTTTTGGTATCTGGTATCACTTTCACATGTTAAAGTCCAAACTCAGGCCTCTGTGCATCCAAATCACATGACTTGCAGTATGCAGTAGTTTTAGCTATAGCTTTGTATTTTTGAAATATTTGCAAATTAATAATCCAAAGATTCGTCGCACAAAAGGAAAACTGATTTTAAATTCCTCGTTGATGATGGACTGCTCATTATATAACTTCAAGTGGTTTGTTTCCTAAATCCTGATATCTCCAACTGGATTTGGGAATTAAAACATTTGTGGTTACATACATCACACATTTTAGGGTATTGCATATATCTGGAGAAGCACTTATCCAGAATTAGCTTGTACATTCTGCAGCACAAGTTTATTCAGCGTGTTAGAATCAGGAATATACGGATGTTGCTGTCTGTGTGTCTATATGTACCTATGTTTCATTTACATTTGAATACAGTTACTAAGATAGTCGTTGTGTTCCCAAGGTGCGTGCGCTGACAACGGGCAGGAGTTCACCCTGTCCAACTCGGCTAACACCAGGACCATCAGCGAAGGCATCATTCTCCAAAGCTCTTCAGAGCTGACTTTCAGATCCTTCTCAGAACACCCCACTGACGTGTACTACTGGGTCCTCCCAGAACGCTTCAGAGGAGACAAGGTAACACTCCATTTCAGACCACCTCAGTAAGGCAGATTGAATCACCACTGGTCCATTTCAGACTGCCTCAGTAAGGCAGATTGAATCACCACTGGCACTTCTGTCATTCTGGGTGGAGAAACACATTGAAAAAACGTCAGTGGATTTGATCTCTTTTAATTAAATTGTTCAAAACCAAGAAGCATACATAAACTTGTAACGGTTGGCTATCTGGGGTGCCAGGCAAATGCATAATCTACCATTTTAATTGTCACCAAACCGCTACTAGGACATAGTAATTCACTTTTCCATATGTGACACCACTACACACTATATATGCCCAGGGAATAATAACTATGTAATTGAAATAAATAAATAATTAACAAACAGGACAGAAAAGGTAAACAGCTAGGAGAAGCATTGAGGAACCATGCAATCCTCAAGCATTTATTACGCTCTACAAATAACAAGCAGGCCTCTTGGTTACTGACCGTGAACTAACAAAGGAAAATATACTTGTGTGGCAAAGTGCCCCCTGTGTGTTATATGTTACGTGTTGTGTGTAAATGTTGGTGTATAGTCATCGGTACACGGATATAAACGGGTCTGTGTTTCACGTGTGATTTAAAAATGTAGATTTGTATTTAGGCACGAGGAGGGCACAAATCACTTCACGTGCTGGTTAAAATGTAATGTGTGGTCACAGGAGTGCACTTAATTAATTCACGTGCAGTTGTACCGAGATTCCAATTGAATGATTGACTAGCAATCGAGTCCCGTACAACTGCATAAAAACAGCATGTTTTCACTCACTCGGGTGGTGTGTTCGGTGAGTGGAGAAAGGGTGTGAGAGGAGAAAAGTAAAGTTACTTGTTTGTTTAAAACTCACCATGTTCGCTTTGTCTGTCCGTCCACTATTTTGTTTACTGTTTAGTCCGCTTTGTTTACCTGTTTATTTTGGCCGCAAGTGCCGTGGTCCTGTTTTGTGTTCTTTTATTTTGTTTATTAAACGCTGAGCTAAAGCATTTGCTCAGCTTCACCAAAACCCCAAGTCTCTGTGTGTTTCTATCTCTGGTCTGAGTTCCTCCCTGCAGCCAGCCTGTCACAACTTGTTAATTACATCAATTGACCAAATCACACTATTAATTGGTTATACTGAACACCAACTATAAATATATTGCACAGCATTGTTATATATTGCACAGCACGCAAGTAGCTAATAAATATATTGCACGTAACATTAAATAGTTAGCATATAATCACACTATTAATTGGTTATACTGAGCCCAACAGGTAATTATATTGCACATCACTATATATTAGCAACCAGTTATATTGTACTCAAATAAGTTATTAAACCCAATAAGTTATACATATATATATTTGCACTTAATAAACTCGTTACACATATTGCATGCAAGTAACTAATAAATATACTACACATAACATTTTAATTAAATAGTTAGCATATAATAGATTAGTTAATCATCAATTAATTAGTTAACTATTGATTTGTCTCAAACCACCAATTTAAAATCACAAGTAGCATTTAAATTTCAAAACTAAGTGATCAATTAATCATGATTTAGAAAACCATCCATTATGCTATATTGTTTATAATTTGTCCTTAACTGACACTATTCTTAACTTGCAATAGTCGATAAAACTAGAGTCAATGGCCCATTTATGCTATGCAAATATAGAAATAATAAAACTATATAGCATAACTAATAAGGTTGCAATGCATTGCAATACAGGAAAACAATTTACAATTATATAGCACGTAATCCAACAAACAATATATTAATTAAATGTTGCACAAGAGTTCCAGCACGTTTATCCAAAGAAGCAGGAGAATTGAAAGAAACAGAAATAAAGTGCATCTGTGTTTAGAACAAATCGCAGTAAATGTCCATTAGTTTAAGAGCAATAAAACTTGTAGTACGCCTCCATTTCCACAGTAATAAAGAATCAGCATGAAATAGTTAAGACAGTTCGATGAAAATGCAATTGTCCATATCAGGAAAACTATAAACAAAAGTTTATTTTCTCAAACCCGATGTAGATTCGCAGCAACACGCCTCCCCAGGTTCCACACACACTCCAGCCACAGCTCTCACCGCAACACTGCAACACAGCTCACTTGAATAGTTTGTTATTTTTCTTTACTCTTTTCTGTAAAACATCCAACAGCTATACTTGCAAAACAAGCAAAACACAGCTAAACTTCAGTAGCATGCCGCCATATTTTCAAAACTTTCTTCTTTCTCTGTCTCTCTCTTGCTTAGCTCAACCATATCTCCCGCAACACACCTTATGCATCTTTTTCTCGCCCTGCAACAGTGCTAGCTTTATATCCCTGCCCCTGCAATCCCATTGTTACGTAATTATCTTTTAAAGGAAGCAAGTAATATATAACCAAGTACCGACACATTTACCCATCGTCACAAACTCAGTTTCGTGAAAGTAGGTGTGGGTTCACGCTGTATACAGTAGCAGGGAACATGATAAAACATTTATTTATTTATTTATTTTTAATGTAAGTACCCAACAATTTTCCAACTTGATATAAATTGAGTCGGTATTATTATTAATGTTTTGGTATAAATAAAAAAAGTAAATCCATGAAATGTAACCTTGAAGTTGTACAGCAGTGTTTCAAACTATCCCAAGTCATCTTTAAATTTCAAGACAAGTAACAATGTTAATGTAATATAGCACTAAGGCAGCGCAGGTCCAAAGCAATAGACTGAAGTTTGTAATGAAAAACATGCAGAAATATTGATTGGTTCAGTTAATCTAAATTGGGTGAAACATAATGGCATTCAATACAAAATAAATCATAATAAAATGGGAATAGTACTGGGAGATTATATGAGATGAGATGATCTTAAGTGGGCCTTACTCTCCATAAGATATTATAGCTTTCCTCCTCATAGTTGGAAGCCATAGTTACAAGACTGTGCTATTTCTGTGCCACCTTGTAACAAGACTGGTAGAGCTAGTGGAATGGCATTATGAGACAATGGAAGCCATAACCATGGCGCCTTATAAATAGTTATGCGGTATAAAGGTTCCCTTATAAAGAGGGTGCACTGTGTGATGTCATTAAAGACACTATTCTAATTGACCTCAATCTTTGTTTTCCCATCTCTAGGTTACTTCTTATGGAGGGGAGCTCCAGTACACTGTGCTGTATAATCCCAGGCCTGGCTCCTCCACAGTCCAGGGCAAGCCTGACGTCACCCTGCAAGGAAACGGCATCTTCCTGGAACACTTCTCTGACATCACCCCCATTCCCGGGTCCCAACCACCATCACTGTGCCCTTCAGAGAGGTCAGTTACAGAGGGGTTTGCTTGTTGCACAGGGAAGCAGTCTTACTCTCCTCGTAACCTGAGGCTAGATGTACGTGATGGGAAATCGGTGTGTGAAATCGACAGCGTTAATCAGACCTTCCGTAGAGATTACCTAGTAACCGTTCATTTATTTTAGTTTTTCAGTGTGAATGAATGTTACGTTTTCATATTGTTCAGGTGCCTTAAAAATTCAATTTTACTGTAAGTAATATCAATCGTGGTCTTGATTTTCCATATAAAGCACTCAATTTAGGAAATACTAAAGGAACACTCAATGACAGACGTTTTGGCTTTAAGTCTTTCTGTCCCTGATTTTGTAAACATTGAGGTGTTTTTGTCGGCCAGGATGTCCTCGGCTCAGCGCTCCAGCGACCCCTGTAGTCTGTCCGAGCCTGCGGCTTAAAGATAAAAGGCTTTATTTTTAAAATTAAGCATATAGCACCACTACAAAAATAAAAAATATATAATAAAATAAACGTTTCAAAAGAAACTAGTGTGTAAACATCTGTAAACGGGTATTTTCTCTGTTTATTTGTTGTATTTATTTATAACTTGCACTTCTCAAAAACTTGTAAGTCGCTTTGGATAAAAGTATCGGCTAAAAATAATAATAGTAATAATAATAATAATAATAATAATAATAATAATAATAGGCCATGTAACACGAATGCTTTGAGCAAGACGCACTTCACAAACAACACCCTGAATAACAATCCACACAGACATAACGTAAAAAGAAAATATAACTAAATTCCTGTTCTGTACAGAATGCATGGTGCTTTCAAAATAACACAATCCAACAAGATGTACTTTGACTCTGCATAAAGACACACTGCCGTTTCAAATGGGGCACAGACATCAGAAGTTTTATTATTGTTTACCTACCTGAGTGCAGCTTTGCAGTACTGTGATCGAAATGTTTGTGCCGAAGCTTTGTGGCTAGTTCCAAAATGAAGTATCTCCTCCTGATAGTTTCATCTTGGAGCTATTGTTGTACAAATCCAGTCAGGGCAAATATCTGTCTGAAGCCGGGCGTAACGCTGCTCTCAAATAAAACAAAATAATATCTGAATATTTATCGAAAAGATTCCGTGACATTGTCTCATCCAGGGGCCTTCCTTTTAATACTGCCTCCTTCTGTTCAGTCTGCGTGGCGTCGTGCCGACGGCCAGCCCAGTACCCGTGAGCATCTCCTAATGGCTCTGGCAGACACCAGCCTCTTCATGATCAGGGCCACGATGCTGACCGAATGACCGAATCCAGGTAAGCAATGAAGGGGGTTCTGTATGTTGTAAAAGTGGACTTATCTCATTTTCAATATTTCAAACATTTCTGTGACGTCACCCTTTGATCTGTCGATTGATTCACTTTACAAATCTAACTAAAAGTGTCTGTGTGGCTTTGAAGAAAAGGGGAGTGCAGGGTAAATATATAGTTCATTTTCAAATCCACAGTTTGTGCTACTGAATCCACAGGAAACTGTTGATTTGTCAATGAAACCAAAGTCAGAACAATTCAACAGAACAGTAAATACCATTTAATTACGCAACAATCATTTCAACAATTAGTTAATTACAGCATTACACATTTTAAACATACACATTTCATAATAGCATTTCTTTCATTTAACAGTTGTTCAAATAAGTACTTCTCGAAAACCGATCGCTGGCAATGATATTTCGGTCTTCATCTGTTTTAGGTTCAGCAAAGCGATCAATAACTTTACTCTCCGTTCCTGGTTCACAGTCCTTTGTTTTTGCATTTTTATGTTTCTAATGCCACTTACTGTTCTACATCTAAAACATAGTGCTCACTCCTATCTTCACTTAAAACAGACACTTTTGACTGTGTAAGTGGGATTTCAAACTCAAACTCCGAGGATCTCATAACAACATTCCCACAATATGAGAGACAAACGGTCTTCTATGATTCTCAGTCACACTTTGTTTACTGAGATCATCCAATAAAAACTGTTTTGTGGCAACATTTGTTTTAACCTCCCCAAAGCTAAATGACTCAATTTCATTTATAGTTATTAAAAGATCTATAGTTGAATAACTTTTTGTATTTAACCAGATCTAACTACATTAATTCACATCCAACGACAGACTGATCATGCAAATTACAGTTTTTCTGAATTACGCTACAGGTTTAATATAAGGAAAGTTATTGCCCATTTAAATTCATTATTTTCTATACACTGTACCTGTTACATAAACAGAATACTACCAGTGTAGATGGAGTGCTGTGGTTATTTCATTCATGAGGATGGCCTTAAACAGCCAACTTGCTGTCTTTAGGGGCTTGTTGGTTATTTTGCAATGCTTATTGCTGGAATAACTACAGTACCCCATTTAACATTCATGGCGTATTCTCATATCTATTTTACTTTATGCCAGTCACCTTCCTTTGCTGCTGGTGATGTTTTGTTTTTGTCTATTTGTTAATTGTTTTACACTGACTCCCTCTCTTTGCGTTGCAGTATTTCAAATATCCATATGGACATTGCCGTGCCCTACCCCACTGGGCAGGAGAGAGCAGCAGAGGTGGAGGATTGTGCCTGCCCGCCTGGCTACCGTGGATCCTCCTGCCAGGTAGAGACTTGTTGACTCCCAACTCTCATGGTTGTGCTTCTGGCACCAAAGCCTTTGGGTTTGAAACTACAGAGGACTGATGTTTGCCATATCCAGTACTGCAACTGTTTGCTGTTCAAGGAACCAAAAGCAATTTCTTGGAAACTATGACAGCTGAAGGGTGTAACGGTATAACTCTTCCCTCTTGCAGGACTGTGACGTTGGGTATGTGCACAGGAAGTGGTCTCTACCTGGGTACTTGCGAGAGGTGCAACTGTAACGGACATTCCAGCGAGTGTGACTTGGAGACTGGAGAGTGCCAGGTAGGTGGCATTGTATTGATGGCTTTAAATCACATGTGGACGAGAATGGGTGTTGTCTTGCTGTATTTAATAGTTTTATATAAATGTTTTTTATATAAAAAAATTAGGGCTGAAAAATGTTAGCTACAAAAGCTACATAACTGTCCCTAAAAGTCCTTGTGCTTATTTCCATGTGTGTTTGTTTCTAGTTTTATAACTTGTGTTTTAATATAGTAATTAATAGTAAAAAGCTTTGAAAATTTCCCCATCTCTTAAATAATAGTATTGTATCTATATTTGTGCCTATTAAATGCAAGTCTTAAGTCTCAGAAAATGTACATTGAATATAGTTTCAAATAGGTATTCCAGCCCTAGTGGCAACATGCTGAAGGACTGTAATTTAAAACACACATTTATCTCTCTCTTGTTTTTGATGTAACTGTAAGCTTACTCTAACACCAAATACAGGGGTAGGGAGATATGTCAAGCACTTTCAGCACAAGGTTGGTCAGACACCAGATATACTGTGTATCTGTCAAACCAGCAGAAGGCCGACATTAACAATGTCCAGTGAATAAACAAGAGAAATAACCTCGTTGCCCCTGCTTTTAATGTGGTTTGTCAGCAATGTCAACACAACACAGCTGGGCCTCACTGTGAGATCTGTAAACCTGGTTTCTATGGCGACCCCAAAGATGGATCCCCAGAAGCCTGCAGGCCTTGTCCATGTCCTGGGAACTCCCCATAACACAGTGAGTGTGTTCATAAATAATTCATCTTGCAATTAATGCTACTGTTAGTTTTTCTTACAATTTAATTGAGCAAAAGCTCAATCACAGTGTCTGTTACGTCGGTCTGGTGCACTGGTATAGTTTTAAAATAAAAGGTTGAAAAGTCTTGCAGCCTGAGAAGACTTTTGGTGACAATGTTTATTTGAACAATAACACTGTTTTGAGGAAGAACAAATACTGTGGAATGACTCTAAAGCTGAGGGAATATGAAGCCACTTTTGTGGCTTGGAACTTTGTTTCAGGCCACTTCATGACACACCAGGGGAGACTTGGTATTTGATACAGCAAAGTTGCCTTAAACTAGGTCTCCTAGAACCAGGTTTCAAGTCACTGTTCCTCAAAGGTTTGCTTTGTGTTCCCTCAATAAAATGAATTTGTCCATTTGAATAAAAAATGCAATAAAATTGATAATTTGCTAAATCTCTTGGTGTTCCAGCAGGTATTTGCTGGTTGTTTTGCTGGACCAATATAAATGTAAAGTATATGAGTCATATCGTAAACCCATTTTATAATGGCAGCAACATTAAGGTGTTGGGTGGTAAAATATAAATCTCTTGATGTAAAATAAATGTATTCCAGCTAAAGGTGGTTTAGCTATTCTAGTTCGGCTATTCTGTAAGGGTATCGCTGGCCCCTGCTTTGTTGTGCAGAAATTCTTTTAGGTAAGCTTTTCAAATTCAGAGGCATTTCCTGGTTTGTGTGATATAGGTCACATAGTATGATTTGCACTTAACCCACTGGTCAGAACTGCATCACAGAACATGATTATGGATGTGAAATCAACTGCAACCTTATGTTTAAGGTTAGCAAACAGGCAAATAACCAAAATATCTTCAGCACAAGAAAAGGGGATCAGAGAGAAAGCTTCTGGTGCAACCGAGGCAAGATGTGTTGCTCAGAGATGATTAAATGAATGACAAATGATAAACCCTACAAAACCTTCTTCTGACAATCTTCAATTTGGCAGGTTCTCTTTGACCTGCTTTTTGGATACAGATGGCCAGCCAACCTGTGACAACTGCCCAGCCAGCTATGCTGGTCGACGCTCTGAAAGGTAAAGAAAGCCCCATGTTTCTTACACTGAGCTTTCATGTTGCACTGGCTTTAGTTCAGAAATTCTTCAATAAGAATTTACCTGGGAAGTTTCACTGATTTCCAGGATCCCTCAGACGAGTGGAACTTCGGGTTGTGAAACTGAAAAGCATGTTTTTGATTTTTTTTTTTCTGTTTTATTTTTCCTTTGCTCTCAAACCGATTCCCTGGTTGTATAACCTGGTATGGGAGAAGCTCAAACAAGACACCGTGCCACCCATTCCATATGAATAAACCATTGCATTCGAGTAACAGCTTTAACCAGCGGTGGTTACCTTAACAAATCAAGGTTATTGGTGGGGAATTGTTTTTAACACCTTCACTGTAGTTGCTAATACAAGCACTGCTTTCAGAGGCAAGGGATTCCTTCCTTGCTTTTGTCTTTGAAATTAAATTACTACAGGTACCTGCATGAGAAAATATACAAACAATAAAAGCCATATAGATATGTCGTTTTAAAAATGTTTAGGCATACTACTGTGTGGTTAAATAACTAGTAGTGTATTTTACCAAACATATAATACGATAATATGCACAGTAGATTAGTACAACACCACCTCCTTTATTAGTGTTAGAAAGAAAAAGAAATGCATTTGAACTTTCACCCACCAATCGATTGCAGGCCACCAACACCTGTTCGGATTGAAAGTCTATTGTTAAAAAATCCAGAGAGAATTGGAGCTTGTCTGTATGACAGGGCCCATATCTTCTGGCCCTCTCGTGAGTTTTATATTGCTAAACTGAAATACTTAACATGACTGGCTTCAAGTTTGTGTTTTACAAAGGATACAAATAGACAAAACCAACAGATAGACGGATACAGGAATACCCAATGGATGATTGGGTTAACACAGTGGTGCCAGAAGGATTGCAGAAAATATGGAGACCCAAAGTCTACATTTTTTTGGCTTAACGACATCATGAGATCGCAACCATAAATTCAAAAATATGAAATAGTTACCATGCCACCAGAAAACTAGAAATACCTCCCAAAGCTTTGATTTTCCAAACAGTATTTTAGGAGCCTGGCTTGATTTAGGGAACACTTTCGTCCGTTTGTTTTGGAAGCCGTGAAGAGTCCTGTTACTGTTTTGGGGTCTCATCCACAGTTTGATCATAGCTAAGCATGCATTATTTTACAAGAGCTCCAGAAATTATAATCGAATCATACCAAACGGTTGTCAGAATAGGCCTGGCTAGAGTTACACTCCCCAAAAAAGTGTTTTTATACTGCAAGATGCACTCATATTGCATGCTTACTTACGTTAAAGGCCTTTTTCTTTTGGGGTTTTATTTCATATAACATTTATTAAAAAATGGGATGAAAACCAGTTTTTTGTAATTCGGTGAATATCGATGAAAGTGTATAGAATATGCAGGTGTTTTTTGTCTATAACACAACAGTAAAACACATTTCTTATTTAGTAATGCATCCACTTAACATTACATTTATAGTTTGGATCTGTTATCTTGTGCTTGAGTGAATCAAATTACACCAAAAATGTAATTATAACTTCTAATAAACCCTTGGATTATTTAGGGAAAATCTGAAATTAAAGGGCCTTGCTTAAGTTGTGGTTCGAGGGAAAAGAATTCCAGCTGGACAAAATAGCCACACTCTGGCCCATGGGGACACATTAAAAAATGGTGGCTAAGGTGGTTGCCTGCTTTGTAGGGCATGGATAGCAAAGTTTATTTAAGTTGTCAGAAAACACAATCCAGTACCTGAAAAAGAGTTCAAATGAAAACACTCTAAACTGTGTCTCTGGTTCTGCTACTGTTACCAGATAGAGCTATGAGTAGTAATTCAAGTCGCTGGCAAGTCTGACTAGACAATCAATGTGATTCAACACTGTGTGACCTGAAATAACTGGCAGCCCATGTGGTTGAAGCTATGCTCAAAATCCCTGAAGGCGCCTCAGGTTGTGGCATAAGCAAGCCTGTCGAGGTGACTCAACATTCCCTGTAGACCTCTGGGTGTATCTGTTCTGTTCTGTAACACAGCATTGTGCTTCATACTGCTGAACCCTGGATCAGAGATAAGGATACTTGTACATGCCTCAGTGTAAGGCATTCTAAAACGACAATATTCCAGTTCCTGAATTTCATTTCAGCGCTGGTAGCTATAAGCTGTCTCACTAATGGCATGAGAGATTTACTGTAGATACATACATTAGATGTAGGTGTAGTTTAGGTATTTATTTATTTTTGCTGTGCTGTGACAGAACTAATATCTTGGTTGAGTCATCCGAGCAAGTGCTTATTTGAAGTCTCTTTGAAATAAAGTGGATTTAACAGTAGGTATCACTGTTAGGTGTGGCAACGTTTTGTAAGATTAGACAGAACATGGTGGTTACATGTTCCCACCTAGTACCAATGCTTCTCTGCAAATACGCTTGCCTATGGCTTGAGATATTAGGCCTGCTTTTTAATATGCCGTGGTGCAAGAAAAACAACAATGTAGATACAAAAATAGTCATTCCTTTATAATGCGTGTTTAATGTTGTTTTATTTTGGTTATTTTATGAACGTTTAGCTGTAAGCTGGGAGAAACTATTTACATCATGTAGTGTAATGATAAAGCACACCAACTAGTAACATGCTTTGAATAGTATTCTTTTCAGACGGTTCAGTGACAACTTTTTCTAGTCTTCAGTTGGGTTTATAAGTAGGGAACTTGAGTTCTTGTCTTGGTGTCATTTCAGCATCTCTTAATGCTTTTGCTTTAGCTAGTTGAGTGGGCTTAGGCACAAGTTAGGCACAAGCTGGTATACTTATTATTTCTCTTACCAGGCTTTTTATATGTTTCACTTTCCCTGCTTCCGCTTTGATGCTAACAGAAACGCCCTTTAATCTAATGGCTATTAGTTGCTGGTTCAAACTTCTGCTGGGTTAAATGGTCAGTATTTGTCCCACTAATCAAAGCTATGAAAATCATTTTTGGTGCTTAAAATAGATATTGTTCTACTATCTATTAAATCTTTGTACTGGTACATCTACAGCAAAGTGCAAAGATGAAGCTTGACTAACATGGGAATCCGTATCACACTAACCATCTTCCTACCAGACTATTGACCTTACATTTCCATGTTATTATGAAATATCTATTGTGATGTTTCCCTGACCAATGATGTTTTAATTCTTTAAATAAAAGACATGTGGATATCTGCCCAGAGCTGCTGTGGATTGGAAAGCTGGATGACCTCATCCCTGTGAACTGTAGTGAAGCGGTTTACAATTTCAGCGAGGAGAAACAGATTTTAGAAGACCTCAGTGGTGGCGGTAGCTTTGATGAAACCTATGTGGTGATAAATAACACCGCTTTTCCTGTGGATGCCAGTGGTACTAAAATAGAGAGCACTTCTAAAAGCGTACTGTTTACCACAATACAGAGTGCGATTCCAGAATTGAGAATTACTACGACGGTGGCAGTCCCTACTACAGCCTCCAACATTCCCCTGCTCGACCTTCCTACACCCAAAACAAGGCGGAGAGACTTCCAGTCTCTGATTAGAGCCTCGTTGAACAGTTTTAATAGGAGGATGACTATGCTGGAGGACAATGGTATTGAGATGAAGGATAACCTCAAGGCAGTGAAGATCAAACAGGACTATTTAAGCTCTCAGTTGAAGACCCTGACCGAGATGCTTTCCCCTTCTAAGAAACAAGACAAGATTGCGGAGCTCCAGAAGAGTCATGCAGATTTAGATGCAAGGCTCTCCAAATTGGAGTCCAAGTTTGAAATTCTGATTGATGGGTTCACTGTGCTAGCAGAGGAAATCAGTGACCTAAAAGAGCAAGGTCATCCAGAAGAAACGATTGGTCACATATCTCTGCACGTCCTTTTATTTCAACTGTGCCCGTTACCACACCTAGTACAACAAAATCCAATATGAAAACTCCAAAGTTGACGACACAACCACATAAAAGACTTACTGTAACAAAGGTGCAAATTACTCTTTCTAGAATAACTACGGTAGCCCCACTCAGACCACTTAGGACTACTACTAAAGGCTACCATTCTGCCTCCCAAAAAGTTATACAATAACTATAAGCCAAACATCACTGCAAAACCAAAGTCGGAACAGCAGATTGTACCACCAACAACTAAAGCCAAGACAGTTACCAAAGTGCCTCAAAAGTTATCAACCACCAGGCCAAAATCTCCACCCAAGCCTTTAGTCACACAAAGAAGAATTCATAATATTTCAAAAAGACTGTAAAACCAACAGTAGCAACAAAGCCTATTACTAAAAAAGACAAGTAATAAAAACAACTTTGGTTGTGACCAAACCTCGGTTTTAAAGAAACGCTTTACTAAAGCCTCGAGACAGAGGAGTGCATGGTCCAGAGAAACTGGAGAAGACTACAGCATGGTGCGAACACTGCCGTCACCACCTGTCAAGAGAAAGGTGAAGCATGGATTACCAACTACTGGCACTGTCAAGACAACAATCTCCGAACCGTCTCAACTCGAATGGCAGCGGGCACACAGGCAAGCGCCAGTACTAAAAAGAAAAAGCAGCCCAAGCAGAATTCAAATGTGGTTGACCTTCTCAAATTGCTTCAAGGATTACAATCGCCCAAGAAAAGACAACAAAAGCAGCCTTCCCTTCATATTCTTCTTGGAAGGCTTGCCATTCCTGTAAAAATTATCCCAGAGTATTGAGTTATTTTGAAAAATTAACACTTAGTTAATGAATTTGTGTTTTCAGTTGAACTTCCATGTTTTATACACAAAGTAGCTTGGAAAAGGCATCATGATAATGTTGCGTGTGTGTGTGTGTTGTTATCCTACTCATGAATGTTTCAGGTGCTGTATTAATAGACTTGGCAGCCAATTCATACATTTGCCATCATATATCTAAAAAGCAAGATACTATAAGATGTTGAAAGAGGTTATACCTACTAAGATTCAGGGATACTGTGTTCCTGTTTACAAGGATTGGGTAATTGAAGCCAAGGGGCTATTTGGTCAGGCCCAAATTGTATTGAGGTTATTGGAATTCATGCATGACATCAGTGGTAACATTCTTGCTGTTCTTTGAAATATGTCGGCTGGATCTTTAATGCCCACAGAGCAGACAGCACCTCGGGTCATCTCAGCGACGGAACCTCCTGCAGCACAGTGTTCCCCAACATTCTGAGGCATTAGTTGAGCTCTTGCTTAGAAGGATGAGTCCCCATGGTGTCACCACTTCCTGCAGGACCCGATTTGGTGTCTAGGTCTCTTATCCATGTACCAACCACAAGACTTGAAAATTGCCTTGCAACCTGTCCTAGATTTCAGAACGTTCCTTGTTTTAATATATTACTATTAAAATACCAGGTGCCAGGAGTTTACACCATCCAGCCCCTGGTAAATGTGTTCTGAACTGAACACACTTATCACTGCATCCCACCTGTTGTAGGTTGACTAATGTATCTTTTAATGGAGGAACAATGCCTCTTTAATGGAGGAACAATTTATTTAACATCAAACCCTGGCTCCTGATGTTTGAATAATGCACTTTAATTAAGTGTAATACTGAAACCCAGGACTGGATACAGGGATAGTGTTTGTTTCAAGTGATGCAGCCAGGCACAAACTTGCATAGTCTTACTGGCACTCCAGTAGCAGTCCCAGCTAGGCCTGGCCATGAGCAAAGGTCCATCAAAGTCTACCTCAGCTGCCCTGTCTTGTCCTTCCAGATTCACGACGTAACAAGTTCAGGTTTTAACAGGTTTTATTTTGGGATCTATGCAGTATCATCTGCCAAGTCTATGTACAGAGGTTTATTTGATTGTTGAAGTCAGTCAAGTAATTCTAACAACTACCTTACATTTATTTTATTTTTTAAATCTAAAAATAAATATGAACTTTAGGCTAATTTGACCACAGTTTTAGTGTTATACAAGCAAAGCTACTTACATATTTTAATATTATGTAGTATCTACATCAAAGTTAAGCACTCTAGGCTTTGACAGCTTTTGCATGCCATTTTAGTTTAGTTCTTAGTTTAATATTTTCTAAAATATTCCCTGCCCGTACAATTCCACCATCAGTTTCTTAGTATGACCAATGCAGCGTATTAGTCTAAAATGTTTTCTACAGCAATTTTTATTGTTTGGTGTTTCATAAATGTAATTCTTCTTATCTTTTATTTTTGATTTTCAGTTGCATTTGTGTTGTCCATTTTGATAAAGCTATTGTATTAAAAGATTTAACATTTTTAATGCTGTAATAAATGTATTTTCAAAACATATATTTTGTTGCTCTGTACTAGTCAGAGTTCTGCTGGAATGAACAATTTAGTTTGAAGGGAGGCTTCAAAGCGCTATAATAAATAGGACTTCCTGAACATTTCAATGTTAAAGTCCATTGCACAGTAGATAAGTTTTGACAATTGTTTTGTAAATATGTATTTTACATATATGTACATTTCTTAGTTTACCTTTCACAATAAGTCTATCTACCATATAAGAGTGATTTCATTGATTTTTGGGTTGATTTTACAGAGTGGAAATTCATGAAATGATTGAATGTTCAATAGGGCTACTGATTTTCTGGAATTAGGCATTGGGAATGGAAAAGTGTTGTCTTTTTCTCCTCGCCACTCTGGTTTTGTGTTTTTTTTTTTGTTTTTTGCACTACACCCAGCCAAGTTGAGTTAATTCATCATGTGACTTCACTCGCGTGTCTGTGCTAAAACTCAACATGGCAACTGCATCAACGAGGAAGAAAAAATGCAATATTTCAGAAAAAGACAGAACAGCTAAAACATTTTCTGATTATCTACATGAGGATGGTGGGGTATTTCCGAAGGAAGTAAGCTAAATTAATTGTTTTTTCATTATTGTTTAGCTTCTTTATTTCCACTCTACCTGCATCTAATAAAGCTGTAATTAGCAATGTTAAACCATTTTTAGTTAAATTATATTATCCGACGGTGAAGCTCAAAGCTATTTTTCTTGCTTTACAGTCCTTAAAGGAAATTGCTCGCTTTACTGTGTAAAGGATGTAGTCACTACACTGCACACCGTTTGTTTCATAAAGACATTCTGTCTGGAGACACACCTCTTGTTAAATTTTGCAAATAACAAGGCAGAATTAGCAAAGAAACCATTGGGACAATTCATTATGTATTACATTACAGGGGTGCTATTTAAATTACAATCGGGTGATACACAGCAGTGAACCAAATGATGTTTATAAACATTATGACATGTAAGTGTGTTCAGGTGCTTTACTTCCTATTACAGCAACAAGAGTCTGATTACACATCTTGGCTTTAATAAAAAAAAGAATTGTGGTAATTATTATTTTTTAACCATCAACATTATAGTGTTAAAATTCCATGTTTTAATTATTTAAAAAATTAAAATAGAAAAAGTGATGGTGAAAAATGGAATTGGTCATTTTGGAAAAACTGAATTTGCTGTTCCCCAGAATGGAAAATCAGTAGCCCTAGTTCAGGTATCTGGTGAGCAATGATGCACGTTTTTTGGTTTTGTTTTTTCAACAGTTAAGGATAACTGATGAAGTGTATCCCCAGACTTGCTTTCTAGACAGATGAAGCATATGCTTCAGTAGTCAAATGGTTCTCATGTATCAAAAATGTGAAAGTGTTAATTGGAAACCCAAGAACTTTCATTCACCAATCAGGAACTCTGTAAGTGGGCATTACCTCAACATAGATGGCCGTGTCACATTGAGATAAAATGTCTAGCTTTAATTATTATTGTCTAAATACTGGTGAAGATGCTTGCAAACATATGGTAAGCTGTAGCAAACCTGTGGTCATCTCTTGTTTATTATTATTTATTTCTTAGCAGACACCCTTATCCAGGGACTTACAATTGTTACAAGATATCACATTATTTTTACATACAATTACATTATTTTTTTACACATTATTTTGACATACAATTACCCATTTATACAGTTGGGTTTTTACTGGAGCAATCTAGGTAAAGTACCTTGCTCAAGACCTTACTCAAGGGTACAACAGCAGTGTCCCCACCAGGGATTGAACCCATGACCCTCTGGTCAGGAGTCCAGAGCCCAAACCACTACTCCACACTGATGCCCTATATTATAAATTACTTAACTGAGTTCAAGATTGTATTAGAATAGAGTACTTCCTGCTTAAGTATTCACTATTGCATGACACAAAGTGTGAAAGAGTGCTTCTTGGAGTCCCGTTTTTAGTTTCATTGATGTACAGTCTGGTTTACAGAAGAGCTTCATGTGAACAGGTAAGGGAACTTTTAACCCCACTAAACCTGCAATGTGCGCTATCCACTGTTTCCGCTTTGCAAAGCTTTGGGACTGGGCTTCACACTGTATTTGCTGTGAAATGTGTATTTCTTAAGTCATCAGTTTTGTGTCAGAATTCAGAGACTTGTGTTGGGGTTGCTTTGGAGTAGTTGTGTTTGTTGATGTTTTGTACTGGGAATTGGAGTTGTTCCACTTTTAAATGCTGGCAAACTGAGCTAACTTTATATTAGAGTGTTTGGTGTTCAGATTCCTTCAGTTGTGTTGTACAAAAGACTTCTCAATAATGGAATAGTTCTAAACTTTGTCGGATGGGAATAGGTGTCTTCATTGAAAATGAAATGGAGATAGAACATACCAGCCCTCTGGCACGTTTACACCCAGGGGCCACCTTGTATTATAACTCAAATGTAGCTGAAATATACCACTTGCTGTGAACAAACTACTAGCAGACAGACATTAAAATGCTCTGTGTTGCACTGTTAAACACATTGGCTATAATATGAACAGAGTACAACAGTAGCTGCTCAGAGTGTAAGCAGCCGCTGTTGCTGTCTCTTATCTCCTTACAGGTGTGTCGTTGTGCAAGTAGAACGTGTCTTCTGTAGTCAGCTGTACCTGTATATGTGCATCCATGTATGCTTATGAATGTTGGGACAAACCGGTGCTTTCATGGGTACTGCAAGGGGCATTGGTATAAAGAAGAAACCTTCCTTTTTGTTTTAATAATGTGTTAATAATGTTTTTACTGCACGTTAAAGGGCACTGTGTTTTATGATTTATAAACATGATGCATGATAGTACTCTGTTGTCCTGGCATGGAAGAGATGGATGTCAAAAAGGCTTCAATTTAGTTTGGTAACAGTCCTGACTCACTGTTTGATTAAAAGTGCTTCGTGGGATTACCCCATAATTATCATTGGAGACAATAAAGGATAAAACACAACCACCCTCCTATTATAATTGACTGCACACGATTTGAAGTTAAAAAAAAAAAAAAAATGGTGTTAGAGTCACTTAACCATTGTCCCAACCACCCACCAAAAACTATCAAGTTGTGACTGGAATCATATTATCCACCGTAGATGCAATGATCCTTTGCTAGGAACTGCTCTTAACTGTGGAATGTCTGTTTAGGTGTGCTGCAGGGTACTCTGGGAATCCACTCCTGGGACGGCCGTGCAGCAGGAGCAGGAATAACAACGGAATGGTAACGGCAGTGTCTGTTTGTCGTGTTTTTAAATAATTCTGTGCCCCCATGTGGGAAGCATAGTGTCGTAGTTTTCAGTGGCTTCTAGGGACGTGTGTTGGCTAGTTCCTTTCACCCAGTGGTGCTAACTTGTAGGGGTAGAATGAGTAGTCAAAGTAAAATAGTTAACTATATATATATATATATATATATATATATATATATATATATATATATATATATACACACACACACACACATGGGTATATATTATGTATCGGGTAATGTCTGGTTCTCTGATTATACTGTTTGGTAACACTTTGCTGGTGCTTTATATTTTAAAACATCTTTTGAATGTTTAAATAATTAATGTTCTGAAATGGCATTTCTGTGTAATGGATTGCAAATCTTACCTTGTTCAAACAGCTGAATACAGGTAACATACTCACATTGCTAGTTTGCCACTAGAGTACACTTTAAACACACAAAAACAGGACTGTTTACTGCTGCTTTGAAATCGAAGTGTGTGATTAGTTGACTGCCAGCTTCTGAAGTTCACTGTCACTTTTCTTGTCGAGTGTTCGATGCTACTTGTAGCTCTTTCAGTCCATTCCAAACCTGCGCCTTGTTTCAACCAGCTCCTGAATATCGAGGTTCAATTCAGTAATTAAGGACGTGTGTTTAAACAAGGACCTGGAATTGACCGAAAGAGACACAGCTTTAAACATGCAAATCATAAGCAAGGCCCATTTACATATCATTTTTTTTATTTAAAGTTCTGTTTACTGTGAATGCTACTGTAACAGCGGTCTGAGAGACAGTGTAAACGACTGTACATTAAATAGAAAGCCTTGTATCGCACTGATATTTATATACCGAGCGTTCTTGGAATAAATTTGTAGGTTTTGGATGAAATTACATGTGAAATTCAATACAAACTGACCAAATAGCGTTTGTAAAAAAAAAAAAAAAAAAAACAGTAATATACAATTTGTAAAAACTAAATGACTTTTGACGATAAGTATCTTTTGTTAATGTTTTAACAGATACTGAAATTTTGTCTAATTTTACTAAACTACTCTTCCAATGTTTCTCAGCAATGTTGTATGACATTTTAGATCATAGTCTGGATGTTTATATAGTTGGTTTTGTCTGTCAAATATAATGTACTGTATAAAAATGTAGCGGTTAGCACAGACTTGTTTTGTGTTGTTTTTTCTTTCGGGAAAGATTGCTGATTTCTTATTTCTCGGTTTAGATTGCCGTTGTGACCCCAGAGGAAGTGCTAGTGACAGATGTGATGCCAATGGCCAATGCCTCTGCAAGGTAAGGACATCTCTGTGTGTTTAAACTTGCATTTTAAATACATTTAATCTATTCTTCCTCCCCATAGTTTGTTTTCCATACATATGCAACAGCTAACCTGTATTCTCATTTTGTTTTCCAGAAATATGAACTATTTTAATTGCCTGTGCATTTACAACGCCATTCTAATCACGAGTGTGACTGTAGAGAACAGTGGTGTCAAAGGTGGAATATTTAGGAGTTTGTTATAAAACTCCTGCTTTGTGTTTCTTGCAGATGCACACAGAGGGCCCTACTTGCAGTAGCTGCAAAGTTGGGCACTTCCACCTGAGTGCTGCTGTGCGGGAGGGCTGCCTACCCTGCTTCTGTATGGGAGTGACTCAGCAGTGTATCAGCTCCTCTTACTACAGAGACCTGGTGAGAAGGGATAGAATGGGGTTTGAGTGAAGGTTGGAAACTCATTGCATGAAAGTTTAAGAGCTTGCCAAGGTGAAAACTTTCAAATTAAAATAGTTTCAAATACCGTTTTAATAGGTATTCTTTAGGATAAACCAAACAAGCCAAGCAGATGAGGAAATGTGTGGTTTTAAAATGGATACAATGGTAATTGGCTTTGACTTGTCTGAAAATCCTCTTTACCTTATCTTTTTGCTTCAGATTTCCACCTCATTTTCTCCCGGAAACTTCCACAACTTTGCCCTGGTGAACCGGCAACGCAGCACACGCATCGTTACTGGATTCTCAGTGGAAGTCGCCACTGACGGCACTCAGCTGTCATACAGCCGCCGGACAGCTGGGCCAGGAGGCATTGTATTGGCAACTTCAGAGAACCTCCAGGGAGACAAGGTAGTCTTCAGCAGCACTTTAGCTTCTTAACAGTGCTTTGCTGTTTCAGTGGCTCATGTTAACTCTCCAACAAAGTATGCATGGTTGAAGCTGTGCAATTGTGGAAACCAACTTAGGTAGACAAACGTTTCAGATAATGGGTTTTGTCCGGGTTAAAACAGGGATAACTTGGTTTACCTCCAAGTCATGATGTGAAACTTCTTCCATTGCCATTGTCTATACAGTTGAATCCAGCTGTACTTACCTCAGGGTTTGAATCCATTTGAAGAATCTGCTGAAAGCTCAGCAGTTTTGATTGAATTTTTTAGTGTTATTCAGAAATTAATTCAACCAATTGGGTGCCGATATTCGAGATAAACCAGCCACAATACAATGGAAAATGTGCGGCTTGTCTGTGACAATTTGATTCAGCGTATCAGTCAGTTACACGGCAGACACGTTGAGCAATAGTCCTGTTTGAACTTCTGAATTAAAGGAAGTAAAAGGTAAGGGGCTGCTTTTAGAAAGCTGAAACTGTTGATTCTTGAGGTCTGCTAGTTTAAACATTTGTATTTATAGTGTACTGCTGGAAAGATCTACAGCATGCCTGCGTGTATGAGGGAACTAGTGATAATGTTTACAAATAATTAGAAAAAAAATACTTTATCTTTTTTTTAATGCATTTCAATAGGTGTGGTAATAGAGGCAAAGATTAAGCATTTAGACTCTTGACTAGACAAAAAATGTGCATGTAAAATATATCTACAAATAAAAAACACTATAATCAAGGTTCTTATTATGGGATGGTTTCAAACATGCCAAGTATGTTAGTTTAAACAGGTTTATTCTTAGTTTACAGAATCAAGCATCCCAATTTTCAGCAGCCTAAAATCATAGATGTGACTTTCTCCATTTTACGTTTTTTCTGTGTGGCTTTCTACTGTGTCTGGTTCTTCAGAGGGAGGCTTTCTTTGCCAGTATGAGGCGAGCACACAAGGTAAAACAGTGTGTCTGGTTTGTACTGATGTTTCTGTGAGCCTGGCTTTGGAGACATGTAGAAGCATGTGTTCCTTACTGGCTGCATTTCCATGGCTTGAGTCTGTTTTCAGATGCCAAACCAAGGCTAATTTTCATGACAGTTTCCTTTCAATTGCTTGAGTCAGATTACTGGGTAATTGTCGACCTTAAGCCATGAGCAAGCTGTCTGCTAGCAAACGCATGTTTGGAAATGTACTTTTCAGGTTGCACCCACATATCATTATTTTAAAGAGCCCTCTAAACATTAGCTCAAGAAAACTGAAGGCTAGGCAGTGCAGTGGAATAATTTGCAAGCCTCCGCTGTATTTAAGAGAGATTTAAAAGGGCGATATGGATCAAAATGATAATTCCCTCACCAAATGTGTTTGTACTGGAGCATGTCTGAGGGGAAGGTGTACAATGCATAGATTGTACTGGAGCATGTCTGAGGGAAGGTGTACAATGCATAGATTTCTCAAGATGCTTTTGAGGGTTTGAAAGTCTGATTCAACCTGAGAAAGTATAGTGGTGTTTGTTTTTATTCACCCTAAATGCTTGTACTGGACTTGTCTTGCATGCAGATTATTTGAGCTTTATATTGTATATCAAGCCTTGACAGAGCCTTTTAAATGAGTAATATTGTAGAAAGATTTCATGTGTATGAAAAAGCTTAAGCACTACCTGTACTGCAAGTGTGTTTATAGTACTGGTCAAGGAAATATTATGTGAACCCCAAAACCAGAAGAGGGCTTAAAGCCATTAGGCTCCTCATATTGTCCAGGGATTCTGTATTCATTTGACTCTCAGACACTTAAACTGGACTAAACACATTATTCCAAACTACAGTGCTAAGTTTACACCATGTATTTTTTTTTCTTAATGGAAAAACAAATTATCAATCTAGGAAAAATATTCAGTGTGTTTATTCAAGGATCCTGATGCAGTCCATAGTTATTTTATTGATAGATTAGTAGCATTACCAATTGGTTTTTCCCTTTTAGATTAATAGTAATAATGCTTTGATAGCCAACTTCATGGTGAAAATATAAGAAGACACTAATAGTGTGGGACCAGGGGTTGGAATGACTTTCACAGCAAGAACGATCTTGTTAGGAACACTCCAAGCCTTCCTGCTGATTCGAATTGTGTAGCGGGTTAATCCATTTTAGGCTTTACTAATGAGCTCACGAATTGTAGGTGTGACTAAAACTTGGAATGGTTATCCTATGTTTACGTCCTTGTGATTCCAACAAAAACGCATAGCAGTGAAGGTTCTTATCCAGTTTGTCATCACTTTGAGGTAATGTGCATCACATGAGCAGTGACAATTGAAGCTAACGAGAGGTAGGTGGATTTTAACAGGCTTCATATGGAAGCCTTCATGTCGGGCAATGTTGCATCTTACCAGTGATAAGGTACCTGCTGCGTTTATTAGAAAGATTCAACTTTGACTGAGGAGCAACTGAGGAAGGATGCGGCCGTGTGGAATTTTATGGACACCATTGGCTCCATGGGAGAAGCTCGTTCAAGGTCAAGACGGTCCCTCAAGGTATCGGAGACACCGCATGGCCATCACTGGCATGACATCATTGTGGGTTGAACGGGAAAGAATGTACAGTAGAACAACCATTCTAATACATACGTAACAGTAGTAATTTACATCGTGGCGTTCCACAATGAGTTGGCATGATCGTTTTGAAGACCTAACAGAAGCATGTTGACTTTTGTGCCTTGGAAGAAACTCAGACCCCTTGCCCACTGAATGCTATAGTCATTAGTACGTTTGTGTGTTTTCAGTTTTATTGCTGTGAAAGTTAACCAGTAGTCTGAGAAAGGAGACAGGTAAACCGTTTATTTGCAGGTTGCTTGTGGGTATTTCCACCTGTTTCAGCAGTGATGGGTATCCTCCAGTGTTGAGGGAAGGCAAAGCTTCTGCTTCTTCAGTAACACTTCCACCAAGACCCATGCATGAGACTCATTTCCACATTGAAATGTTTGGTCATGAATTATATATATATATATATATATATATATATATATATATATATATATATATATATATATATATATATATATATATATATATATATATATATATATATTTAAATCTCAGTTTCCCATTTGTGTTATATTGCCCTTTTAATGCAATGTTCTGAAACTTTTTGGTTTGGTTTAGTTTTGTAGTTTAACAGAATTTCTTCATCCAGTAAATCGCCCAGTCGTGTCGACTGCTTGGTGTAGGACTGTGCTGATATCCCTCGTACTCGTAATTGCCTTTAGAAGTGTTTATCGTCCAGTATTAAATAAATCAAAACACATCCATTTATGAATTTCAAAACCAGAAAAGCTGTCCTTGAAAATAATTTTACTACAGTACGTCGTCAATGTCAGCACACCAGATGAGAGGAAAATTCGCATCCAGTCAGCTTTTAAAACACTCAATGCAGAAGTTAATTGCCATTGACTGGTATTCAGATGTAAAGGTGAGGAAATAGGTGTGTTTTTGATTTAATACCTGCCGATTTTAAATACTGCTTAAATGCAATTCCGAGTATGAGTACAAGTATCAGTACACCCCTAGCATGTGGATATATAAAACCTGACACCACGCATGACTACCACTACTGCTGCTTCCTTTCTTACATGACTGCATGCATCTTCTCTACTGCTGCTTCTTTTCTTGTGTAGGCTGCATGCATCTTTGTTACTCTGAGCACCTATTTTGTTTTCTTCTGCCTCAAATGGCTGATGCTCTTTCACCCCCACTCTATACAGTCCCTGTCCAAACTGGAAGAGATAAAGCAGCTTGACGATCAGATATGGGCGCTCATCTCCAACTTTTCATCCAGCCAACCCGCCTCCTCTTCCTCCAACCCTCAGCCACTAGCCCCAGCTGAGAGCAGAACTTTCTCTCGGCCCGTCTTCGTGGCTCCTGCTGGCCCACCAGCCCCCCTCCTCCTCGTGCTACCGCACCCTCTGCTCCTTCTCCTCCATCTGGCTTCTCTTCCTCTTTCTCTGCCAGAGCTCCTCTGCCGCCCTCTCCTCTCTCTGCACCTCCTGGCTTCGCTTCCAGGCTCACAGAGACTGAGGTATGTGTTTATCCACAGCCCTTCACAGAATCCAGTAGGTGGACTGAACAAAATGAGCACCGCCTTTCATTGTTATGCCAATGTTGTGTGAAAACGCAATGTTTTATCTGTAGTAAATGATCAATAAAAAGTACAATGCTAGAATGTATATTTTAAGTTTTACATTTTTTTTCACATAGAGTATTAGAATACATTGGTGTACAATGAAGAAAATAGTATAAATAATGACCCTAAGTGGGATGCATAGGTAATGCTCAGCCTCACTGTTCTTGTCTTGGGCAAATCATTAAAACAGAAATGCATAGTCTGGAGTATTGTACTGTATGTTTTAAACATATATTTCAGAAACTTTTTTACAAAGGCGTGTTGGATTGTAAGATGCAAAGCATGTACTGAGAAAAAAGAGCAAATAGCCAAATATCTTGAAATGGTATTAAATGTTATGACGCGATTGTGGTGTTTCACCGATTACCGATGTGACTGTTTTCAGACATATCGGCAGGTTTTACCTGCACCTCGGGAACAAAGGCAGCCGTCCACAAACCTTATCCCAGGCCTGCCTCTGTCCCCCGAGGCCCCAGGCCTGTTGACAGTGACAAGGTAGCACCGGGCTGCTTGCCTGCTTGCATGGAGTGGTGCTTTGAATACGTATGAAATGGGTAACACATCTTAAGGATGTACGTTATGTGTGATATGGAGTGCACCATGAGTTAAAGTAAAACCAGCTCTGTTGAAGAGAACCGCAGAGGTGATTACCTTGTATCTGCTCAGAAGGGTTTTAACCACACCCTGTCATGTGTAGTGTGAAGTCAGTCAGTGCCGGTAATCTGATTTTGTTTCAACACCTCTCTATAGGAGTACTCTTGGGCAGCACCAAGAGCAGCTGGTTAATTGGTTTTATGTGGTACAAAATACTAAAATACATGAAATTTGGGCCATCTACAAAAATGTAGATAATTCGCTAAATAAACATTGAAAAATAGAAGGCCAAATTATAATGTTTTGCATGAGTCAATTCTCAAATACTGTACAAGGTGTTTTATAAAACACCATATGACAAAAACCACTGCTGCAAACATGATTACAGACGTGTTCAAATTGAGTTCCAACACTGACCTGGTACAGGACACTTCACAGTGACACTGATATGGGGCCTTGGCCTGTCTGGATAATTTACATGGAAAGCTTCTGCTGCCCTGCAAGCACTTTGCCCATGACTTGAATTCATGAAGGCTCAACATGTCTTCAACACTGAATGTATTCCTGTTTACTTGTAGAACTGCAATGTTTTTCTATAGTGTGTGTATGAATCTCAGTATATTGTACATGTGTACGTCCTAATGATAGAATTCAGGTGTCTTCTGGCATGTCCTGGGAACCGTACTGCTTGTTTGAGGGATGAATTCCGGCCCTGTCCTGCCAATTATTTCACCTGCTTCAGCTTTGGTTTTGCTTTGTGGACTCAAGCTGCAATTCTCTCTATCTCACTGCTCTTATTCCTCCTGTGTCCCAGTATGCTTTGGTCTACAAGGGTCTCAGCTTGCTTCCTGATGACCTCTTCTACTGGCAGCTCCCACAGCACTTCAAAGGGGATAAGGTAAAAGACTATGCATGAACCAATAAAGCCATGTTTCAGAGATTAAGTTACATATCCAGATACTATATATTTTCTACAGAGGTTGGCAAAGGTACCCAAAGACCCAGGTACCCTGCCCACTGTAAAATATATTCAGGTTTTTGTATTCCTATCTGGTTGTCAGTGTTCCTCAACAGCCAACATTTGAACTTCTGCATTGCATTAACCACCTCTACGCAACTCTTGGTTAATCTTACAATATACCACATTGTTCAATCCAGGTCCATCTCTGAAATTAGATATTTTGCAGTTTTGACTTTGATAAATAGGTGCAGTTGTGATTTTTCTATCCATGTGTACCTCTGATTTTTCAAACAATAATTTTGGTCTCAACAAGTATGTATTTGCTCATAAATTGTGACAATGGATAACTTTTCAATGAAATAAGTTTTTGTTGAACGTCCCAGGTGTGTTATTGAAATTGTTTTGAATAGATAATGCTGCTAAAGCTGAGGGAAGCCTGGTTCCAGGATACTGGGAGACCTGAGGCAACTTTTATGTACTGTATCAAACCCCAAGTCTCCCCTGGTGTGCATGCAGTGGCCTGAAACCAAGTTCCAAGCCACAAAGTGGCTTTGTGTTCCCTCAGCTTAATTCCTTCTGGGTTGTAACAGTGTTCCTTGCTAATATTTTAAAGTACATGGTACAGTGTGTGTAAACAAGAATTATATCATGTTGTATTTGAATAAGGATAAAACCAAACCACTTCCTTACGATATGACGTGCTTGTGGGAACTGAAATATCTGCCACAAATATATACCAGAATTTACATTCAAAGATGTTGGTGGGAATATAAACATTGATGAATAAACGCAGAATGACTTGAGCTTTTACAGCAATCCATGTGCTATCCTGGGTGTCACCATTGCAGACACATTTCTGGATATAGAATACACATGTCCAAACCAGACAGTCCAAAAATAAGATTTGACATAAAATTATTAAAGATGGAATAAAACCCAATACAAGAATACCAAGTCTTTAAGTAATGAGTCCTTCCCTTTATCCATCTACTATTGGAAGGTAGTGTACAGGCAATCACTGGATGCATTATGGATTTCTTATCTGAGTGTTGTCCAAATTGGTGAATTAAATCATACTGTATGCTACCAGCTCTTTAAATCAGTTTAGCCAAACCTAATAAACAACATAATGCTTTTTTCATTTTCCAGCCTGGTGTTCTCCAGTATTGAATACCTCCTTGGTCCTTTTCCACAGCTAGAAGACTCTATCTGAACTTTCTGTCCTCATGTCTTCTAGATTGGATCCTACGGTGGCAGCCTCCGATACACTCTCTCCTACAACGCTGGGGTCAGGGGATCTCCGGTCCCTGATGCCGATGTGCAGATCATTGTGAGTATGGCTAAGATGCTGGACTCCTCTTTGTGATTATTCAGTTCTTTGCTCTATCAAGATAGGGGACCCTAAAACTGCAGGTGCCTACACATTCTTTCTTGCTTCTATACTAATCAGTAAACCCCAGGAAGGTAAGACGCTGTGGGCAAGCAGCCAGAAAATCCACAAGACGGCCTGTTAATTCAGCTGTTGTTTTGATGCTTGCTAATGTAGTGCTCATGAATCGAAGGACACTTGCTAGTCACAGCTGCTTCTACGAGTGAGCGCACCTCAATCCTGACCTGAACGTCCCCTCCATCCAGTTGGCCCCCTCTCCATCCAGCTGGTCCCCTCTCTGCAATAGTGACAAATTGTATGGTGGTTTTGTGATGTGGACACCCAACTAGGTTGATACTCCTCAAACTCATTTCATTATTGATTCAAACTCAGGTCTCCAAAAGTGAAAAGCTTTTGAATTAACCAGCTATGCACCACTTACCTCCAGCAATAATAGATTTCTGTTGTGCCTGCTGTTTACAGAAAAGCTGTACTGGACACACCTGTAAAACATGGTATAGCCACTGAATGTTTCAGACCGTGAAAGTGCAAGTGTCCAGTACATAGGCCTGTACAAAAATAACAAAGTGGGAATTGTTAACGCCACTGTAAAGCTCTTTTGCAAAAGACAGTGGGTCTTCGGTCATGTTCCTGCTGCAGACCGTAGCTTTGGAATTTCCTTCCTAAAGCCTTTCAAGGGTGTGATTTTCTTTGTGGAGTTCAAAGCTAGACAAGCATTCTTATTTAGTCTGGCATAATACTGCCAGACACAGCACTTTGTAAAGCCCTGTGCTTTTGTATAGTTTTGCCATATATGATTTTTGCTGTGTATTAGGCATCACCTTGAGGTGAACATACAAGGCTCTAATAGAGAGCAATTATAACTTTAAATAGCTAATATGAGATTAAGCGTACTTATCCCGGCTCTGTGGCTATACAGTTTGCTGAGCTATGAAAGGATGCAGCTGTAGTTGTGTGTAGGATGTCTAACCCTTGTGCTGGATTTGTTTTCTAGGGTAATGACATCACTCTGGTGTCCTACCACCCTGAACAGCTGAGGCCCCGGAGAGGAAGACCTTTGAAGTCATTTTCAGAGAGGTAACCGGCAACAGCAATTCTCTAAATTTGACAATGTGACACACTCTGTGTACAAATATATATCCTGCACCTTGATATTTAAAACTTTACATTTGCAATGTGACTGTTGCTGAAGAACAGATATACCAAAAACTAATACCCAGAAAAAATAAATGCATATATGTGGTGAAACTTGCCTCTTAAGATGGAAGTCATATCCTTGTGCTGTATTCAAATATCATGCTTCTCCTTAAAACCCAAATTGTCATTTGCCTTGAATACCCCATTCCCACCACAGGTTTCTTGATCATTCAAATTGAGCTCTGTACCAAGAAAAAGTACTAACCCTTCTTTTTATTATACATTATGTATGAAAAATCCCTGCTGCATCTTATCCTGTGTATAGATGTCAAAACACTTTGAGAGTAGTTCATGACTACAGTCTTTGCGAGATTTCTAATACGTTAATGTGTGTGAGATGTCTCTTCTTACATCAGAAATCATTTTGCAGTTTGAGCAGCTTTGCCGTTCTCACCCCAACTGCATGAGATGACATCGCTTGTGACAGAGACACGTGACACACGGGACGTATCAACGTATACAAAACTGCAGAAAGCACCCTATTTTAACACGTGTGGCTACCTGTAACCTGTCCTCCTGCAAAGAAATATCACATACAAAAAATGTGGCTTTTCTTGCATGCACTGGGAGAAGAGTAGTGCAGGAGGATAGGGAAACTTAAAAAGAGGGCAACTTTGACAGGCTATAAAGAACACAGGAGCGCTTTTAACTTGACACCAGGATGTGAAGAGTGAAACAGAAATTGCACAGTCAATCTAAACAAGAAGATGCATCAGCAATAATCACTCTGATATCATGCCTATACCAAGATCTGCTTGATCACCGCCACCCTGATACGCACAACCCTGCTTTGTCACAGACCTTTCTGAATTGAATCTGAATGAATGATAATCTGAGGAACCCCAGTGATTTGAGGGAAGGTTGCAGCTCTAACGCTCCCCTCTTTCTCGTGAGAGCAGCAATACTGGAAGCGTCCGGACGGAATGCAGGCGACCGGGAACACCTGATGATGGTCCTGGCTGACCTGGATGAGATACTGGTCCGAGCCTCCTACTCCACTGACATGCTCTCCACCAGCATCTCGGGGGTCAGCATGGAGGTGGCTGTGCCCACTTCCACCAGCTTGCCCCAGGCCCTGGAGGTGGAGCAATGTGGCTGCCCGCCCGGCTACCAGGGGCTGTCCTGCCAGGTGAGACACCGCCACATTTTGAGGTTAAAGGAGTGCTAGCCTATTGGCTTTATTAACAATATTATTACCCTATTGAGTACTTTTGGTTCTGTTTTTTCACTTTAATTCAGTTGATATTTCAGATACAACGGTATAGATAAACTGCAACATCCTGGTACTTGTACTGTAGATCACATGGTCTGATTGCAGCCAGACCACTTGAGTGAGTTTCCTGACATACGAAGTGTACCAGGAAGCAGCAGCATCTTTTGTTCTGATGTTAGTCACTGGTTCTGTAACGCTGATTATCCTTCCAGGGAACTGTTTCCTGTTATCAGGGGAATGTTGATAGTGTTAGTGGGAGTTTTAATCTGCAGTCACTAGAGTTGGGATAACCCACCACCCCTGCCCCGTCCACAGTTCAATAAACCTCCCTCGGGGCTACAAATCGTAGCTTCCCATTTAGACTTGAAACAGCTGTTTGGACACGCAGAGAATGAACAGCTTATTCATTAGTCGTGCATCAGTACATCTAGCCGTGGGAATCTCCATACTGTCTCTCTTTCGCAGTGCATTTTAAAACAATTTAAATTATGTGTAGTGCTAGGTTTTGGACAGCAGTATTCGACAGAGGCTACTCTATGCAGAACCCCATACTTACAAACCTACCAGAAATGGGTGGTTCTGGCAATGTAAATGGCATAAAGATTAAACACTCGGCTATTCTGTCTTTTTGGTTTTCTTTGTATTAATATTTCTCAGAGAATGTGTAGACCTTTTATGAAAACAGTACACATACAATACATCTTTAATTCATGTTTTTAAAGAGATTTCTAGAAAACCTCAAGCAAATATTCACTTCAAAACCTTGTCAAGTGAGAGTTACTTGTTGGATAACTGATCAAGCAAGAACATCCCTTAGCCAGTCCCAATGCATCATAAAAACTACAGTATACATTAAATACTTCAACAGTAGGAGTATAGTACTGAAGATCAATAACTAGGAAATAAGAAACAGCACTGCAAGTATAAGACTTAATTTAGGTGGTTTATAAGAACCCAATTGACCCCGTATATAGTTTCCTATGTGAAGCCTGTAAAACAAAATATCAACAGCAATACAGTAAGGAAATGTGTTCTGCTCATAAGAGTTAAGAATATGGGTTCTAAATGCTAGTGTTTATACAGAACCCAAGGTGCCTGTTGTTTTAATACTTGGTTTGCCTGTAGGATTGTGCTCCGGGCTACACCAGGACTGGAGGAGGCCTGTACCTGGGACACTGTGAGCTCTGTGATTGCAATGGACACTCTGACTCCTGCCACCCAGAGACCGGTGTTTGTACGGTAGGGAGCTAGCTTGGGTTTCTACTGCTGCTACTGGTGTGTTCGAGGTCTTGTATCATTTCTGGTTTTCCAACGATGTTGTCAAGCTTTGTTATGCCACAAGATTTCAAATTTCTTAGATTTTTTTTTTGTAGTGAAAAGCACACACAGAATAACTGATTTAATTGATCCAGCAGTGTATTGTTATCAAGAATTACATTATGCTTGCTGTTCTTCAATACAAACCCTACAGCTGTATTGAATCAACTGCTTTGTGTGATGAAGGTATACAATCCTGATCAAAAGGTTTTCACTGTGTTCTCCAATGGGTTCACAACAAAAGGGATGCAATGAGCTGTTCCCAGTGGGTGTCATTGTAAGCTATTTAGGTTGACGTCTGCTAATATGCCTAGTGAAGCAGAATTATATTCATGCATTCTGTAAGTGGATAGTTAGCTTCCATGCCATAGCTTTTAATGCCATCCAATTAAATCCGAAACCTTTCAGTGTTTAAATGTAAAGAGTTCTTTGCTTGGAACCATTGTGTGTGCTTTATTTTAAGTAAGTATCTCTGTCTCTGGTAACAGAGCTGTCTGCACAACACATTTGGGCAGATGTGTGAACAGTGCGCTTCTGGTTTCTATGGCGACCCGACAGCCGGGACTCCAGAGGACTGCCAGCGTTGTGCGTGCCGCTGCCGGATCCAGAGAGCCAGTAAGTGCTGCAGGGTTAAGGGTACTTCAATCATGCCGCCATCACTGAGGCTGCAGTCAAACGCAGTCCCAGCTTCCCCTCACAGTGCTATGAGCTCCTTTCATGGTGCTTTCAAATGAGCCAAAAATGAATTCAGCTCGCCTCAGTAAATATTACAAAATAGTCTTATGTTTAGGATTGTATTTTTTTCATGGTATAAAATGGC